>JABXJD010000002.1:40000-147500 GCA_013375575.1 Percina caprodes | reverse complement strand
CAAGGCCACACCCTCAGCCTCCACCTTGCCTACCCCCCCCCCTTCCTCAAAAGCTACAGACTCAGAAATGGCACATATAAGGTAAGCTCATTGTGGGACTGGCTCTAGTGGCTGTAATTCTGCACCAAGGCTGAATTTTGGGAAAGAGACTTCAGATATTGTATTAGGGGACCACTAAGGTCTATATAAAAGCATCCCAAGAGCACCATGTCATGGGGCCTTTTAAGGTTTCCATCTATTTGGCTCATCAGGATTTGGGTCACAGTGTCTGGCAGTAGGTTAAGCAATGTAGCCCCCGTCCTTCTCTCCAGCCATGCCCTCCATCTTCTCCTGGGAGAGACAGACGAGTTCTCAGATAGTTACAATCCCATGTTTGATCAGGTCTTAGGGACAGACTGAACAAACCCAAAGGTGTAGTGAGGGTGAACTGGGAATGTCTGTTAAAGAGGGCCTTGCCACTCGCTTTCAGAGGGATTTTTCCTTTATTCCTGGGACGGCTGGAGAAATTGAAATGAGTGGGCAATGTTTAAAGCTCCGTTATGGAGGCAGCTGTCTTCATGTGCTTTGAGGACTTGGAGATCGTGTCCCTTGAGGTGTCATGTGGGGGTTGCTGTGGGAATATGGGGATGTTGGGCGGTTGATATGAGCCATTAAAGCCATCTGGGCCTTATACACCCGGAAAGAATGCTATAGCATGTTCTCTGTGAGTAGCAGGCTTTTGCCTACATGAAGTACTCTCTCACAAATATTCCATTATTTCAAAATGGTTGTTAAAATGCTAGATGTAGAAAAAAACGCATCATAGTAATGTTAAGAATGAAAAGAGAGCTGTTAAGCTGCTTTTGCTCTGTGAGGAGAACTTATAACTGCAGTAAAAAAAAAAATAAGTTCACATTTTCATAATTCTGGGCAAAATAACACACGTTAAAGACTCACAAAAGTGAATGACTTTCCCCTGTATCAGATTTGGGATTGGCAGCTTTAAGGATGTTTAAAGATTTGTGTTATGTCATAATAATGCCACAAGTATACCATATTGCTGTACTGTTTTTATTATTTTATGTTAAATTCTTGGTGAGTTGCTATTTTGCAGAAGCAGAAAGTGATCCGTTGACCAACAAAAACCTGGTCTGAAGTCAATAGCGCAGCATTTCATTGTTATTTGAACAGCGCATTAGTACAATGCGTCTAGGTACAAAAGCGCCTAGCTTGTAAAGAGAATGGGAGATGACACTCTGATTGGTTTATTGCATGTTATGCCCAAAGCACACCTATGAATTAATGAAGACGCTAAGTACAACCCTTTTGAACCATGCGCTCGGCGCACTGACCCTTTTTTTCTGCCGTCAAACAAGCAAAAGTGGATTTGGACACGCCCTAAATGCACCTGCGCCATATGCTTCACGCCGTGCGCTTATGATCGTTATAATAGGGCCCAGAGTGTATTTGTGCCTTCATCAAGATGATGCCAACCATATTTTCTGCATGTAGAATGTTCGCACTGGACAAATTGAAGTATCCAGGCATGCATGTAAAAATTGGTTGATCTAATTACTATCCCACAAAGCAATGTAGGCCTACAACAGAAATGATGACCTACTAATATTTGGAACAAATTGTGCACAATGGCACTGGTAATAGTTTGAAAGAAAACAACAACTAATAAAACCTTTGAAAACAATGAATGCAAATTTAAAACTGACAAAAGTGCTTCAAAGTTGCTGACAACCTTCGGCTCTGAGGGAAAAAAAAAAAAACATTGTTCTTGTACACTAACTAAAATGTATTCATTTAAAAAATTATGTTCCCTTTAAACTATTAATATAAATTGACTATCTCCTTGAGGTGTCAATAAAGTGTACTTTCTTCCAGCTTAAATGATTCAATTAGGACAATTAGAAATCACTAACTAAAAAACAAAGCAGGTATGACAACATAACTCATAACTCCTGTCATGCATTAAACATCTCAATATAAAAATTCATCAGTATGGAAATTTCCTTTAGCATGATTCAAAAATGTATGACATTTGCATTAAAAATGTAACTAAGCACTTTAAGTGCAGTTAACCTTGCCCATTGCATGCCTGCACACATGCTTGCGTATGGCGAAGGTCTCGGCTGTTTGACTGCTCTTTACAGCAGGGTGGTTTCAAACGCTCCTGCTCCACGTTGGTTGTGTGTAGGGATGTTACGGTAAACCACGATAAAAATCATCATTACCGGTTTTCATTTCAAATATCATTATTACCACGGTGTGGAAACCGTGTGTTTAATCCTTCCCAGCTTCATCCGAGTCTCCTGAAGTTGCCTACAACGTGAGTTTCTTGAATTTGGAATCATGGCGGACGGAGGAGATGGCCTTCTAAGAAGACCAAGTCTGAAGCATGGGCATATTTTGGTTATTAGAAGAATGCCAAAGGACAGCTGATTGAAGATAGTTATCCTGGCTGCAGAATGTGCAGGAAAAAAAAGTTGCTGTTAAAGGCATTGAACAGATCTTTAACCCTTGTGTTGTCTTCACGTCAAATTTGAAAATCAACACTTTTTTTATTGATGTTTTTAACTTGTCCTTACGTTTTTTTTGTCCTTTTTTTTCAACACTTTTGACGCTTTTTTTGAATGTTTGTCATTTTTTTGACGTTTTCAACACTACTTAACACTACCTTATTAACTTTAGTTTTACTGTTCTTTTTGGAATTGATGGTCAATAAACCTCATTTATTGGAAATTGTACCTAATGTTTGAGTTAGAAAAGCAGAAATTAGGAATAATTTAGACTAAAATTAAAAGAATGTATATTAATAGATAATCACAGACTGGAATGTGTCAACTTTTCCTCAATACTATTTCAAAACCACTTCAATTTTCTTTTTAAATGCTAAAAAATTGAATAAGATGCCCCAAAATTAATGAAAATAGAGATTTGTACTTGCCAAAGAGCGTTGTGTGGAATCAGTCATGTTATTTTGGGTAATTAAAAAAAGAACATTGAAAATGGGTCAGTTTGACCCAAGGACAACATGAGGGTTAAAAAACACCATGATAATCAAAACAAATGTGATACTTTGTAACCGTGGTTACATTTTCATACCATTACATCCGTAGTTGCGTGGCATTTTGGTTGTTGTCCCTCCCTGTTGTCGCCACGTGGAAAGAGGCAGTGGACCAGTTTGAGGGCCAGTTAGGGGCTATGGGCTAAAGATGAAGATTATAGTACAGCCTGGTGGCAGAAGTGCTGCTTAGCATAATGGAGTTTCTAGGCCTGGGGGCAGAGTTTGTTTTATGCCCTGCCGGAGGAGGTGTTGACAGGAGCAGGAGGGACAGTCTTATTAGTAAGCCTCACCACACCGAGTCAATGTGTTGTGATGGTCGTGGTGGTAGATGAGTTTAGCCTGCATGGAGAGATTAAGAGGAGGGTGCGGGTCGGAGGAGCATATAACACCTAAAATTGGATTTGTCTTCAGGGGCTGGTGGTTGAGGTCCACTTGGCTTGGGTGTGGGCAGATCAGTGGTATTATTGGGCCTAATGGATGCGGTTGCCAGATAGGGCTGTTTCTGATAAGGGAGCAGTATTGGCTTTAGTAGTGGAGATACAAGCTTGGTTAATGCTGTGTTTAAAAGAGCTACTTTCTCTGTGGGTGAAAACAAAGTGTTTCAGGATGTACACAGGCATATGCGTTAGAGCGTTCAACCCTTGCTTGCTAGTCACAACAGCCCGAGTGTTCAATTTGGTATCACACAGGTTGGAATCTCTGCAGCCACTGGCGTGCTGTTTCACCATCAGATACGGATCAGGGCTCAGTTACGGCCTCGGAGGCTGAGGAGAGTTCAGTTTTGAGATAGCGTGTGAGGAAGGGGGCGGGGGACGAGGATGGCAGAAACGGCAGGAGGAAAAAGGCAGGCGGCGTGTTCACAACACCACCGGCGTATCTGACCCTCTTCCTTTCGCCATGCCGTTACAGCACAGCACGACGATGGCAGAGGTTTCACCCCAGTGCAGCAACTGCAGCCGAGGCCCCCAGACCTGAACATAACCCAGGGCAAAAAGAGCGCCTGCACATCTCTCGACCAATATGCCAGCACAGCATAACACACAGCAACAAAAGGCAGAGCACAGGAGGAGAGAGCAGCCTCATCCACAGGGCAGAGGCAGAAATACTAGATGGCAAGCATTCTGTCTTCATATGAGGCGCATTAATCCTCACAGTGGCTCCCATCTTTATTCATTCATCGGCCTGTGGTGTCCACTCAATCAGTCAGTTAAAAGCTGGCCTGGTGGAGCGAGCCCTGCACACCCACCACAGGGAGGAGGGGAGGGAGGTTATACTCCACACCATATAGCCTGAGCAGACACTGCAGTACAGATATACAAACAGAGTGGGTTGGGGAGGAAATGTGAAGGGGCTCTTTTAAATAATGAGGCAGGGGGGAGAAGAAAGAAAGAGACAGGGGGAGATTAGACAACTGGAGGTGAAAAGAAAGCAGCCTTGTATCAAGACTTAGCAGGATTGAAAGGTTCAATGTAAAGGAGAGAGAGAACAGTCAATATCAAAAGCGAGCAATAGGGAGAGATCCAGGACAACGACAACACCTCCACTACAGAGGTATGTATGTGTGAGAGAGGGAGGGAGAGAAGGAGGGAGGGACATGGTGGTGGAGAGTGTGTGAGAGTTAGAGAGAGGGAGGGATATCCACTGCACTGTTGTGTGACTGGAAATTTAATAGAGAGAGAGAGGGAGGGAGGCAGGAAGGCAGCAGGGGAGGGGAGAGGAGATAGAGAGGAAAGGAGCGACGCAATGCAAAAGCACTGAGCGAGAGAGCGTTGTTGTTTGAATTACAGAGGACTGGGACAGGCTGTGGATGCTGCTAGCCCCTCACTGCAGAGCGTGGGGCTGTGTGTGTGTGTGTGTGTGTGTGTGTGGGGGGGGGTCAAGTGAGCGAGAACATATTGTGCATAAAGTGAAAAAGGGCGGCCAAGGCCATGCGGAGTGTGCAATATTTAATAAGAGAGAAACAGGTTGGCCACCCTGTTGCATCCAGACTGCACATGTCAGGGTCAGTCTTTACTTTGTTCCCCACATAAATTGTGTGTGTGTGTGTGTGTGAGTGTGTGTGTGACAGAGAGAGAGAGATAGAGCAGAGCTAGAAGGAAGACACGTGTGTGAGAAGTGTGTGTGATAACACGTGCTTGTGATGGAGTGGCTGGCGTTGAGGTGCAAGAGCGATCCTCTGAGTCTCGATATAGAACGTTATCAATCCAGCACTAATCACCCGTCTGAAGGACCCCCCCCACACACACACACCTCCCTCCCTTCCTCTTTCCCTCTGCTATCTGATGGACACTCAAACACCCACCCACCCACTCTCTCACATTCATCCTCATGTTAACATCCTGCTGAGGTGATTGACAGCTCAACTCTGATCACACCTTAACCTGACCTTAAACCTCACCTCACTCCCCCCTATAATGGTGTACTCCTCCCCTCCCCTCCCCTCCTCTTATCCCGTTGAGATTCTCACTTGATATCAATCACATAATTAAAATGATAAGAATTTGGTTTCTGTAAAATAAACACACAATCACTCCTTCTTGGCTTCCTCCATCTCAGAATGTCCATCACTACACCTGTGTACTGCAGACATAGGCCTGCCGTGTATATGATCGGAGCTGCAATGGCAGGCAGAACTCCAATCCAATGAGGCAGTGCTGTACAGGTGGGGCTCAGCACTGTGTGTGCTTGAGCGTTGCCAAGGGAACCGGCCAAGCAGCAAATGTTTCCTGTAACAAGCTGTAAACACCACCATCATCATATTATAGAGATTATACGACCATATGGACACACGTGTGAGAGTGTCTCTGGGATGGAATACAGAAAAAAATAAATAAATAAAACTGGAGATAGAAAGAAAAGAAGACAAAATGTGCAATTTAGTCCTGGACTGCAACACTGTGCATTGTAAAGGAGAAGTGTGGCTTAATCACAATTGTGAAGATTATTATAATGATTAAAGTATAGATGCTTTTGTTAATTATGTCATCTTATTTTAGATGAGATTCATATTTAAGCCTTTGCCATGGACTGTCTGGGTCTTGTGTATGTGCAACGTGCGTGGTGATATGTCTGCAGATTTGCAACAGTAGTCTTTTTAAAATGTTTGCATTCAAAAATAAGAAAAATAAATATTGAGTAAATAACTAAAGTTTCATATTCAAAGCCCCAGCATCAGCAGCAGCAGTGTAACGTCCCCTCATCGTCGGCCAGTGGTTTCATCCACCTGAAGATTTCTGAGACAATTCTCATTACCAGGGGTGGCAGCGCAGCACTTGGAAAGGGTGAATCAATCTGAGAGAGAGACAGAGAGAGAGAGAGGGAGAGAGAGAGAGAGAAAGAGAGAGAGAGAGATAGGAGAAGAAGCCAGCGTCGGCGTCGGCTCTGCAGTGGAATACGCTGTTTTTTGAGGGAAGTGTTTTGAGCGCGTGTTTCAGGACTTGATCGCAGCATCCTAAAATAAAGGTAAGTCTCCCATCACTCACTGTTTCGATCGATGACATCCACACAGACAGTCGAGACGCAGCTTCACGCGCTCCGATTCTGTTGCCTGTGGCGTGTGTGTCCGGACAGTTTGTGCATTTTGCTCCACGCGCAGCAAACTACTAATGCAGTTGGAATGGAAATCAGCATTCATGACCTGATATGATGCCTGAAGTGTACTGTGTGTATTCCGGGTACAGGCCTCCCCACTTACTGCGTGGCTGATATCCAGGAATTACATGTATGACGAGACAGAGAGACGGGTTTGAGAGAAAATGTAGGGGACATCAATTGATTTGCGTGATCTAATATATGTCCATACATGCACAATTCAAACTTTTCTTACATTCTCAGCTTTTATCTTATTCTGTTTGTTTATTGCATCATTTGTCATCCGTTTGTTGTCGGTACAAGTTAATCTAACCTTGGCGATGAGAGGAGCATCCGCTGTTGACAGGGCTTAATATTTGATCCGGTTAACGCGCAGCTTCCACTCAAATATACTCAATTAAATCGCCCTAATCGGACCCGTCTGCGGTGTTAATTTGTGCGTTGGGGCCCAGTTACCCGCGCCGGCCCCCGATGATGACCCCAGATTCGGAGGAAAATGCGCAGACACCTTGCGGCTTATGCGCGGTGGGTTAAGCTCTGAGTCAGAGCCTGGGGCCCCTCCAGCTGAGAACAAGGAGCAGATAGATTAGGACTGATGAATGAAGATCTACTGCCTCTCTATCTGCAACACAATGATACGGTTATGAGAGGATTTGAATGCTAATGTTTGAGAGAAATCCGAACGGGCTGGGACTGGCGGGAGGAGATTGCTGGCAGAGTGTGTGTGCGTGTGTGTCTGTGCGTGTGTCTGTGTGTGTGTGTGTGTGCGTGTGTGTGTGTGTGTGTGTCTGTGCGTGCGCGTGCGTGTGCGTGCGTGCGCGCGCTGTGGACCAGCTGGATGATCTCCTGAGTTTTATGATAGGAAGAATAAGTTATTAATGGGGTGTTGGAAGGTGAAGTGGGGCACTGGGGCAGGATTAGACAAGACGGGTGGGGGTAGTGTTGAGGTGTGTGTGTGTATGGGTTTAACAAGGAGGGATGGAGTGGGGTAATGCATTGAGAAACCCCTCCAACAAAGCAAGTTTTTTTTTTTTTTTGCAGATTTGCATGTGAGAAAGAAATTAGCTGAAGGAGAATATAAAGGAAATTCTGGAGGAGTGCTATGAGACATTTTAATTTCACACATCACTATCAGATGAGCTCTGTCATTTTAAATATTCTGTTATCGCCACAGGCCGATTAATCACTATCTGTTTTGCTGCCTGCATTTTATGTCCTATGATTTCTTTTCATGCACCCGTATTGCATTTAACGCTCTTTACAGTACCTGTAAACTTCTACACCAGCGTAGCTCAATGACCATGACACGTACCATTTATGAGCCCTTGCTTCATAGCATATTCATTCCAAAATAGGCCTGCAGAAGTAAAACTTTAAGAGGATGGTAAGTTTTTATGTTGCCTCTGAAGATATGTATTTTATATTATGGGCATAATGTTCAATAGTGAGAAAGTGAGGCTTCTCTCCCCCAGCTGATCATGGACTGTATACAACAGCACCCGTCACTGCAAGGCCCCGGCTTCACGAGAGGGTGTCACTTGATATCACATTTAAAGGCAAGGTCCTCCAGCTCAGGGCAGCGCTTGAAAATATCAAGATGTCTCACTGCTGCACAAGCTGGGCCAAAATGTCAGTGGAATTTGTTTGTCTTGAACTTTGTCGCTGGCGTGCTCCCCACTCCCCAACCCAAGCGTTACCTAAGCCGAAATGAATTTAAAGTGGGCCAGGTTACTAAAAGGCTGACATTTATGAGAACGCGGCCACTCAAAGGAAAACAAGAAAATTGTCTATTCAGCGTTTGTGATTTCTTTTTTTTTTTTTTATATGGATGGAGGCATTTGAATTCCTTAAAGCCTCATTCAAGGAAGTCTGGTGTTGGAGAAATTCAGGGACAAGCTGTACTGAATTAGTAAAGGCCTGGAAGTAGAAGGGAAATATCGCACAAGTTAGGTCAAATCTCCTTTTAAGTTTTGAAGGATCAAAGTCATGACACCTCTTGACCTGATATGCATGTTAATAAAATTGAACAATGTCATGATTCACAAGGAAAGGTTAACACGGATTAGTTAATGGGCTGCTGCTTGAATGTTTTATTCAGTTTATTCCCCCTTTAAGGATTCTGCACCTGTAACAGGCTCCACTTCCAGACTGTTCCACTGGTGGCTTTAAGCTCATTGATGCGGTCAGCCAATGGAAAGACAGTTTGGCCCAATTTTTTATAAATTCAAGAAAGCTGAAATCATCCAGTCTCCTTTTATTTTCATATTTTTTTTTTTTTACAATCTACACAGCAGATCCACCTTTTATTCCTCAACAGCTGAGCAACTGTAGAAGAAGAAACAGGATATCCTGAACTTTTTCACCAATCTAACAACTTTAAAAAAAAAAGGAACACAGAAAGCATGCAACCATCTTATGAATCTTATCAATTTTAACTGTTGATCCCTAATTTGAACACATAGGCCCACGTGTCCCACAAAACCGAGCACTGACTCTTTCCTGTGTTGCAAATTATGCACCGGCTGAGCGATTCCAGTCATTTGAGGAATTAGACCAGGCTGCTCTTTAATTTCCGAGGCACACCACTTATGCATGGCCGATGAGCTTGATGAAAACAAGCAAGCAGGTTAACAGGGACATGGTAAATTACACCTGCACACCTGGCCTAGAGGGAAGGTGTGACTTTGAGATAATACCCAGCCCCCCACTGCTCCAGCACTGTTGAAACTATGGAGCCATTGCAGATTATTTCCAGAGGAGATGTGGGAAAAGTCACAGCAAATCCTCCCTAAACAAGTTACACAAGGTAGGAAAGGGCACGAGAGGAGTCCAGCATATAAACTATTACCCACTAAAATACTGCCCAATGTCAACGATTTGTGCATCAAATGAAGCCAGGATGCTTTCAATCTGGTAAAAGTAGTTTGCCTTTCCTCGTCCCCTTACTGTAAGGACAAAGGACTGCATTAATTCTGAGGGACGTCTCTGCTGCTACATTAGAATTCAAAGAGAGTAACCGTTGCCCTAAATTTGGTGTCTGTGTGAGTGTGCATTTGTGCATGGTTATGTTTATGCACAGACACTCATTTCTGTGTATGGGAGAGCAAGAGAGAGAGAGAGAGAGAGAGAGAGAGAGAGACGGAGATTATAGATGACACTAAAACTGCTCTGATCAGGGCAAGCTGGTTGCTGATCTCTTCATGGGGCTAGGGTGTCATTGATTGATGGAGGCATGACTTGCTGATGTACACAGGGTGAAGGGTGAAGGGAGAGTCGCTGATCAACCACGAGAGGCTAAAAATAGACGAGCCCCCATCTAAGATGCTGGGATCATATCAGACATTTCCCTGCCGGTCGCCACGCGCCCATGCCATGCCTGAACGTGGGGATAGAGATCTGAGTTTCTGTTTTTGTGCATGATATGGCAACATTTCAATCTCAGTAACCAGGAGGCTGGGAGTGCATGAGCACTGACCCATGCACAGCAGAAATGCTAAGCTGCCTACGATGGCGGGGTGGATATAATGAGCCATGATTGGTTTGATTGAGTCTCCCGTCCAGGCATGGGTGTTGGCCCTTTGGGGATCATGATGACTGTCCAGGCATTAATTATTGAATAAAAGCTGGAAGAATGGCAATGGTTAATGACACAAAATGAATGCTATAATCCATTGAATTGACATAATTAGAAATCGTGAGATTTCCCCTGAGGAATACATTCTCATCATGACCTAAAGTGGAAAGGGATGCCTGAAAAAATGGAATGAGGCAATTCCTTTCCCCTCACTCCTCTCATGAGTCCATAAATGCGCCATGGGAGAGCCAAAAAACATCCGACCATGTGTTTCTGAAGATGGTCAAAAGTAGCTGCTTGCTCGCGAGTCATCGCATTAACTCGAGAGAGACTGAAACAGCCGGGACGCTTCATGCTGTTTGAAATAAGCTGGCCAGAGAAAGCGGTCAGCCCTGCGTGTCTGATATTGAGTTTGGCAAAGAAAAGAGATATTATCTTCTCCTGGTTAGATTAAGTATTAGTAAATGGGATTGGGTAATGAAGGCGGTCAAGCCTCAGTGACCACCATGCTTTGCAGCCACTGCCGGCTTGGCCTGAGTCTTGAGGGAGTTTGTTTCGGGTCAGTGATGGCATAAGAGCTCAATACAGCATTGCAGAGTCAGGCTGGGGCCTTTTCTCTGTCTGCCTCACTGACTGGCTGCGCTGGCTGGAGGCACAACAGTAGTGGCATACTGATGCTCATGATGATGACAGTATAAATATTGATGATGTAGATGGCAAGTAACAGATAAGCCGTAAACATGAAATTATAACCCTGATGACCAAACTGTGATGCTTCACAGTTTTTTTTTTATTTTTTTTATCTCCTTGTTGTTGTTTTTTTCACTCCTTGTGATTCAAGCGTGACACAGACAGGTTTGGTTGCTACTGCGCTCTGAGAGATCGCAATGAGATGCCTGGAGAGTAGCGTGGGCGCACTGTCGCACAAGATGACACATAGTCAAACGTCCTTTTTTGGATCTGGTTGGAGCTTGGATGGAGGGGTGGGGGGTGGGGGGGGTGGTGGAGGAGGTGAGATGGTGGCTCCAGAAGAGGCCGATGAGACATGGCAGCAGTGGTCTCTGGAGGCCGGTAGTTAGTGAAGCTGGGCGCCATCGCCGTGATAAATCACAGATTCGGCCGTGTGGTACTCTCAGTGCCTTCACGTGAACCTTACATGCCTTTACTGTTTGTTTTCCCATTCCCTGGACTCTCCACGGTATATGTAGAGTGTTGACTCAGTTGTACTACTTTATTTATATATTTTGCCTCTCTTGCACTTTTCTCTTGTGGTAGCTTTGGACTGTGTGGTGCAGCGGTGAGGCGTTTAGGCTCAAATGTCCCTGTGTGGGACTATTGAAACGATGGCTGTTAATTGGTATAGTGTGGTGTACTACTTGCCATATAAAGCCCACGTGATTAGATCACCTAATTAGATCTTTTAATTGACATGGAGAAAGTTGGAAACCATACATGCTTATTTGGAGCATTCCGAGCCAATTATCCTCTTACCGTACCTGTGGTGAAATCGGTCTAATAATTCATCAAATTGACTTCCAGATAAAAACTTTTTTGTCAGTTATCAGTCATGGCTTCCCTGAAAAATATCATTTGGAAGTTTTATTGATGCAGAAGTAGATTTGGTCCAGGAACTTTCGCGGTACACTGCAGCGTTTACTGAAGTGGCGCCCTGCTTAGGCAGCTGCAGAGCAGGGCCGTGTACGCCCCGAGCCCCCGCCGACGTGACGGGGACACGCAAGATGGTGAGTGGTTACTATGGCAGGTTACTATGGCAACCTCAGGTCTCTGTAAGAGCTTCCATTTCACACAGCGTGGGAGAGAGATAGAGAGGTGGAGAGAAGAACCTGCAGAGAGGAGAAGGGTGGAGAAATCAGCAGAGGAGGTGAGGTGTGGAAATAAACAAGCCTAAGGTGTAGGAAAGGAAAGTGGGCCAAGAGAGGAGCAGACATGGAGGAGAAAGGCGGCATCGAGGGCTTTTAAGAGGAGAGGAGTTCAAAGGAGAAAAAGTGATGGAGAGGTGTGAGTGATGGGATGAGACTGAGATGTGAGAGGAGCAGATCGAAGGGCAGAGAAGACGATCCCGTCCCTTGTTAGACCAGATCTGCACTGCATCCAGACGTTGGAATATTTCAGTGCTGCTGTTCTGGTGCTGCACTGTCTATCTCTCCTTTTCTCTCCCGTTCTTTTCTTTTCCCTCCCTCACCTCTCTGATTTAGTTGGCACGGTGCTCGGCTGCGAGAGACATTGTGTCAGTCTCGGTGACTGGTCTCCATGGAGACGTCCATCAGTCAGTCCGTGTCAGTGTTTCGTGGGCAAAGCCTTATCGTGTTTGTCAGTGTGAGTGTTTATCTGTCTGTGTATTAGTCAGCGTGTCACTCATAGAGAAGGCTGGGGCGAGGCCTGAATGGATGGGGGCCATGAGCGTAGCTTATCACGCACACACGCCCACACCATTTGTTTGTTTATTTATACATAAAACTGAATGGTGGTGCGTACAGTCATTGGAGCTGGTGATGCACAGACAGATGGACACATAATTAAAGGGTATCCACCTCTGCTCCACAAGTTGCACCACACTGTCTGACTGTTATTCTCCTTTTTTCACCTCTGAAATCCTAATTAAACACTCAGCCCTGTTACAGTGTGAGATCTGTTGCTGTACGCTTCAGAGTGCACTGCTGATGTTGCACAACTCTTTTTCTCTTCTGCATACCTTTATTGCTACCTTGTCCATTCTGTTGGGAAGGTTACTTTGGAAATGTAACAGGATACCGATTACAAGTTACCCTATTCAAAATGTAAGTGTAACTATTTCAATTTCTTCATCACAGTAATGTCATTGATTATATTTAATTACTTTTTCATAACATTTCTAACTTCTTATGTATGGCGATAAAATATTAACTACTGGAAATGCACCAAGCAAAATATGGTGATAAATATCTCAATACACATAAGAAGCCCGTTGTGTCACATTGTAGGTAGGCATGTCTTCTGTACTTTATTTAATATGACTGCTAGCAGCTACTACATAAGCTAACTTAAGTGACATACCGGCAGATGTTTCCTGATGTTGGACATCGACATATATTTGACGTTGATAGCATTTTGATTTGAACATTCTTTACATTGTACGGTTATGTTTGGACCCTTCTCAGGTTTTTGTATGAAATATATTTTTTTTAATATTTCCAATACTTTCATTGGTAGCCATAGAGGCATCTCTCAGACAGCTTGAGATGCAATTTAACCGTCCGACGGGCAAACAGGAGAACCGATTGGAAGCATCCGAATAGCATCAAACTGTGGCTGGAAATGGCAAAAGAAGACATTCTTCATATGAAAAACATGCAAAGGAACAAAATTAATATTATTTAACATACAGCCTAGCTTTTTACAGAGAATATTCAGATGGAACTCCCAATGTAATCATGAACATTTTCATAGGTAACTGTTATTTAACTACACTTTTCCCCCCTGATGCCTTTAGATGTAGTTCCTCCCCAACACTGGCATTATGCCACAGTGCACAGCAACATTAACACTATCAAACTGTGGTCTTTGCACTTTCTTTCTTTTTTACACTAAAGATATACAGATTTGTGGCGTGTTTCACTCAAACAGCATGAGAGGAAGCCACAGAACCATTTGTGCAACCCTATATCCATGACCTTGGCCTTGAGTAGTAAACTAATTCTTGCAATGACATTACTTATTCTGATCCCAAACAAGTAGGTCTGCACTGTCTCTAATGTAGAGCAGTTAGAGTGTGTGTTCATGATGGAAGTGAGAGAGACTTGACTTAGTGTTTACTCTAAAAACGGCACCTGTTAACTCCAACGCATTGCTGTTGCACAGCAGAGTTGTTGAATCTAAATAAGTTCCCCGCTCCAATTAGAGAATCAGCGAACTGTGTCCTGGTATGTGGAATTCTACTTTGGGGCTCTGCACCACCTAAATGTAAATCTTAGCACAACGGAGCAAAGTGCAATAAATACACCAGCACTTTTTGCAGCTAGCACTTTAATTCTTAAAGTCACTTTTTAAGAGGTAGTATTGTCTGTCATGTGTCCTTCCTTTGAATCCTAAGATGTCTTATGTTGATCTTATGCTGATTTCACGTTGATTTTAGAATGGTTCCTCTGTTACATGTTTGTATTGTGAAGCAACAGATTGTAGCACTATGCCAAGTCAAATTTTCCCATGGGGACAATAAAGTGTATTCTATTCTATTCTGTTCAAAATAGTACAAACTATAAATCTGCTCAGCAGTGGATTACACACAGATAAATTAACATAAATGCGGACAGCCAGAATCAAAATCTTTAAATGCTCCTCCAGAGGCTCTCAAAAATGTGACTGTAGTCCAAAATGGTGCTGAATATTATTTTTGGCATAACACAAACAATGTGTATTTTCAAGGTTTGAGTAGGGGCAATTGTAATTGCTGCAATGCAACAGAAAAAAAACTATTTTCATTTGGATATGAAAATGCATTAAAGTGATTGTTCTACAATTGATTATGATAATACTAAGGTATATAAATAGCATAACAATATTTGGCTTATAATTTCACATTCTGTGTTTAACTAAATATATATGTGCTACTTCTGGGTTGGATTATCAAAATACAGATGCCTGTGCGCTGCTTGGCAGCTATTGAATCTCTTGATTTCGGAGTGTCTCAACAGCATGTGAAAGCATCATCAATTCAGTGATACACAGTATGTTGCAAAGGAGTCTATACCTAAAACTGAATTACCATAAAACAATAAGGTGGCCTTCATAAACATGAACATGATATATATCGACTTTGATGGTTTACTTTCTGTGCATCATACTGAAATTAATGCAATCTAATGCATGGAGAATGTTTTGCAGCCCCACAAGGAATAAGGAGCTATTCATACATGCATCATATTGTGTTACCAGAAATAAAGGATACATGAAAAAAAAAAAAATCAATGGATTATTTAGAAAAACAAAGTGAGTTTTCAAAGTGAGTTCATTTAATTGATGACAGATTTGTGTTGGTAGTCAAACTTGATGTAATTGTTTTTCTTACCTTTCTCTTTGAACATTACTGTATTAGTTTTATGCTACTGGTTGTAAGGAACACATTTTTAATGCAACTTACCCAACTGTTCTCATAGCCTGGACTTCAACTCACAGCCCTGCGGCTTGAACTCTCAGACATGTAACTTTTTTGTCATGAGATACACACTGAACGCAGCATAGACCGACCCCATCACTGAAATGTCACCAAACACACACACAAGTACGCAGTTGACACACCACAGTTTGACCTCTCAAAATAAATCGCACGCACACACACACACACACACACACACACACACACACACACACACACACACACACACACACACACACACACACACACACACACACACACACACACACACACACACACACACACACACACACACTTTCTCCAGAGCAAGAAAAAAAAGGAAAGCAAGGGCAGCATGAAAAATAGAAATGCTGAACCAAGTCCTCGTCTCTAAAACAGCTGGGAGCAACAACTGCTCGGCTCAGAAACACTGGGGAAAGGTTTTAGAGCAACCAAAAAATTGCGCAGTTTACATTGCACTGTAAATGGCTGAGAGACATTTTGATTAACTGCTGGCTTTAGCTCACCCCTCAGCGCGCAGGAATTGAGTGTATCAACACACTTAACAACCTTAAATACGGATTAATTGTTCACAACATCGGCGTCCCGACCAGGCAGCGCCACAGAACGGACAGTAATAACTGGATTTTATTTGAAGCTGAGAGCCCTGGCGTAGTGAATGTGAAGATGTCAACATTAAAAATACTTTCATCCCAGCATGTCATGAAAAGTGGTATGAAGCCCACAGTTAGGGATTTGAACATGTGATGTAATGTCTGTTAATGGGAGTGCTTTAGCAGGGTGATGAACACGCTGACTTTTAATCTGCAGCTCTTGGCCCCCTCTGAAGGGGAGGAGGTCCTCGCTCCTGTAGGAGCAATATTCTGAATAGATCAGGGCTTTTCTCTGCGTCCTGCATCCTAATGAGAGCAACGGCGCGTCTTTGGACATGTTGAGTGGGAGGACGAGGTAGGAGAGAGATACAGCGCAGAGGGGGCTGCGGTATATCCTATTTGACAAGGATGAGTGGTGATTAAAATGTGGAACACTGAATTCTCCGGTTTAAGAAACCTCATCAGGCTGTTGTGCTGTTTTCTAAAAATAAACACTCATTGTGATATTGCTCCAATAACCAAAGTGAATACCTTCTAGTGGCAAAAAACACCAGAAATGTATAGAGAGTAACAGCATCTCAGTCTGCATGCCCTGTCAGAAGATGACATTAAGAAGCTTAATAAGTAAACAGGGAGGAAATGAGGAGGAGTTTCTGTCTAATTAATAGTGTATTGCACAATCATAAGCTCAATTGACCTTCTGTACATTCAGTTGAGGAGTACAAAATGAGAGATTAGCTCAACTGGTAACAAGGCATTATAAGACATCCCAAGCACATTTACTACATTATGGATAAGTTATATTCACTACAACAGGAACATGATATAATTACACCAATGCGAAGAAATGTAACTTGTTGTGTTCTATGTGGAATTATCCGGGATGTCAGTGTAGACTTTTAAAGTTTCTGATGATTTTGTTGAAAGGAAATAATGTATAAGTGTATAATCTTTTATTATAATGCAATTTAATGCAGGTACTTTACTTTCAAGTCTTGGAATGCATCTGTTTTCCATAATTTGACTTATTTCCATCCTAAACTGAATGTTAATACAATATATATTTAGTATAAAAACTCCATAAAAGTCCATAGAAAATTCTGATTTAAACCAAAGATATTCATAATATAAATTCTTTACATTTATTATATCACTCTCTCATACTTCCATATATAACTTATGGTGTGGAACTTTAGGGAAAAATGTATAAATCAATCACAAATCCAATTTACTTACTTCAAAAGAGAGCACTCAGAATCATAAATGGGAAAAATGATCATGAATCAACAAATCATTTATTTATAAACTTACAGGTACTTAAATTTAGTGAACTTATAGACCTTAAAGTAGCATCTCTAATGTACAAAATATATAATAGCATGTTGCCAGACTTTATCCAGAGGCTGTTTCAAATGAGAGCATGTCAATATTAACTGAGGGGAAGCTGTCTTTTCATTAAACCAAATAGAAGAACAAATGTAAAAGAAAGAAATGCTTCGGTGTACTGCGGAATGAATTAGAACTTGACATGAAAAAAGTAAAAAAAATAATTATTTAAGGTAAATAGAAAACAGAAGGGTGAATACCAGAAGGTACACAAATTGTATTGGAGTTATTGTGTTGTACTGGGTTATATAGTGTATACTTAGTTTCTGTAACTTTTATTTTTGTATTACTGAATTTCATGTAAAAAGAGTCAAACTTAAGCCTACACCTTTTCGGTATATATATATATATATATATATATATATATATATATATATATATATATATATATATATATATATACATATATATATATATATATATATATATATATTATTTTGTTTGTGGAAGTTAAAAGCAACAATGTTATTTTTTGTATGGTATCAGTGTATTGACTATGTGATTAGAAGTAGCTGATGAAGAAGATGCGGGTATTGGAAGGAAATCCTTCAGTGCCATCAACAAACCCCTATGCAGAGAGTGCACAGCTTTGCCAAGGCTGCACAATCTGTCAATTTGTACAATTTGTGTTTAATCTGCATCTAGATCCACATATGAATCAAAATACACAGTGGTAGGCAATTGTGCAATTGTGTGTTTTTGCCCATTAAAATCAGTATTTTTGAGGAATAAACTGAAATGTTCAAGAATGCTGTTGCAAAATGTTAAAGAAATTCTGGATCTGCATTAAAACCCAATCGTTTGTTTCTTTCAACCAAATCTTAACTAACAAACAGACAAATAAACAGGTTGGAAAAATGATGGAGGCAAATATCTTCAGTTCCTTTTGTTAACAGATAGAGTTATCTTGTCCACAGCCAGAAAAATGTCATACCCAAAGAGAATGGTTTCTGTTCTTGAACCATTTGGATTAAAGTCCTGATCCTGGTTTCTTCTAAAACAGCACTAAATCAACACCTTAGAGTTTATTATCAAAAATTTGTCTCAGTGATACTGAACCGAGTTTACAGAAAGTAAATGGTAAAAACGGAGGAGTTTTTTCTCAGCTTTTTTTCTGTGTGTGTGTTTTAAATTATATTATTTACTTGTTTGTGTCGTATGCAATTAACCCTCCTGTTGTCCTCGGGTCAAATTTGACCCCTTTAAAAAATGTCTATATCTGAAATATGGGTTTCTTTTTAACCAAATTACCACAAAAAAAATGGATTGGATTCCATACAACGCTCTTTGCAAATACAATTGATCACTTTCATTCCTGATTAAAGTCATCTGTACGTTCCTCTGATCTTAACTATTAGTCAATATAATTCATAATTTCTGCTTTTTTTAACTCAAATGTTAGGTACAATTCAATCTAAATGATGGTTATTGACCATGAATTTCAAAAAGTACTGTAAAACTAGTAGTAGTTAGGTGGTGTTATTGAAAATCCTGGGAGGACAACACAAGGGTTAGGAACTGTGCTTTCAGACAATGTGGCCCAAAAAAGCTAACAGACTTGTATGCCACCTGCAGCTTGTTCAGGGGTTAAAGTGGAATACAGTATTATTATCCAGCGAGGTGAAAAAGGATTTGATTGTGACTTTAAAGTTTTTCCCTATGCTTAGACGTATTCATAAGATTGCATATCTGTGCACAGGACTATGTGCCTTACAGTTAAACATTTCTCAGGATGCAGATAAACATAGTGCCATATTTGTCAGTGTTACATTACATCCTTGTAGATACATATTTCTCCTTCAACATGCTTCAGCTTATTATACTTATTATTACTTGTTCCATCAGAAATAACTTGAATCCCTTCCCCACTCCCATTCCCCAGTTTGTCCCATTTTGACGTACCAGCCACTTAATGATATCGGTTATCAAGTATAAATTGAGTATATAGGCAGGCAGACTCAAATATGTTTCTACCTAAACCTGTACTTGTGGGGAAATCACTACGTGCAAATGGAGAAAAAGAAGTACAATAGTGGTGTTTTCACCTTAATCTGGCAGCGTGCTGGCACTACACACCCCTGTCCTTAAATCCCTGTTGAGGAGGGGGAGTTATTGACTAGCATCATTGATTCACCTGTACCAACATCTAACGTCTGAATATTTCAATAACCTGGGGGGCTCCTTCCCCTGGGGGCCAGACATGAATTATGTATTACTAAGGCAACACAAAGGACGTTAGTACGCTATTAGTCACACTGCTTACAGTGTGTGTGTGTGTGTGTGTGTGTGTGTGTGTGTGTGTGTGTGTGTGTGTGTGTGTGTGTGTGTGTGTGTGTGTGTGTGTGTGTGTGTGTTTGTGGGTAAGTGATGTCAGGGCTTCATTCACCAGCAAGGCCAGCTTGCTCGTCCAGCTTTCTTTCAGTGCCATGGGGTAGGAGGGTAAGCACAGCGGAGGAGGCCAGCAGAGGACTCAGAGGGAAGGAAGTGGGAGAGTGCGGGACTTCCTCTCTCCGTTCCAGCACAATATGACACAGCGGTGTGTCCCCCTTGCACTCCCCCGACCCCCACAGCACCCCCATCTAAAAACTATTAACAAGCACCTTCTGTCATCGCCCTGTATTCCCACCCCCATTCCCCCTCCGCGATCATTAAAAAGAGAAAAACCCTCTGCGTGACTCGGCTACTTATGCACAATAAAACTGCTTTTTTTGTGTGTGTGTTTTCCATTAAATCAGGGCTTCTGTTTCCTGATGCAGAATTTCCCTTTTCATTTTTTAAAAGCCCCCTGGTCTTTCATCCCAAAGTCAATTTTGCCTGGCAGTTAGTCAAATGCTTTTAATGTTTATAAGTGCCTGTGAAGAGTGTAAGCTGTAAGTGTGATAGACTACCCTGAGACCAGGATGGGGCTGAGTCGGAAGGAAAAACTAGGCTGGATGAGCAGACTGGGCAAAAAATTCATGCTGGCAGGGGGCAGACTGTGGACTGTCTGGATGGGATTATAATGTACCTATTATGATGAAAGTGCATATGGCAGAATTACAATCTGACAAGACTAGGATACTGAAACAAATGAAATGTTTTTCATTGTATTATTTAAATGATTTAATATTTGATTCAGCTTAGGTGGCACAGGTTATATTTAACTTAGCCTCTGTGTACTGTATGTTATTCTGCTTCAGCTGTTTTTTCCCCCTTGTTGAGACGAACCAGATATTGCAAGCTGAACGAGGAGCGCCTAGCAAATGAAAATGTAGTAGTTGTTTTATGTTAACTAGCAGACGCTGAGGGTATCATATTAGCACTGATTTATCATATCCTAAATTTGTCTGCTTCTTATGAGCTGTGCAGCATGGAGAAGAAATGAGCGTCTGGGAAAGGGAAAGACCTCACTGCAGGTTTCTTACTTGATTGTGTTGTGGTCCATCATAGTCCCTTCTAATAAGAAGCAGTGAGATGAGACTGATTTGGTTTGGCGCTTTGTGTTCAGATGCAGTTCACTGGAGGGGCCAGCCTCTTTGGAAATCAAAATCCCTTTAAGAAATTATGATTGAGCTGATGTGGAATTTAGAGAACGTTTGTCTGTTGGTCAAATGACCTTTAAATGATGAGAAATCTGGAAACGTCCATGTCTCCATGGTAAACTGTTGGATGTTGCATGCTAACTCTTGAGAGAAATTAAGCTTTTAGCACTATGAAATGTGAAGACTGAGCTTAGTGTGCTTTTAGTGCTAATTCACAAATGTTCAAACTGTAAGCGGCGATAATCAAAATGTTACATTAGCAATGGATCACAACACTCGTAATGACGAACCCATTGAGAATCCTCACCCGACTCTGATGTTCGCCTCAGTTCTACAGAGCTTTAAAGTGACAAGATGCAATTTTTGGCAGAAGATATAAAACATGAATGAAAATTTGAAGTCATACGCAATGCCACGCAACATTGCTCAATTCAATACAGTTTTACTGCTACAAGCTTACTTAGTCTAGTACGGGGGCGTAAATATAGACAGTCCAGGCAGTGGGGTTGCACTGGGGCCTGTAGGCAGGGATTGGGGGCAGAGTAGGCCCTCCGCAACACAACACATTCTCACTCCCATCTCATAAAATACAGGCGCTTGGTCAGGTGCTTTTGTCGTTGTTATAGACGCTAAAGGTCTCCTCTAGCGTCACATAACACGCTTGATCGTCTCATTTAGCGTCTTTAGCGTCTCCCTCTCAAAGGGAGACCGGATGGTGCAATAATAAGATCTTTATTCAATCAAAAGACCCTGAGCAATTTTTCTGCAGAAAAAGGACTGTCCTTCCTTCAGCCTTTGTTTCTTATATACTCATAAGCAGCGCAAACAGGTATGGGCTTCTTATTAGACATCCCAGCAACCAACATCCCCATCCTGGACATAGACACTCAAAACTGAACATAGGCAGAAAAAAAGGCTCTTGACCAGGGTCAAAAAACATTGACACAGAAAAATGGGAAACATAGGTAATGCATATTAAGTTAAAGTACTTCTTTTACCAAATTCCCTAGCTTTGTAACTCTTCTTTACATGTGCTACAGGTACAATAGCTTAATATTTTAGCAAAATACTAAAAAGTTAATAGTTAGTAGTTAAGTTAGTATTACTGGTGCAAAGGAGGATTTTTTCACTTTGGTGTGATTGTTTTTCAGCACACTTACAAAAACTACTGGCTCAAGTCTCATGAAACTTGGTGCATGGTCAAAGAAAATTATGGAGTGGATTCAAATTGGTGCAGATGCATCAATCATTTGTCTTTTTTGTTAACATTGCGAAAAAGGGCATGGTCTTGGTGGAGGTCTGCAAGCGGTCATTTGTAGCCCCAAAAGCCACTTTTCAGCAAGACTTACAAGTTATAAATTAGTTATGTTGTGGAGCTTGTTTCCACCGCCCCTGAATGGCGAAAAAAGTCAGTATTTTCAGTGCAAATCCATACTGAAAGTAGCCCCTGATACATTCAAAACATGTTTTCACATTTGATTAATTGCTAAATTCATTTTAAAATGATCACTATTTCAAGATTTCTTTTTTTTAAACATGCTCACCTTTTAAAACAGTTTTGGCACAGTGAGTTGACCATTGTGATAAACACCCCAAAACATGTTGTAGTCCTAAAAATGGAGTTCAAAAGAATCTCCGCAAAGATGGGAGAGAGGGGATGTTCCTCTTTTCAACACAAGGAATTTACTTTCCCCCCGAGACTTCACCCCCTAGCGATGCCTCAAGGTGCCAAGACTGTGTCAGTCTGTGAGGAGACATCCACTCTTTGCTGTTGGCATTTACACTGAAGTGGTAAACAGAAGGGTTGGAGGGAACATGGCGGGAGGTGGATCTGGGTTCTTACTCTTGCCCTCTTAATCACCCCCGCTACACTAACTCACTGCCAGTCATAAGCAATTAGACCACAAGCATTGTTCCTATTCACAGACATCTTGTGTGCTGCAAATTTGGCGAGATTGTTTCTGAATTGTTTTTTATTGGTATCTGTTACATGGGCTGTTAAGGCCAATATTAATGCTGTTTGGATCAAAGGAACCAATTTCCCCCAGCATTTTATTTTTCTCCAGGTGGTAAAGTCTCTGAAACGGCAGTTACAGTAGAACATGGGGCACTAAAAGTCTGCGACGAAGCACAAGATAATAACTAAAATCGAACAGTTTACTGTGGAATCTGATCATTGAATTCAGCCTGGACTAAGAGCTTTAGATGGTGGTGTTGATCAATTATGATATTGTCCATCATATCAGACATGGATTACTTCTAGCTGGTTTTTAATAAAAAGTAAATTGATTAAATTGATTGAGTAAATTGACTTAAACAGCAGCTGCATTGAAACATAAACATCCCTGAGTATCAGCAGCGTTGGTACAGTTGATAAACGTCTCTGCAGTTTGGGATAAAATCTGTCTTTGGTTATTATTTTAAATCACTTCCTTGTTTGAGAAATTGGGGGTGTGTGAGAGCAGATTTTCCACTGTCTTAGAGCCTCACAGGCACAAACCCTGATTGCCGAGATGTCACCGCGATCAGGAAAGGTCATGGCTCCATTCCCACCGCACACAACCGACATGATGAGCTTTTCTCTTCTTCTTTTTTTTTTCCTCGCTGGCTGCGTGAGCTGCCATCTTGGTGTGTGCCGAGTCATTATTGATGTGCCTCCATGCTGATGTGCAGACAGGACACTGGCGAGAAGGAGGACACTCCTGTTTGTACCGACTTGCCTCTTGATCAACCGTCAGCACATCTTTCATGGTCATCTCTTCGCTTTTCTCTCACGGTGTATCAGTTAGACAAGTTTCCAGCTAACCATGTGCTGCACAGTCCATTCATGGTCAGGATATGCCATTGATGATTAGGGGGAAAAAAACATATATATCTATATATATATATATTACATAAAACCAACCAGAGGGTTGGCCCTAAGGGCTTCACGTGCACACACGCTGCCCTACGCTCTATGTGACATATGCAAATTCGAGTAGATTAAGAAAACTTGTAACTTGTAAGCAGAGGTGTCGGACCAGGGAGGTAAAGGGGACTGAGTATACAGGGCACTCATGTGAGGCGGGCCCACAAAGATACTAGAGTAAATAGTGCTGGGGGGTTTACCAGTTTATATAGTAACTGGTATTAATTTCCTGTATGATATGAATTCATCATATACCATAATACCAATGCATTGCCGCAGAGAACAACAATTAATAACCCACATCTAGCTCTCTTTAACAAGATAAAACCACCATAGCACACAAACAATTTGTGACATAAACAATTTCTAACACTAATCATTTTACATTTACAAATTTACAGCGCCTGTTGGATAACTTTATAGCTGCTAGCTAGCCAGGTAGCATAACAGCTTGTTAAAGGTCTCATGACATGGTGCTCTTTGGATGCTTTTTTATAGACCTCAGTCTCTTTCCCAAAATTCAGCCTTGGTGCAGAATTACAGCCACTAGAGCCAGTCCCACAATGAGCTTTCCGTAGTATGTGCCATTTCTGAGTCTGCAGCTTTTGAGGGGGGGGGGCAAGGTGGAGGCCGGGGTTGTGGCCTTGACCAACTGCCACTTTGCTCATTTGAAAGCCATGATGTCTCTCTCTCATGGGCGGGCCAAATTCTCTGTGCGGGCAAAGCAGAGAAAGGGGAGGTAACCTTGCTCCTTATGACCTCATAAGGAGCAAGATTCCATCTGAGCTTTCATTTTCTCAAAGGCAGAGCGGGATACCCAGTGCTTGATTTATACCTATCCCAATTTCTAGCCACTGGGGGACTATAGGCAGGCTGAGCAAATTCATATTAATGTTAAAAAAAACTCATAAAGTGACATTTTCATGCCATGGGACCTTTAAGATGGGAGAGGCTCCGGTCGCTACTGCACATTCAAGAACAGAGAAGACAGTTAGAGGATGAAGAAAGACCGGAGGTACACCAAAACAGCGTATGCTCAAGAGAGGAGCCATCTGCTGTTCTTCTTTCTAAAAAATCAGACATAATTCAGCCACGGTTGTTGCCCATCACTCTAACGTTACTCGGCTCGGAATGTTAAAGACATGTTACTTCAATCATGCAGCTGAGCAACATTATGAACGCAATAATAATCCACCTACAGTCCCGCTACAGACCGTTGAGAAAGACGGGAGAAAGACGGGTTCAGAGCAATGATTAAAACACTGGATTTAAGATGTCTTGCCTCGCTGAAATACGTCCGCCAACCTACTAACATTATTCAAGCAGCTACGTTCAGTCGCCCACTTTTCTACAACAACCTAACTTACCTGTGGCAAGGTAGTGCTTATACAACTATCTTACAACTATGATGTTTTGAAAGGGAAACCATGTTATAGTTGTTTGTACGTGTATTCCTTCGATTTAAGTTTATTTTACTACTTTGCAATTTGCATAATAAAAATCATTTAGATCCTGTAACTGTTTCATGCATTCTCCTTCATATAACGTTATTGTATAATGTTGTAGAGCCAAATTGGATGGAGAAAATGGACATTACAATGTTTTTGTGGTATTCTATTAACCTATATAAAGGTCCAGTTAAGCAAAAGAAAGAAAATACCGTGAAACCGGCAGAATCTTAAAAAATACCGTGATACAATTTTTTTGGGTCATACCACCCAGCAGCAGTAAGAGTAAATACCCCACAGAGAATGAATATGTACAGGGTCTAGAATTGTTTGCCCCAGGGTATAAGAGTACGGTAGCTCTTTTGGGGAATATCTCAGTGCGTAGTGTGTGCGTATAGCAAGTGTGTGGTCAAGCGACAGAGAAAGAGATGGTGGATGTTTCTCAGCGCCAACAGCTGTTCAGGTGATGGTGATCGGAGCGGAGTCTACCACAAGGCTTTGAGTTATCTAAATATATAATATACAATATATAAGAGTGGTAGAGCAAAAGTCAATGTGCTCTTTAGTTTGTGTGATTTGTGACAACACTGTTACTGACTGGAGATCAGTAAGATTCATATTTAAATGTATTTCTGTATTACAAAATATGAGTGCCAGAGCCATAGTCAGGATATTTCTGCACTTGATTTGTAACTGTAAATAACTGGCGATCAGATTAGATTTGATTTGAATGAAGTTATGATGATTATATTGCATGTTTACAAGGCCTGACGTTACAAGATCTAGTATTTACTGTGACTGAACATTTTTACAATTCAATAGCTAAATAAAGATACGTTATTCATATCCATTCATGTAGCTATTTCTCTCATTTCATTTCAACACATAGGCCTAACCTAATTTAAAAGAGCAGTTCATATGTTGACTGTTTCCAGTGTTGTGTTAGTCGCGCTATAGAATGATTTATTGCTTGTGTATATCAAATAATACAGAAGATAAGGAACTTAAATATATAGCATACTGAAATCCAATAGCAATATTGGTCCAAAGAAAATCACAATTACATTATTTTCCCCATCGTTCAGCCCCACTGATGATCACTCATTTCTTTTGGAAAAAGAAGCTAAATCCATACACTCCTTATTCTGTGTCTCTTCCCAACCCTCCACTCTTACATTATGGATCTGTGGTCACAGGTAGAGATGTAGTGAAGGGGAAAATTATGCAAAATCATTTAGCCAACCTTTAGAGGCTGACATAAATCTTTATGAAATAAAATCCACAGGATAGGCTATTGCAGTTCAGATCAAAAACGTGACGATAGGAGTCTTTTACAGAGCCTTTGGCATGTCAAGCATACTGGGAAACCGAGCACAAATGTACAAAACTTGATTTTAAATTCCAGTCAAGATCCCAAAGATATCAAATATGTCAGACTAAATTACAGTGAAGTACTGTGTGTGTGTGTGTGTGTGTGTGTGTGTGTGTATGTGTATGTGTAAAATGATGCACGGGGCATCTAGAATTTTTCATTTGATGGAATCATGCAGCTTTCAAAAACGGTTTTGAATTTTTCTGTTTTAAAGAACAGAGAATATACTGTATATATAATGCTGTCCAACAGTGTGGGAAAAATGTTTTATTCAACTTTGAAGCAAGTCTTAGAAGCTCAAGGGAAAATTTAACAGGAATACTGGGAGCGTTCGATTAAGGGGGGAGGGATGCATATATTACATTTTTATATCATTACAATGAAATACTGGTTTTGCATGTTTTTAACCCATCCACTACCAACGTTTTATACTTTATATCCCAACTAACCATTTTGCAAGCATTTTGAATTTTACAGTCAAATAAGTTCCCAGGGGCTTTTCAGCTTGGGGGGGGTGAAAAGCCCTGCCCACTGCTTCTCTCACTGCTCTATTTTAATACACACATCATAGCATTGTTATAGATTTTACTCTGCCGATTGGCGACTCAATTAAAACAGTCTGCAACCCATTTTGGGTGTAGACCCCTACTTTTGGAAAGACTGACTTAGGCTATTGTATTTGGAAAGTAGAGAGGTCAAAGAGGAAGATATCCGAACCAAGGGTAGCCCTCCGAAGGTCACAGTGCTGGAACGTGAAAACAAGCATCAGCGCCTGAGAGCAGAGGAGCTGTCTGTTTCCCTGGAGCGCTGAAATGACCTCTGACTTTAACAAAAGGCATTTTTGGTGCAATAACCTCACAAGTGCACTTCTATTTGATATAAAGGCAAGAGATGGTAGTAAAAGGAAACCAAAAGCAACAAGATTTAACGAGTAGGTAGCCTGTTCTCCGCCCCACAGACTGTGAAGGGCCCCGCTCTCTCTACCGGTCCCCCTACCCGCCCTGCCTGCATTGTCTGTATGTACACTGTCCATCACATTGAACATCATTCTAAGTGAACTGTGTTGCTTAAATTGCATTACATATCAGTATAGGGCTGCTTGATTATGGAAACAAAATTATAATCACAATTATTTTGGTAAATATTGATATCAGGATTATTTAACACAACACATTTATTAACACAAATACTCATAGACTTTTGTAAAGTGCATTTATTGAACTTTAAAAGCCCTTTATAACATACTTTATAATGCTTTATAACTGTGAAATTTCCCTTAAAACGTTTTCCATTTGAAATGTTTTTTTGTTTTGTTTTTAGATTGTTTTGTTACAACACAAGACAAAATAAGAGTAAGTAATTTACAAAACAATCTTTTTTCTTCTGTTTTTGTGATCATTAGGAGCCAAAATCGTAATTAAAATTTCGAACAAACGTTTTTGTACGATAATTGATTTCCAAACCAAACAGAGAAAATGAATGGCTAAATTAATTCAACTTTCTAACTTACATACTAACTAACTGCTAATTTAATTAAAGTCCCTAAAGAAGAGGTTTCAAATCTTAAGCAATTTATATAACATTCAATATTTGTGACAAAATTAGCCATCCCCCATTCAGATATTTATCAAGACATACAGTACTGTATAAAAATACTCTTAAAATTACAGTACTTAGTTTTTGTGGAAAATATTGGACCATGATTGGTACCCATCTCTCCTCCTTTAGAAAATTGACGTGAAAACAGGTTTCTGTTTCATTTTTACCGACGTTGATCAGGGGTTAAATTTGGATTTGTTATGTGGAGGGGCTCTGTGGTTTCAGGGTTGCCATGGGTGTGCGTGTGTGCATAGACTACAAAAATTGGATTAATATCATTTGACAAACTGTAAATAAAATATAACAAGGTGTGACGCTTTGCTCTGCAATAACACACTAAACACTGAAACACTAGTTCAAGTCATGACTGACAAGTGCACTGAGGAAATTTATATATCAATTATTTTTATTTTTATGGCAGTTGGCAACCAGCGTTAAAGGTGCTCTGCCACACAAAACCGTTTTTACTTAAATTTTTAAAAATATGTTAGGTGCATGTGTGTTTGTGATATGTGGTGAATGTGAAGATGAACTGCTACCTCCTCTGTCAGCTCTAGCCACTGAAAAGAAATAAGAGGAGAAATCAGGCCAATTATAAAAGCTGGTCAGTCTGATGTCATGTTGCCTGAGCTCATTACTATTCATGAGCCCACCCAGTTGCGCTGCGTAAAGGAGCTTAGCTCATTGGATATTAATTAGAACTGGCACAAATCAAGTCTTGCCGCAGCCTTTCTTTAGCACACTATAATGGATTGAAACAAGGTAACCAAGGCCTTTTTTTCACAAAAACATGTTACAGAGTCCATGGTAGAACTTGAACATTACCACAAAGTAATGGAATACGTGTGGCAGGGCACCTTTGGTGTATTACCGCCACCTATACTGAGGTCGCTGATGTGCTAGGTAGCTTTTAAAGGAAACCCATTGAGAAAAAAAGGAAACCTATAAAAGTTCTGATTTTCCCAAGTACTTGCATCACCTCATTTAGGACAATGTTCTGAACAGGTCAAAAGAAAAGATGTTTTAGTCATTTCTTGAATGACCGAGAAAAGTGTAACAAGATATACATTGTTGATGGTGTGCTAAGTTAGGCGTCCCCTGAGGCCTCTGTACCAGGGCTGAGCCCTGATGAACATTCCTCATACCAAGTAATTCTTCTGCCTAAACCTAACCGACCCTTAACCACAGCATTGTCACATCATAAAACTGATTTATTGTTCAACAGTGATTTGATTCAACAGTGATTTGACTCAACAGTGATTTGACACAGAGAAATTGTGTCCTTCCAACTGTTGAAACTGTAGAAAGCACATTTCTAGGCTGTCTGGGCCTTTTAAAAGCTACAATATAAAAACATGGCATTCTTTAATTTCATAAACACGTATATATTAATTAAGTTTCTTTTTTACTTACTAAAATGTCAGGTGACCTACCTTTTATTTGTCATCACTTATAGGAGAGATGACCCTGACCTTTGCACTAGTGATTTGTGGTTGCTTGTCACTTGTGGGCGACCCGGAGGACAAATTAAAGTGTAATCACCTTCAGTGTAGATCACATCGGACCACAGCGATGGCGTCGGCGTCATCTTCGTCATCGCTGTCATTGTCGTCGTTGTCTTCATCATCATCATTATTGTTAGTGCTAAAAAACAGTGATGCAGACTCGTGGTTTTTGGAGTGTTGATGTCATTCACACTCGTGTTTGGTCCGTGCCATTTTGTATATGAGTGTGTATAGGGTGCTAATGAGGGAGGTGGAGGCAGGGAGAGGGGGTGAATGTGGAATTGGTGGGATACAGCTGGACAAAGTGGGAGACTGTGGTGAATAGGTAACCATGGTAACTCTATTGGCTAAGATTTGAATGCAGAGAGAGAGAGAGCAAAAGGAGGAAAGGAAGCTGCAGTGTGTTTGTGTGCAACGGAAAGAGAATGGAGGGGGTTAAGGGTTAATATGCATCATTGTAGCAGGTTAATCTTTCATCAAACTGCGGGGTCAATGCAGCGTTTACCCCCCGCCACTGGACAGCCGCACGGGGGTGGGGGGGGGTGGAGGTTCAGGAAATAAGTAGTAGTAGGGAGGAAGCAGCTGGGAGGAGAGGAGGAGGGGGATTGAATGGGTTCGCCAAAGAGTTTGCAGAGAGGAAGAGAGCGTTCCTACTTTTATAGAAGGAGATGGAAGATATCAAGGGAGATGGAGAACGGAAGAGAGAGAGAGGAGATAGAGGGAGAGTTACAGGTAGAGACCATTGTAACATGTGGATTGTGACAGCAGTGAGGCAGAATACAATCAACCAGCCTCTAACCAGCTGTCAGCTCCAACTAGTCTCCTCTATGGACTCGTGCTCACCATCTTAACCTCAGCCTCCACCGCCTCTCTTATTGTTTCTCTTTCACTCTGTTCAGATGCTGTCTACCTGAAATAGCTCTGGCACTTAGTTCTCAGTGAAATGAGTGAAAAAAAGGTGGCTGGAAATTAAAATACATAATACGGTGGGAGTCAATCCAAAAATAACCCTCTTTATCCATCGGTGCCGCCACCGCCAACACCATGTGTCGGAATAACGATAAGGAGCAGTAGCAGCGCTGTCCCTGACGACTGTTGCATCGTGTGTTGCAGTTGCAGTTGTTACTGTTGCCGTCTCACTACACTGGTGTCCTGTTCTTCTGATCAGAGTCCCTGCTGCCGATATGATTTATCATAGTGTCCTTGTGTGTGTTTTAATGTCATTGAACTACTGCATACGCATTATTGATCAATCTCGCCCCACCCGCCCAGCCAGCCAGTCAGCCCCACCTCTCATCCCTCCCTCTCTCTCTCTCTCTCTCTCTCCCTTCTTCTGCATCTCCACCTGTTTCATATTCCTCTATGTGTATTGTCTTTTGCCTCCATCTCTCCGCCACTCTCTGCTTTATATGCGTCTCTGTGTTGTCATACCCCCTCCCTCCATTTCTGTCTGTTTTGTATTCACCTCTCTATTGAGCCACCTCCCTCCCTTCCTCCACCTCTCTCTCTCTCTCTCTCTCTCTCTCTCTCTTACTGAGCAAGATATTATTAATATTAATGTGTCTCTTCTTCTCTCCCTCCTTCACTTTTTTATCTTTCTTTTACTACTGATCTCTTTTTTTGCTCTTTCCACTATTTATACCTCTCTCTGGGTCTTTATCCCTCATCATCCCTTTCACTCAACCTTCCCTCCATCTGTCTCCATCTTCATCTCTTTCTTTCTTATTTCTTTCCCTCTCTCTCTTTTTCTCCAGTCCGCTCTCTGCAGCTGTTCAGTATTCATCTATTACTGTAGTGTTGATAATTCCCTTCTCTGCCTGCAGCCATACAGTCATCTATCAGATTAATAATCCCCTTCTCATTCTTTGTCTATCTCTCTCGCTCTCTCTCTCTCTCTCTCTCTCTTACTGTGCCAAGTGAGGATGCTCAGCGTGTCAAATGAGTTTGCGTGTCAAAGTCCAATCATTACAACCATCATCATTAATAACCGTATCTAGATTGCTAGATGCCCTTATTAAGGTTATTCAGGTCTAAATAACCTACCGATGAAAAGAGAGGCTCTCTGCCTCTCCAGGCTGGTGGAGCCAAACTTGAGCTGGCCATCTATTAGTGTTAATGTAGACTGCACCATTCACTACCATTCCCCAGCCCCTAGAGCATGCAATGCTGTGCCCGTACAGGAATAGAATTAGCATTTATGTCCCACCGTCTATGCTACTGCAAGAAACGTGGCATTGCTTTTCGGATTCAGTCTCCTATTGTTTTCAAGGTTTGGGACTGGCTTTGATGAGTATGAGTTTTAGTAAGGTGTTCCTAATAGCATGTTGAAAGATCAACATATCATTGTAGTATTAATTGTTATACCTTGCTATAATTAGCGTTAACAAATAAGACCATTGCTGAGATGACGAAGCCTCTATCTAACACCAAGGGTGTTATTTTCAAAATCAAGACTGCATGTCCCATAAACCCTGTTGCTTCCTTACACAGAGAAGGTTTTTTTTTTCTGAAGAGTAAGAAGTTATTTTTTCTTTCACGCCTTCTATCATCTGCCATTGCAATAAACCATTGCTTCGTGCTGGGAGAGTGGTAGATTCCCTGTAAAAACAGGGAATTGTAGTTTTAAAACCAGAAGTATTTGTCTCACTTGTGTTTTTTCTGCCCCAAAGATTTTTGAATGGTGCAGGAAATACATTCTGTGGTTGACATTAATATACATTTAATTCTCAACCACTGACTGTCAGCACGAACATTTCTTGAATATCTACGTTAGTGTTGCCTGGTCCTACCAGACTCTGTTACATTTCATTTGTACAAAGAGTCTGGCCACTCTCGATTGACAAGCGTTAATTTCCTTGAAGGCGGGTACTCTGTTGAAGTTCAAAACTATTGGATCTGCCCCAAGCCACTCTGGATCTGCCATAACCAATCGTTAACGTTTGGTCGTGACGTATGTTATGCGCATGTGCAACAAGAGGGGAGACCGACAAGGCTTATATTTAGCATCAGCATCACTAGCGTTAGCCTCATAGTGTTAGGCAGCAAACTCTTATGCCACTAACGGAGAGAGATGGAAAATCTAACTTTTCCCAAACCCCGTGGGTGAGGAGGGCCACAACATCATGGCCACTAACAAAACTCAGCAAAGATTGTTCTTAACTTCTGGGTATTCAGCAGCGTTAACTTCTGGGTATTCAGCAGCGTTGCCACAAAGGACCTAATGGCTTCGCTCACATCTTTCTCCGCCGTCTTTACGGAACTACAACTCAAAGTAGCGCACAACCTCAACGTCATCGTTCTCAGCCACTCCCTGTTCGCTGATTGGACCGTCAAAAACTTTGGTCAAGAAAACCCAAGACTATACCGTGAACCCAGACAGAGTACTGAAGCGAAATGAAAATTGAGCGGCAGTACGTAGGAAGGCGGAGCCAGGCTACATTAGTATTCAGAGATTTAATAAAGTTAGCATATGTGTCTCATTAAGCTGATTTTTTGTCACTTACTGTAGATCCCTACATTTCTGTCTGAACACAGTTGTGCAAAGATCACTTTTTCTGTAGTCATTTTATTAACTATATGATTAATCGATTCATAAATAACATTTGATAATGATAATAATTCCAATTCTTTCAGCCCTAAACCCAGTGCAAAGTTTCCATTGAAAAGCTGCCTAATGCTTGTTTCTATACAACATTTATACCAATGTTTCAAAAATTGATGTCTCTGATTTATTCAAGTTTACATGCTATATGCAGTGGTGTAAAGAAAGAAATACCATGTTGTCCTACTTTTGATTGCATGCTTCCATACATATTTCTGCACCACCTCCTTGAACCATTAATTATGGAAACCAGCTTCCACCTGCCCTGGGTGTAAGGATTTGATTTCTGACATAAATGTCTGCTCAGGGATTATGTGGTATTTGATATGAGCAGTGACACAGAAGTTCTAATGCTTCTCAAAGATTTTTTGACAATCTCTCCCATGATAAGCTGTACTGTAAATGTCTACCTATTATTTTTTCTATTCATTCTCTGTTGGTGAAAACATGAAGCGCAGTCTGTGTTCCGTCTTTAATAACTGCTCTCTTTCTCTCCCTCTCTTTGTCTCTCTCTCTCTCTCTTTTGTTCTTCCACAGTAACTCCTGGGTTCTTCTCACTTCACAAAAAGCCTCACTCAAATCCCCAGACAACACAAGAAAAAAAAGGAATAACATCTGTTTATCTGCATATTTCTATGTTCAAAAAACAAAAGGAAAAGACAAAGAGATCGACAGAGGACAAAAAACATCACAGAGGATGCGGAATTAGAAATAACAAATTGCCACTGGAGGACCAAAGGGAAAATATACCTTTTCTCGCAAATCCACCAGTGTGGAGTCACCTCACCTGTACCTTCGGATTAAAGAGCAGGGTCATGTCCCAGTTGCCATGCGCATCGCCACGCTGACCTGCCTTTCCGGCCCTTCCCCCTTCCTCTTTCTATTGGCCCAGCTTCTACTGCGGCTCCTCCTCCCTGGGTCGGAGTTGGTGGGAGCTGCTTCCTCCTGCCCCTCCCTCTGCACCTGCTCCAACCAGGCCAGCAGAGTCATCTGCACCAGGCAGAACCTGGAGGAGGTGCCCGAAAGCATATCAGTCAACACACGATACCTCAACCTGCAGGAGAACTCCATACAGGTAAATATTGGCTGGAGGAAAGTCACTCATCGGGCGTTGTACATTTCACACGCAATACTTTGCATGAAAAAAATAACAAAGGTTTTTTTAGCCCATCACTATAAGTTGCAACAAGTTATCAAGTGACACTTGTGTATGCATTCTGTTTGCCCACAATCAGACGGAAACTTTTGAAGTCTGTTGTGACTAATGTGTTGATACAGGTTTTCTCTTGGAATCTTTAGTAGGGAGAAAAGACTTAAACATAAATGGCAATAATGGGAAAGAAAAGGCACTTAAGCCTCCGCTAAACTGAGGGAATATTTTATGAATTGAAAGCAAGGCAAAAAGTCCATGACACTATGCTGCCTTTTGTATGCATTACCAATTTATCTGGAGTCCCTAGACAGCATTATGTGGCTTAACAGCTGCAATGGAAGATCATTTAACCACAGACCATTGACACAAAGTACATTACTTAGCCCCCCTGGGGTCAGCGGAGAAAAAAAAACTAAACCGTGTGCATGGATTCATAATCCGTGCTCTCCGTTTAATAAACTGTTCGCACAGATTCATAATCTGTGCTTTTCGTTTTAAAAACATGAGCAAAGTTAGAAAGATATTCACAGATTCGAACTTCTGGGATCAATTACTCTATAGCAAAATGATATTAAATCATTTTCATCAAAACGAGCCGTGATTAAATAAGGTTGTGTCTCCAAACCTTTTTTTTTTTTAAAGTAAATGCTGTAGTAGTAGAAGAGACAAGTTATAATAAATAGAGGTAAGTTTGGAGACACTACCTTATTTAATCATTAAATTAATAGATATTTTTGTGTCAGTGTTGTAGTTTATAGACGGTCCCTAAGCACCGTAAGTAACCAATAAGTAATGGGTCCCAGAAGTTTGGATCTACGAATATCCTTCTAACGTTCCTTACGTTACTAAAACAGAGGGCACGGATTATGAATCTGTGCGTACAGTTTATAAAAGCGAGGGAACGGATTTTTATTCTGTGCGCTCAGCCGACCCCAGGGGGGGGGCTCCGTACTACATTTATGAACAGAGTGGGTTGATTTTACTCTTTCCAGCAGCATTTGAAGTAATTGGATCCTTCCTCATGTTGCTGAGAGTGCATTGTTCTTTTGTGATATTAAATTCATGTCCACAACATCTTATCTCCTCTAATGAAAAGCAACAAGTATCCTAAACATTGTTAAAATTGTCCAGTGCATCTCTCATCATGTCAAACTGCTCTGTTTGTTGGACAGTCTGATGTCCTCTATTCCTCGGGGAACAACATCTTATTAAACATTATGTGACGTTAACAGAGCATAAATGGGACATTATGCCACATGATTTGATATGTGAGCTTTAAAGAGATGCTGTTCATATGAAAGACAAATTAAAGAAATAATACTGATATCCGTTACGTTTCCTTTTTAGCCTACAAACTCTGATTCGGTTTGTTGTATCCTGCAGCCCCACTTGAAATGATTAAAAATCTAAAAATGTTTTAACACCTGAAGGCATCCTAGATTCTCTGGCTTATTTTTTCCTTCACTGAGTACCCTGAGAGTAAAGCCTTGACAGCCCCCACCCACTCTTAACATCCCCACCCCCCTCTCTCTCTCCCCCCTCTTTGCCTATTGCCCCCCCCTGCAGCCCACCCCCTCCCTCTCCTGCTCTACATACAAAAGAGGCAGTGGCCTGAGTATTTGTGTATATGGCGTTTTTCCATTAATGGTACCTGCTCGATTTTCCTCGACTCCACTCGGCTCGACTCGGCCGCGGTGCCCCATCCTCCTTTTTCCGTTGCAGATTAGTACTGCCTCGTGAGGTGAGCCGTGGCTGGTCGTCATAGCAGGAAACTGCCGTGACCTAACGCGACACACACACAGAACGCCCAAGGTGTGTTGCTTTTGATTCTCGGCATGTAGCTGTTGCCACAGCCAGAAGATAAATTAGTTTCAAAAGAAGCTGGAGGCAGCAAAAAAAAAAAAAACATCACTGGCTAAACTATTTAAACACGGTTTGTTCAGGACCCCCATCTGTCGCTAGCAGTGATGCCGCAGTGATAGTGACGATTCTCTCCGACCAATCAGTAGTCTACAGGTTTTCACGTCACCTTTTGGTATTGCCTCAGTTTGCTTGGAACCTCAACTGAGGTAGTACTAAAAAAAGTACCTTTTAGCAGGTACAAGGGACTTTTTTTCCTAATGGAAAACCAAAAAGGCGAGTAGAGTCGAGGCGAGTCGAGTACTGGTAGACACCATGCCGTGGAAAAATGCCATTACAGAGGGCTTTGGCCACACATATCTCAAAGAATCTGAGATTTAAAGGGCTTTTAGTCACACTTACTTGTTGTGTGTCTTTGCGTTATTGCCAACTGAGCTTCAGTTGGGCCACACCAATGCTAATGTGTGCTGTTCAGGGTCCATGGCGGCCATGTTTTTCAGAATCATGTCTTCCTGCATAAAAAAAACATCTCTATTGGTTGTTCATTTGTAAAATAGATTAAAGAAATGTGTCATGGACCTGGATAGCTCACCTGGTAGAGCGTTGGCCTCATGTACAGAGACTCTGTCCTCTCCACAGCAGGTGCAGGTTCAATTCTGCTTGCAATTTGCTGCATGTTGTTGACCTCTCTCTCACCCTTTATGTCTAGGCTGTCCTATTGAATAAAGGACTAAAAATGAAGAATAAATGTGTCACACATAATGTTTAAACAGTTTTAAAAATGTATTAATTTATTATTTATTTATTTATTGTCCTCCTTGGTGATTTGTGGTAACACTTGAATAGCCCAACACTGATTATCAGCTAATTATCAAGGGATTATAATGTGTCAGTAGAAGGTCCCCTGAGTCAAACTGAAACAACAGTGTGAAGAGCACTTTAGTGCCTGGAGCAGGCTCTGAAGTAAGGCCAGGGTTAGGAATAGGAGAGGGTTTACAGAGTTTACCACAGTGCTAAACTCAAATGTTTAACACCTGCTTTTTATGTTAAATATAAACATTGAACTACAGATTAAGTGTGATCATTTTTCACCACCAGAACTCCACAAGTTGTGTTGCGCCTTCGCACCACAGTTATACAGCAGGTTGTGGATGGAGTTCTCAGAGCCTAACTTTGAGCTGAAACTAACTCTGAGAACCTTAAAAACAAGACAACTGAGTTACGATTCCAATTGCAATTTTTCCTTTCAATTCTAATTCCGGTTCTTATCATTTCTCAACTCGGATTCTTTGAGGGTTTGAGATGAAATGTCACATGCTTATTTAACAAATAAGAGAAAGGTTTGATTTTTATTCAATGTAGGGTTGCAGTTTTACTGGGCTTTTTCAACATAAAATAAAGCCACAACAGAACGCTGCTTAATGTGCTCCAAGGCTGCTACACAACAAGCACCTGGCCTCTACGGAAACCAAAACTTGCACATGTTAAATTTGAAACCCATGATCAGATGTGAAACCAAATCCTCCAAACGACTCCAATAAAGAAACAATTCTACTGGAATCGTAATTTTTGCGCAACCCTAGTTATTAGTAGGTTAGGGATTTAAGTTTTACCATTAACCACCCAAAACGTGGAAGATCTAACATGGAGGCCAGGGTGGCTCTAGGGGTCAAAACAGAGGCTGCGAGACAAACATGTTTAACTGGCTGGTGTCTGCAGTCAATGGGAGACAGTCTGTAGCAAACCTGCTGCTTCCCCTGCAGACAGCAGCAATATTCACTGGAGTGGAAAGGTCACCTGTTACCATTATGAGCAGAGGAATTAATTATTTATATATGCATAGATTGTTTCTTTAAACATGTTTTTAGCCATATTTGTGCCTGTAAATCATTAATTGACAATAATTGTATATACCATCCTTAATTACAAAAATATGAAACTATGTCGATATTAGAGCTTCATGTATGTTAAAAGTTGTATGCCATTTAATATTCTATGACAGTCCTGAGTCTTAAACAAAACAAAGTAAATAAAACGTGTACTGCATGTGATCCTTAAGTAAAACAAAACAAATTCATATTTTGTTTTGTGTTTTTTTCATCATTAAAACAGAAAGGAAGCTACTTCAGAATGTACATAGTTGATTCCACCTAGTGAAAGTTAAGTTACCCTGAGTTTGTCACAAATGGCTCAAACACAATTGATAGCCCACTGTTTCAGTTTTACCAAAACCTTCCATTATCATATGTAACCACAGAAATCTTAGTAACAAACACTAATCCACATGAATCATTCTACATGTTGTACAGTAACTTCACCATTATCTGTCCCTCCAGGTTATCAAGTCTGACACTTTCAAGCACTTGAGACACCTTGAGATCCTCCAGCTCTCCAAGAATCAGATCCGTCAGATTGAAATTGGAGCATTCAATGGCCTCCCCAACCTCAACACATTGGAGCTCTTTGACAACCGCCTCACACTGGTGCCATCACATGCCTTTGAGTACCTCAGCAAGCTACGGGAGCTGTGGCTGCGCAACAACCCCATTGAGACTCTGCCAGGCTATGCCTTCCACCGTGTGCCCTCGCTACGTCGCCTGGACCTGGGTGAGCTCAAGAAGTTGGATTTCATCTCAGACGCAGCCTTTGTGGGCCTCATCAATCTACGCTACCTGAATCTGGGCATGTGTGGGCTGAAGGACATTCCCAAACTGACAGCGCTTGTGCGTTTGGAGGAGCTGGAGCTGTCAGGAAACCGACTGGAGATCATCCGACCTGGATCCTTCCAGGGCCTGGTGTCCCTACGCAAGCTGTGGCTAATGCACTCACAGGTGTCCGTCATTGAGCGCAACGCCTTCGATGACCTGAAAAGCCTGGAAGAGCTCAACCTGTCCCATAATTCCCTGCACTCCTTGCCCCATGACCTGTTCACGCCTCTTCACCAGCTGGAAAGGGTACATCTCAACCACAACCCCTGGATCTGCAACTGTGATGTGCTTTGGCTAAGTTGGTGGTTGAAAGAGACGGTGCCCAGCAACACCACCTGCTGTGCCCGCTGCCACGCTCCCCCAGTTTTAAAGGGCAAGTACATTGGAGAGCTTGACCAGAGTCACTTCACCTGCTTTGCGCCGGTCATTGTGGAACCGCCTACTGACCTCAATGTCACCGAGGGTATGGCTGCTGAGCTAAAGTGTCGCACAAGCACCTCCACAACATCTGTCAACTGGATCACCCCAAATGGCACACTAATGACCCATGGCTCCTACCGGGTGCGGATATCCGTCCTGCATGATGGCACACTCAACTTCACGAATGTCACCCTGCGTGATACGGGCCAGTACACCTGCATGGTTACCAATGCGGCTGGCAATACCACGGCAACTGCTGTCCTCAATGTCACCGCCGCTGATGCCAGTGTCAACTATACCTACTTTACAACAGTCACAGTGGAAACAGTCGAGACCCCTGGAGATAAAGAGTCTGCATTGGTAGCCATCAATGAAACATTCATACGGGTTTACCCTGGCCCCACGCCCTCGGGCCACCTGTGGCCAGAAGGTGTTCCTACCACTGCCTCCTCTCTGTCAGCAGGCTGGTCCTCCTCCTCTCCTCGGGCCACCCGACCCACGTTCACTGTGCCCATCACTGAGCCAGGCTTCTCAGGTTTGGATGATGTGATGAAGACTACCAAAATCATCATTGGCTGCTTCGTAGCCATTACCTTCATGGCAGCGGTGATGCTTGTGGTGTTCTACAAGCTGAGGAAACAGCACCAGCTGCATAAACACCACGGCCCTGCTCGTGCTATTGAGATCATCAATGTGGAGGATGAGCTGGGCGCTGGGGCAAATGGTCGGGGCAGCGGCATCTCAGGAGGCTCCACGGTGACGCAGAGCGGCAGTAGTATAGGAGGGGGCCAGAACCTCAGGCTGCACCACCCAGAGATAGTCAACCTGCCAAACCTGGCCCGATCAGAGCACCTCAACCACTACTACAAAACCCATCACTTCAACAACAACATGATGAGCCTGGGCATGGGCACAGGCACTGGTGTGGGCCTCAACAACAACAACAACCCCTCATCTTGCTCTCAGTCTCAGAACACATCCTGTTCCCAGGTGACAACCAGTGGAGGAACACCCACAGGTGGCACTCTGCCCTGCCCTGTGCCCCTGCCCCAGTTGGGTCTCCATAGTTCTCTGAAAGGCCTTATGGGGAAAAGCCAGAATGAGCCCCTGCTTTTTAAGAGCGGCTCCAAGGAAAATGTGCAAGAGACTCAAATTTGATTAAAAGTGAGAGTGGAAGTAGCAGGTAAGAAAGAAAAGCTGGTAGAGACAGTGAGACAAAAAGAGCCTGTGAGACCGATTGTAGCCTACTGTCGTCATGGACAGATTCCAGGGAAGATTATATTTCACAGTCACTGCTTTGTGTTGTCAATCTGTTGACAGAAAAAAGCAGATAGGAAGACTGACGGAGACAGAGTACGATATCTGATCAGTCCCACCAATAGCAGCCGCATATTCTTTTCAACTAAATCAGACACAAACATATACGATGTAAACCACAAATATCCAAATCATTCAGTTTTCTGTGCAGCTTGCTATAGTCTTTGCCAAAGTCCAAGATCAAGCCAGCTCTTTTCATTTGCGTCCACAATCACAGTGGAAAGCTATGAATAATACACATGTGCAATGAGCCTCTCTTGGGTTTCTACAGATTGATTCGTATATTTCCAGACACATGCAGTGTATATATTTGGAGGGAGACATAATGTTGGCCATTGAACATGTTGTCAGATTAGTGTTTGGCAGAGGCACGGAATAACAAACAATGGTTTGGGGAAGCGTTACGATCCTAGGTTTCCAGGAAGCACTAAAAACAGAACTAAGAAAGCTAAATTAGAGCAGTGCAGCGATTCTGTCCAGGACACAGGTATCCGACCAGTACGTTACAGGGAGACAGAACAACAACAATTATTTTCTCAGAGCGCTTTCACTCTCACTTTCTCATTTTTTTTCACTTTTTACCTTACTGGCTACTGTCTTCTTTGACGGAGAGAAACAGAGTGGGTTATCATGGGAGAAGAAAAGTCCTATTGCATAAAGGATAAAGACAGATATAAAAAGGACCGAAAGTACATATTATATATACCGTAAATATATTTTCATTCAAAGAAATAAATTATAAAGAATCTTTATTAAGCTTCTGACTGAAAACTACAACGTCTAAAGAATATATTTAAAAAAAAAAAGAAAAAAAAAAAGAAGTACACACAGCTGTTGTAGTGGCCCTCCCTTACAACTTTTCCGAACTTGGATCAAGATGGCTGCTCCGACTGTGCTGCAAAAGGACACATGTAGGAGAGTGGCATCTGTTGAGAGGGAGCTAAAACAAAAACCTGGCAAAGCGTTTGAGTGAATTTATTTTGTTCTCGACTCTTTTGTAGCCACACACAAGTGTTTCCCCTTCTGTCACATTCACATAAACAGGGTCGTTGGAGAAGGGTGATCTTTACGCTCTACTGCAAAAATATAAAATCAGCTCTTCATCATTTGGTATAGTGTATCTATAGCATTAATAATAATGATCATTATGATAATAATGATAACAAGCAAGTTTTTTTTATTTGTCATAATAGTCCTTGACAAGCATATTAAATGATCAGTGATATGCCACAATATTCTACTGTACTTACTAAAAAACGTTGCACATGCTAGTTTAGCATGCTCTCTAAAAACATTTGGTTTCAACATACAGTATAATGTATCACAATGTGATAATGTATCACAATGATGATATGACACATCATTGTTATTATGTTATCATTATTATCATTTATATGACTATTATTATTACTACTTGTGTCTACAAATAGCTCAGAAGTACTTTTTTCATATGTATATGACACTGAAGATGTTTTGTGACTGATCCTGTTGGACTTTGGCTACTGAACGGCTGTGGGATAGACTCAACGTGCCACTAAGTGAACTCCACATGCATCAGCAGGAAATAACCTGGCCCAAAATGGCATCCTCAGTCCAGCACTCACTGATTCGTCTGCTTTGATGTCTCAAGCAGTCAGGACCCCTCATGTTATCACGCATTAAAGACAGGACATGAACCTTTGATGAAGTCTGCTCATTTGCAGGGGATTATTACACAACTGTATCTCAGTGTTATCGTGTATGAGTGGATTTCATGGCAGCAGGGAGCTAAATGGACGACAGGCTTTGCCAAGCATTTTTAAAGGTAAGCGAAGCTCGTTCAGTGAAGGAGATGGTGACGTACATTACAGTATACAGCGGTCTGAGAGTTTTTCTAAAGAAAAAGGACACTTAAATGAAAAAATATAGAACCTTATAGATCTCTTTTAAAAAAAAAAATTATGATAAGTGTTTTTCATTTGGGGTTTTTATCTAGTTTGATTATTTTCTGTTTTTTTAAATCAAGTGATATCTTTATTGTAATATTGTTATTGTTATTATAATTAGCTAATTACACTGGTTAAAATTATGAGAGATGTTCTGTTAGCAGAGGTCACTTTGAAAATTAAATAAACCTGGCACATAAAATGGCAGTTGACGTCTGTGAAATTTGGTGGCTATTTTTTCCCCATTTTGTTGTATCCAACTTTAATTGTAGTATCACTGTTTGTATCCCTTTGGCTCTGCTCGAGATGAGACATAGCGAATGTGCAATCGTCAGCACTGGGTCCTTTTTTCTGCACAGGGGGACAGGAAAGGCCCTGTTCTGGTTTACAAGCTCACTCACACTCGCATCGCCATCATAGTGTTCGTAGTGCGATTGCGCTATGTCAACACCTTATTTCCATGACTTCACACTCGGACAAATGCGCCAAACAGCGTCACTGTCGACGCCTCATGAGGCACCCTGTCGCCCCTTGTCAGTCACGTTTCTTTTAGGTGCCATATCTTGACGAGCCGGCCAGTGTTCCTTCGAAGGTAGCAAATCAACATGAGCATTGTACTCATGTCCTCACATAACACCCCCCCCCCCAATCCCCCCAAACCCTCAGCATACTGCCATCAGGTTTCCCTGGCAACTGTTGCTGCTGCGACAGCCCTTATCCCAGCGTCTTGATTTTGGTTTGGAATGCTAAACAGACAGTATAGAATTTCAGCCATGTGTGCACGTACATCCATCTCAAAGCTCGTTTCCTTGTTTCATGTTTCCTTCTTTCATCGTTTCATTTCCCTCGTAAATGTATTTGATTGGTTTACACCAGCAACTATATTTCTTACACCACAGACTTTCTGTCAGTGAATCATGCGATGTACATGCAACTATCCCCTATGCATTTAATTTTCATAGGCCCCCCACCATTGCTAAACTCACCCTACACTTGTGATTAACACCCATACCCTGCATCAGTCCTTAACATATTCCTTTCCCAGCACAAGGGACCCATATTCCCCTCACTAGTTATTTACATATTCATCTGCCTCTGCTGTGTGCAAATAACAGAGAAATTAGCATGTGAGCACGCTGGTGTGTGTGTGTGTGTGTGTGTGTGTGTGTGTGTGTGTGTGTGTGTGTGTGTGTGTGTGTGTGTGTGTGTGTGTGTCAGTCAGTTTTGTGTACATCAGTGGCTGAAAGCAAGGACTGTTACAAAAGCTATTTACCCCTAATTCCTCAGATACTGTGTGCCCTGCCTATCGCCCGTAGTAGCTCGTCGTCACTTTGGAAAGCATTGTGTAGCCCCTATAGCTCCTGTGAAGTGGCACAAACCAGAGGCCATGTTATTGAGGCTCAGTGGTAGAGAGAGCAGCGGTTGAGCTGGAGACATACAGTCACAGTGCTGCAGTGTCTGAGTCACAGAGCACTGAACACACTCCCAACACTCTAATGGAACTGCTGTGTTTACTGTTCAGGAAGGGACCCGCTCGTTCACCCATTCAGAGAATAGGTGAAAAAACACCAGAATGTGTGTGTGTGTGTGTGTGTGTGTGTGTGTGTGTGTGTGTGTGTGTGTGTGTGTGTGTGTGTGTGTGTGTGAATGCTTTTGTGTTTTTGCGTGCGCAGCTCTGGGTTATAAAATGCATGTTGCACTGTTGTAACTGTCTAAGGCAAAGAAATCAAGACATTTGAAGCAGTACAGTCACAGCAAAAGATCTTACACCATTGTATTGCTCAGTGTGTGTTTGTATGTCTGCACGTGTGTGTGCATGTTCAGGTGGTCTTACACTTGCGAGGTTGTGTAAGTAGGGGAAGAGAGAGGAGGGGCGGTCAGACCTCCATTTTAAATCCCCAGTTTATACCAAATCTGTCTGTCTCCCTCTGCTTCAGGCTACTTTTATGATCCTCTCACTGACACTTAAAGTAAAAAACTGGGTTTTCTTTTTCGCTTAAGCAGCACCCCCCACTCTCTCTTTCCTCCACTCTTTCTCTGCATTCTAGGATAAACCCAACTGATGAAAGGTCTGTTCAATCAGGCCAAGCTCTCCTTTCTAGAGATGTTTTCTTGAAAGCAGAGGTCGCCTCATTTAGTTCTTTGTCAGTCTTCCACAACAAATCGAGGGTCAAGGGTCAAGTCTAGTGGAAGCTCCTGTTTACCATCCATCCCCAGCTAGCTAATCAAGGTTAACATTCCATTTTGAGTTGTGCCATTTGTTTTTATTGTTTTGCCCTGGCTCAGCTATATACGGGAGCAACACCTGTTGGTGGAGTTTAAGTGATTCTTAATGTGCATTTTCAGTGGCTGTATTTATGGTTAATCGCCTTGACAGTGATGTGGCTTTTAGTCATAATCATAACGATGCACACAAAATGATTTACTGCTGCTCTCTCATGGGGCATAAGGTTTGTGTTGGCGCAGATATGAGGGTGATCCAGGTTCAGTCTGCTGCTTATTGTGGCCACAATTGCACCAGTCCCTAAGGGTGGTGTCGCACACATGTTACCCTCAGCTCTACAAGCCCTGCGTAAGCTCCACACTGCTTAATTTCTTTTCTGTCGCCCCCCTCTTTAAAAATAGCAGTGAAGTGACAGCCGAACTCAATGCATTATTGATACACATGGTGTCAATGATGCATGTGCTTAGGCACCGGTGCTAATTTTCTCTCGTTGCAGAGGCCAAGAGCATCAAACCGCTGTAATTCATATGCATCGTTATTACTATTATTTTTCACACTGCCATCAAGACGGTCAGTGAGATGGGAGCCAAACGTAGCAGCTTGTCTCCTCACATGATGGCTGCTGTGATTGTGTTAAGTGCAGCAGTGTTTTGTGTGCCACTGTGTCACGGTGCCCCCCCCCCAGCAACAGCCCTGTATGTCTCACTAATCGCTGTGCCTCTGCTGTGGGATGTTTGGCAGTCAGGGGACTGGTTTCATCATCATCATGCTGGTCTAAGGCCGATTTGATGGCACCAGTTTTTAGATGCCCGGGTCATTCTGTTATGAGAGCAAGAAAAGCTTCTTTTTTTTCGTCACTGTAATGTTGCTTCTGCTGGGGCTTGAGATGAGATGTGCACAGACATTTTTCTGTGTCATCACTGTGAAAACCTGCCCTAAAGCCACTTATCAAACCTAACAACACACGCAAGCATGTGCACATGTTAGAACCACACACACACACACACACACACACACACAAACTGACTGACTGACTGACTGAGTGATTTATTGATTGAGGTGGAGCTTTCTTAAACAATTTGCAGCTGAGTGCAGTGGAGGTTAACACAAACCTCTCAACCACTGACATTATGCTTCAGTTGACACGTGTGCTTTATATCCTGTGAAGGTGTCCTTAATTTGAGAATGGCCGGGACATTAGCACATAGCTTATTTTCTTGTTGCCTTGGTAACCGTGTCGTTGGTCACAAGATGTCCGTTTCAGTCATCTTGCGAGCTGTGTGCAGTCGGAGGGGGCTTTGTCAGTGCGTGTGGGCTGTGACGTGAGAGTGATGAGTGATGTTTCATATGACTATCTCCTCTGTGTCACTCAGCTGTGGGCCAGCGGGGCTTTGTGAGCTGCTGCACAGACGCAAACTGAGAAAAATCCACACAGCGATTGAAATAGTAAAATGGGACACGCTCACAGCCCATGTAATTGTAAAGTACCGATTATTGGGAATAGTAAAGCCAGAGCGCTACTTAACACAGAGCTTCTCACGAATACTTTATAAAGGAGAATATCAGTGGCGTGATGTGAAAACCTTGTAACTCCAATTTTGAACATCACTGGAGTGATTACATTTTTATATTTGTGCTGAGGAAACTGTACAGCCTTTGGTGCTGGTGAAACCCTATCAGAACGATGTGGGATTAACTGAACTAAATGGTGCGGCAGGTTCAAAACAGGGCTGTTTTTGATAGGTCCCGAAAAGCTGTCATTTTGGGCAATGCGAGGTTTTTACCCGACAGCGACCATATTGCGCTTTCAAACACAGATTTGTGTTTTGAGAACGATCTGGGATGCTGCGGCTCGTGTTGGGATTTGGAAACATTCTTCTGGAACAACTTCATGCCCTGAAGCGCAATGGAAACCTCCCCATCAGTTCTGTGATGTGTGCAAACACGGGGACTTGTATTGGAATGTCCTGAACCATCCGTAACTATTAAAGGATGTGCTGACCCAGCAGCTGGGCTCCTCTCAGAGGACAGGCTCACAGTTAAGTTTCCATATGCACATTCCCTCCTAGCCACAGAAGCTCTGCTCTCAGATTTACTGTTTATGGGCACCTTGGCTCGGCATCATAATCACACTTTCCTGTGTCTGATGTTTGTTTGAAGCAGGGCCGGGGCCATAGAGTACAGTTCAGGGCTTTGAAGTGTAAATTTAGGTCTGGTTGGAGCACCGTATGGAGGGCAGCGAGGAGATCACGACAGCCATATGGATATAAGCTGGTGGTTGGATAATAGAGATGTCTAACCCTTATCTGTCTACTGAGGAGGCAGAGTCCCGGGAGGACGAGAGGTCAACCCAGACCGGACATCAACAGCGAGGGTCAGAAGTTGTCTGGGCTCAGAGGTGAAGCCAGCGCAGAAATCAGCCCTGACCTAGATAAGCCTCTCCAGCTGAGCTCTGAATCAGACCTGCAACATCCTCCCAGTCATCCCAGTGTTCTAAGAAACAGCCATCATCATGAAATACACTTTTTAGTGGAGATATAGATTTTTTTTGTTACTTGTTTTTGTCTCCACCCCCACATGTCAGCCAATTAGCCATGCTGCTTCTCTCATTGGTGCTGATTTATTTATCCTGTCTGGCCCTTAGTACCCTCATTTCATGTCTGCTCTCATTTCTGTTCCCTGTCTATGTGACACTTGTCCTACAAGTTATATTTTTAACCCTGATGCATGACAGCGGCTCCTGTTGTGCTCAAGCTTCAGTGTTACTGTGCGTCCCATCATGGCTGGGCCACGTTTAGCAGTCTCAGCCAGCAGTACAGCCCGCCTGCCACGCAACAGCTTCAGTCGCCTCAGGCCTCGCCGCCCTCTGAGCCCAAAGGAAATAGAGTGACAAGGGAGGACAGGGCAGACAGAAATAGAGAAAGGAGAGATTGAAAAGAGTCAAGGACGACAGGAGGAATGAAAAAAGATCCTGTCACTACACATCTATGTAGGTTTAAGTCTACGTGTGTATGCATTATTGTAATATGTCATACACACACACTGAGGCTCCAGCTCTGTGTGCTCAGTGTGTGTTTGTGTAATATCTGCATGAGTGGTGTAAGTATGCATATTTATGCATACATCCTAGTGGGTAGCGTGCGTACTTGTGTGCACTTGAATGCGCACGGAATCCGTGGTTGTGTATCTGTGTGCGGCAGAGATAAAGACATAAAGGAGGAAGGGCCGCCGTGGTGCTTATATGTCACTCAGTGCTGGAGGGGAAATGACTTCTCGCTGTCCCCGACCCAAGGGAGGCAGAGGAGGAGCACAGCTGACTTCCCCCGCTTCTCTGCCTTTTTCTCACCCTCTTCTTCAGAAATGTAGCTTAAGCCTCAGTCACGGCCTCTTCCTCTTTCACACACACACACACACACACACACACACACACACACACACACACACACACATCTCTCATATGCTCGCTCAGTCGCTCACAGGAGTATGTCTCACATTATCCCCCTTTCCTTCTCTTGTGCTTCTCATCCCTTTAAACCTCCTGTTCCCCTCCTCCGCTCTTCTCTATCTACCTCATGCTTCCAGTTTCACCCCTCCCACCATCTTCTCGTGCCATTTTTATTTTTCAGCCCCCGCAGATGACAACTTGTGATTCTGTATTAACCCCTTGATCTACACAAATACTCTCACACAAACACACACTCCCACGCTCCCATCAGCCCCCTGCACCACTCCGATGCCCTCTCAGGAAAATGGAAAACAAACCCAACAACAAACCAAGGCTTCAGATATTTCCTTCCCTCTGTTCAATTAAACATGGCCACCATCTGCTATATTTTTTTTTTTTCCCTTTTGGCTTTTCTTCTGCAATATTGACTATGGTTGTTTTTGTGATTGTTTCTTAAGACTGTGCTTTAACCTGTTATAACCACAGATGTACGTATTAACACTGGAGGACCATGTCACAGGTGTGTGCGTTTGTGCGTGTGTGTGTCAGAGAGAGAGAGAGTGTGTGTATCCATGGAGGAGGGTGGATTTGTTCTGCTTCAAGGTTCTGTGCCAAATCTTTTTCAGAACGTTCAATCTCTGTTCATGTGCCATTCTGAGAAATTTATGAAATAAAAAATAACGTTTTTTCACAAAATTGAAAGTGCGATTGGGGTGCTTATTTTGGACTGTGGGTCTATCAGCCATGTGTTTCAAATCGCAACAGCGACAAACCTTCAGGTCACTTTTTCCTGCATGTGTGTGAATTAATTTATGTGAATTCTAAATGTGCGTGTTATTCTACGTCACTGTTATGTTCCCAGCAAGCCTTCTCTTTCTAGCAGTGTTGCAGAATGTGTGTGTGTGTGTGTGTGTGTGTGTGTGTGTGTGTGTGTGTGTGTGTGTGTGTGTGTGTGTGTGTGTGTGTGTGTTTTTGAAGGCATTGTGTCAGCGTGTTAAAGCTGATTTGACACTGAGGCTGTGGACCGGCTGGCTGCAGGGTGTAGCTTGACCCAAGCAGCTGACCTACGCCTGCGCCCCGCGTCTGCTCATGTGCGTGTGTCTTTGTGTCTGTGTGTGTGTTTGTGTGTGTGTGTGTAGTTCGTGGGACGCTGTTTAGCCTGCGGTGAACACTTAGCTCGTGCTGGCTGGGGCTTTGCCAAGCGGTCAGCTTTTGAATGCTACTGACTCAGGGTTACAATTATTGGCTTACTGTGTGTGTGTGTGTGTGTGTGTGTGTGTGTGGGGGCACGTTGGGGTTGTTGGTTGTTTTCTTCAACTATTTTAATATCACAGTCACAGCTCTGGCAGTGAACTGGTTGTCGATCACAACAAAGGCATCAAGCCCTGAAAGTGTTAGATGTTAGGCCTATTTTAGTGAAGTGCCTTTCCAAACTATCACTAAACTTTGCTGACAGCTGAGCACAGCTAAGGATGGAAAGTGTGTGTGTGTGTGTGTGTGTGTGTGTGTGTGTGTGTGTGTGTGTGTGTGTGTGTGTGTGTGTGTGTGTGAGCAGAGCTCGATGTCTTTATTGGGACAATGTACAACATTAAAAATAGCCAGGTTTGAAATACTCAATAATGTTATCTGGAATGAAACACAATCAATGAGCTGCAGATAAGATTTGATTTGACCTTGAATGCTGTGAGTCTTGACTTGAAAAAATTCAATCTTGAATTAATGAATTGTGTTTTGAATATTAAATTGTTTGGGCCACACAGTGAAAAGACTCCATGTTTCCGCTGCATGGTACAGCACAGCTTTAGTCAACTCAACTCGCTCTTTTTTGGTTTTCCACTGGCAAAAGTTGTGGATAGTACCTGGTATTTTTTTTTGGTAACATCTTGGCCAACGCACCAATCGAGTTAAGCCGTGAGCTGGAGTTACATAAACACTGCAGACCACCGATTGGTCAGAGAGAACCGTCATGGCACGGGACATCCTGCACATATCTGGCATTTTTAAATAGCCAAGATCAGCTGCGACCACAATTTTATTTTTATTCACCCAGATAAAAAAAAAAAAATGTCAGTCTGCAAAATACGCTGTACAACTGACAAAGTGCAAACTTTTTGGGATGCATCGATCACAATATCATGGCAGTTTCACATGGCAGCGCTATGGGCCAAGCAGCAGGCGGAGTACTATCTGCAGTGGAAATAGAGAAACAAAAGTGAACAAAAGACCTGATACTAAAAGTGAGCTGAGCTGAGCCGTGCCGAGCCGGTCTGTGCAATGGAAATGAGGTACAAGACTCAAAAGATCCAAACCCTAATGGGTTATATTAAGATCTTAGAGACTTGCAAATGACTTGCAATGTGAAGACTTGACTTGGAATTTCCCTTGACGATTTGACACTTGCCCCAAAAGACTTTAAAAACAGCTCTGCTCTTACATTACCGTATATTTTTGTTACTTTGCCTGTATGAAAATCAAGTCACAACACCCTAAACACAATGCAAAGGCATGAAGTTTCATCATTACAGGCTATACAAGTTATTCTTCATGTATAAACGGTACCTGAACCTGCATTTTAAATCACGCATACACACAATTGTTTGAGCCTACTGCATAAATTGTCCCGTTTCCCTTTTAACAGCTTTTACATGTAAACCAGAAAGCATTTCTTCTTCTTTTTTTCCAAAGCTGGTAATCTAGCAATTTAGCTTTTCTTTTTTTTCTCTCTCCAAAAATTCACTGAATTCTGTAATCAGATTATTGTAATCCAGTTACACATTATGTATTACTCCTCCAGCCTTTGTGTGGGTGTGCGCATGAGAAGCAGCAGCAAAAAATTGCAAATGCAAACAAGCACTGTCCTGCTTTGCATGATGTCTGCGGACAATCCATGTTAAATCACACCTGTTTGAATTGCATGAACATCATGTCATTTGTATAATAAAAAAAAGTGTGACATGTTCACTGCATGGGTACATGAGCTTCCGTGCGTTTTGGAAGGTTATTAGCGAGTGGAAAATAGTGCTCTTTCTGCATGTGTTGGAACTTCAAAATGCTGATGCGACACCACCTCCAACTGCATACATGCTATCCAGAGTGCAGTTTACGGTCACGCTGAATAGATTATGCAAAACCACCTAACAATTTTCATTTTCAACTCACCGACACGCGAGTGTGCACTAAAGATTGGAACAGACTGCATGAAATCCAGGGCAATTTATACATGACAAAACAGTGAGGCTAACACATGCAACTCACTCACAAGGCTCTATATCTCTCTCAGCTCTAGTTAGGTTCAAATAGTTGTGATTGAAGGGGGGGAACTGTGGGAAGGACAGGGATGGGGATCTGAGGAGGAGGAAGATGGCGAAGGGGGAGGGAAGTCCCAACGATGAGCGGCAAATAAGTTTCTTTTTTCTGCCTCCCTTTCTCATGAAAAGGCCAATTCTTTCAGTTGGCTGAAATCTAAGTGATTTCTCCCCCTGCTTCTCCGCTTCTGGGGCCTGTCGCATGTCACTCTCCTCCTCTCTGCCATTTGTATGTGGTTTTCTGCTCTGGTGCTCATGCTGCGTTGGCGTCATGGTTACTCTGGGAGGTGAGCTACGTCTGGAGGTCAGGGCTGGCGGTAGTCCTGGATGAGAAGGTCAGAGCCAGAAAAAGGTGCCTCTGTCTTCTTAAATTCAGTCTCGTGTGATGAACGGTCCATGTCACCCTTCCACAGACCCCACCCGCTCTTATTTTCACCGCTCTCCCGCTCTGTGGTGATACAGTTGTAAAGTGTAACCTTGGAGACAGGGGGTAATCATCCATCCCATAGCTACCCTTTCAATCCTTCTCCTTCCACCTCACCACCTCGTTGTCTCTTTACACCTCTCCTCCCCGCTGTCGCCTCCCACCTCCTCTTCACCTTTCCCCTCCTCTTCACCGCAACAGGCTACTTAAGGTATTTTATTGGGTTTACAGTATTTTCTCAATTATCTGCCTCCCTCTTTACCTCTCCTCCCTCCTTGTGCCCCCTCATCCTCTCCTCTCTTTGTTTGTCCTGTAGAAGGACGTTTGTTTTCCTGTGGGGTAGAGGGGAATCGACATCGAGAGATGAGTTATTGATTAGAAAGCAGGTTGCAGGGGAGAGGTAATGTCATTCACAGAGAGAGAGAGAGAGAGAGAGAGAGAGAAGACAGAATGACACTTATGACGATAACCTATGACACATCCTACATACTATATTAAGGCAGCATACCCACGCGTGCGGATGTAACATATGTGCAGTGTGGTGTGTACATGCTGTTACATGCACACATGGTTAAAGGTGACACAAATTGTCACTGTTGTGTGAAACCCTTTACAGTTCATCAATGTTTAACAGATTGGGGGATACATGGCTGTCTGTGGGTGGAGAAATCAACATCCTGTCAGGCTCTTAAAATACTTATTTTGCTTCACTTGTAATGATCATGAATCCTTAATTTGTATTAGCTTGTTGGGTGTCATTAGTGGGAGTAGACCAAAATGACTTTGCAGGTGATTGGGTCGATACTGTCCTCCCCCGAAATAAGTCATTTGTTCAAGCAGAGCCATCTCTAGAGGTGCTAATTGATGAAACGCTCCTGTAGGTGGTATTAGAGGGTAGGAATAAATTACCTACATTGTCATATAGTTGGTAGGACTTGTTGCTTGGATCCCCCTTTCAACAAACCAACAGATGATTGAGATTCATTGATACGAGATGAACACGCCACTCATTGGCTAATCCTTAACTGTATTTTCTAGGTTCTGCAAACTGGATATCATGAGAGCTAATCCGGAAATGTTGGCAAATCAATTCCTGAATACATTTGAGTTGACAAACAGGATGCACAGTTGGTTAATTTTAAATCTGCCCTAGATATGCGTGGTCAATGCGCTCAGGAGTTAAAATGCAGTAAGAAACTCAAAATCCAGTGCTGCTGGTTGTTGTCATGATATAACCCACATTTGTCCGACTCATAGCCGCCAGAAATCAATTCAGAAATCCTGTGGATGTTAACCGAACTGAAATCCTATTGCAAAAACAAGATTCAGGATAGCTTTGCAAGGCGATGCATGTCGGTCAAGCTCAAAACAAGGCCGTTTATTTCACTTCTTGAAAGGCAACACACGGGGGATATCATTTTCCACCTGACTGGGACACATTTTAACTGCACTGTTACACACACCATAACATAATGAAAAACCTACACACTTTGAGCCACATGTGGCTCACATACAAGGGCAGGTATGACACCAGCAGTTTTGCAGTGGGACAGAGCAGAGAGTATGTCATCCCAGGAGAAGGTAAAAAAAAAGAATCCTGCAAACAATACAATATGTAATTTATAACAAGGATTTACCCAGGGACACTATTTCATGCACAGCTATCCATGAAGAGATGTCTTTTTTTTTCTTTGAGAGCAAGCATATGTTCTGTCAGACACCAGTGAAGGCATCAATGTAACATTGGTCCACCAGCCAACGTGTGTGCAACGAAAAAAAATTGCTCTTTAAAGAGGTGCCAGAGCATTCTCTGTGGAGCACAGCGTTTGCAGCATGTTGACTTGTGATATGGCGATATCACAAGCTCCAGTCTGGACCCAGCAATGGGCTCACATCCACGCATCCGTTTCCACAGAGCTCCTCAAATCCTGACCTCCGACAGGACTCTCACAAAGGAGATGAGAGCGTTTCAGCCAGCCTGCTATCTCGGATAATTATCTCTGATATTCAGCATTCCAGACTAGAGCAGAACAACCGGGGAGACAATCTGTACAAACAAACACGATGCGATTATGAATGCATTACCATCCAGCAGACAGGCAATCAACACACAATGTCTTGTTGCGCAACCCTGCAGAATCCTGAGTCCTCTCAGGTTTCTAACTCATTGGAGATGATTGACATGCAAACAGAAGCTGCTTGTAGAGAATAGTCAGCTCGCCTCCCACCCTCACCCCCTTCTTCACTCTGTGTCACCTGCTTACATAAAGGTGCAATGTATGTTTCCCCAAGGTGAATTAACTGTGCACGTCGAGATTGTGCACTTGTAGTACATTTTAAAATCCATGTACTGTGCGGTGTGCAACCTTGGCTCGTGCAAATGGTCACTGCTGCCACCCCTCCCTCTACGATTCAAGTAGTTGCATTAATGACTTGAGGCAACGGTTGAGGTGAAGCTCTCTCTCTCTCTCTCTCTCTCTCTCTCTCTCTCAGTCTCATCAGCGTCTTCAATCCATCGATTAGCTACAGAGGAATACTGACAGGCACCAGGCACTGCGGTCCTACAACAGATAGGGATACATACAGCAGACACGGGGGCAGAGCCTGCAGTCATGCACACCTATGCGAGGGAGTGTGAGAGCCTTATTTACTCCACTACCAGGTTTATTGAGTCAACCCCCTCAGACAGGCTCTGATGCAGCTGTCTGCCTGCCCCCTCGGCTCGGCTGCCTCTGCCACTGCTGTGCGCTAAATCACCAGGCTTGAGCAAGTTCGTGCCCCTCTGCGGTTGAGCGCAACCACAGAGGCACTTTCTTGTGCACATGCAAGTGTCGTTGGCCAACTCTGCGCCCGCACCACACACACTGGACCTGTTTACGCAGGGGCCGGTGGCGGCAGCAATGGTGCCTAATGAGACGACATTATTTATAGTCCAGTGTGACAGCAGCCACTTCACCATTAGACTGATAATGAGTCACTGGGATATTGATGGATGCTTGTCTATATTGGTATTCACCAAGGAACCGGTGCCACTTCTCCGGGTTGCCGTGGATACCAACGTTGCCTGCTAAATGACCCAATAATAATAATGATAACAATGACAGCACTATGTGGAGATTGAGTTTTTAAACCACAGGGAGAAGGACGCCCGCCGGAGCGCGAGAGTAATGAGGATGGAAAGAGAACGATACAAATAAAAGGAGGAAAATAAATGAAGGAGGGAGGAGGAGGGTGGTGGTAGGGTGTTGTGTCAGGAGTTTTCGGGGGCGGGACACACAATCGATGATCAGTGAAGTAGCATTAGCATTGTTCACACATCCCCAGCCTCGGCACCCCCCGACACACACTCCCCACCACCCCCTTCCTCTTGCGGCCTCTTTCTTTCTTGCTGCAGCGTTGCCATGGCGACCGAGAAATGTGGGAATACCTCTGTCCTTCAGAGAGAGAGTGTTTCGAGTGGGTTTGTGTGCGCAAACACACACGCGCACACACACACACACACACACACACACTTTCTCACACACGTGCTCTCTGACAGTCTCTTCTTCTCTCTCGTTCTATCTAACAAACACACACACACACACACACACACACACACACGCACACACGCATGCACGCACGCGTGAATGTGATCGCACACATGTTAATCAGTGGCCAGCCAGGTTCCTATGTATTTACCTGGTCTCTGTGTTGTGAAGCCATGGTTACTATGACAACCCATTTGGACTGAAATAGTCTCAGTGCCTTTGGCTTTTTATTGCGTAGCATGTTTGCCTCACCTTGTTTACCCTAAATTTTTCCCCTCAACACCACCCCCCCTTGTTGTCCATCCATGCAATTGACTAGTGCATTACCAAAGTGAGGTGTCCCCCGCTTTACCTCCCCCCCACCTCTGTTGCCTCTCCTGTCGCCCCCTTCTCCCGAATCGCTCTCACCTTCCTGCCAACCTGCTGCAAAGATCCTCCTCAAATTCATTTTATTGGCAGCTAGCATTTCCATGGAAACATCTCGAAACCATGGCAACTATTTGAACGGAGCCAAACGCTTTCAAAACTGTTGCACTCGTCCCCCTGCTTCTACCTCTTTTCTCCCTCTACTCTCTCTTTTTTTGCCTCTTCACTATGGACAATATTGTTGTCGCAGTTAACCTGCACTCGTGTGTGTATGCAACCCGGCATGCCATTACTGCATTTATTTGTGTTAAACTCCACATGCATGAACTTGAGCTTTGATAAGATGTGCTTAAATTATTTGAAGTTTTGGCCGTGTGGCCGTGTGAGCCGATTGTCTTTAACACACACATGTATGCGTGTCCATGTATGTTGCATCCTCTCTTTGTGCACACTCTGCAGGAACCAAACATGTTTATGGCCGAGTGCCTAATGCCTAAGCCTCCTCTCCTCCTCCACTACTTACCTTGAGCTTGTCCTTTCAAGTGTTTCAGCAGCATGACTGTCAGTCAAACTTCTGACTCCTCCCCCGGGATGCAGCCTGATGATGTGAACCGGAGTAGGACTGAACTGACTGGCTGCCTGGGAGTCAAGTCACAGCAGCCCTCTCCTGACAAGGCCTGGCACTACTGCAGCTACTCTACATGCTGTACATCCAGCCAGACCCAGACCGCCACCAAAAATTACAATATAATTTTATGATTTTTGGATTGATTTTAAAGTTGCAGTAGGTTGGGTTAGTGCCTAAATCAAGTAAGACACCATAGATCTGCCCTATTTAAAATGACGTGTTTTTATTGCATTTTTTACACTCTTTGCGAGTAGGACAATACAAAATATTAAAGCTTTAGGGCGTAACTTTAAAAAAAAATAATGAGCATAAGTTATATTAAAGCCATCGCCAAATGAGTTGCTACAAAGCTAATTAAGACTATCATGTCCACAAAACTCTCTCTGTATTTCTCAGCATGGCTGTGTTTAGAAAGTTGGCCTGTGGATGCACGACAGCATTGTTGTCATTATTCATCATGGCAGCAACAGAAACTACATACTGTAGCTTTAAATTTCTACCACATCTAAAAAATAATGCAGTCTAATACAACAGTCCTGCAGTAAATCCTAGCTTCATGAAAGTACATGTCATACAGAGAGGTGTTTCTGTTACTGTAGCCTATTTACTGTAGTCTGCCCTCATTCATATCAAGGGGGTGGGAGAAATAAAACACATCTCAACGAATTTCTAAAACCTTTGTAAAGGGAGGATTTACTGCAGAACTGTTGTATTAGACTGCATTAGTTTTAGCTTGGTGTGCCTAATAAACTGCCATCTAAGTGTATGTGATACCATTCAACAATATATAACATAAGAAAAGATGTAAACCTAGAAATATGTAGATAAGAATATGTTATTAAGCAAATATCTTTAAAGAAAGAGAGCTAAAGAAAGAGCTAATGAGTTGGATGTCATGTTGATCTGCCTGTATGTGGTCCAAAATGATGTTTTGATGTCAGGTATATGCACATTTTTCCCACGGAAAGTGCACCAATTAGGTAAACATGACGGTGCTATGTGCACTTTTAAACATAGGGTACTGTTTAGTTGAAACAGATCAAAACCGTTTCCATTTGGATCAGTGAATATGCCGAGTTGCCAAATGCATCCTAAAAGCACCAATTAGTGTGAGAACCTGATTATGTTGTTCCAGTGAAAGGCGATGCTTACTTTACGACAGCGGAGCGCATAGAGCAGGGCCATTTAGGTTGAAATGGCTTTCACCACTGACTATCTTGTCAAACATATCTACTGCCTCATTTACCAACTGTGATAGATCCCTCTTCAGATGAGCCAGGGATGCTTACTGTAGCTTGAGGTTTGAGGTGTGTGTGTGTGTGTGTGTGTGTGTGTGTGTGTGTGTGTGTGTGTGTGTGTGTGTGGGACAATGCGTTGGAGCTTTTCCAAAAGTAAAAGTTTAACCAAAAGAAGTCCCAGCTTGACTGGACTCCTTGACTACAGTGAGCTGGATCTGACTTATCATCTAAGAGCTATTAAAAGTTGTATTTTATTTTAGTTTTTTTTGAGGTACATATCAAAGTACTTTCTCTAACACAGGGGGGCTTTGACTGTGACAGTGCTGACTGAGAAAAGAGATGTGAGAAAAACATTTACACAGAAATGCAACCAACACTGCTTTGCGTGACTTCTCTTGTGTGCCATAAAAGGAAGGGCAAGAAGAAAAAAAAAAAAAAAGCGCCATAACTGTGAAATTGAATCTGTCCTATTTTAGATCCGTCTGTAATAATTGATATCTCACCACAGCTCTGATGCGACAGTAGGCTTTGATTTTATCTAAAAGATCTAATTGTCAGGCTGTGGTCATACAAGCTGAGGAAAACTAATAACATCACTCTCAACACGAAACCAGGCAGATAAAACAATTCCCATCCTCCATGATACAGGACGAAGTGCAGATGTGCAGATGTGTGGAGAGAATTCTCTGCATCCCTTTAATGTTGAGTTGTCCTCATTGTCTTCATCAAAGAAAGCCATGCAACATATACCGTATAAAGCATTATTCTGCTTGAATCATGACATATAAGAGTTGTGTTCAGCTTGTCTTCTTTCTCACCTCCCCTTTTTTACGTACTTTTTTCTCTGCTTGCAATTTTTGCAATCCCCGGATTCCTTAAAATAAAATGTTTCCATTTTCTTTCTTCTTTTTTTTTTTTAGCAAGTAAAGTGAAATTAGCGTAATTGTTTTAATGAAAAGACCTCAAGGCATTTTTTTCTCCACCCTGTGAAAGCTGATGAGTCCCTCTCACCTAGAGCACCAGGCTGTCCCCAAAATCAGAGGATAAGCAGAAAACAAAAACCACTCTAACAGCAGAAAAATATAACAAATAGCACGAAGAAAAATTACCAAAAACAATACCCTAAAATGATAATACTATTACTCAACATAATGCAGATGAAAGCACAGTCATATACACAAGTCTATTCTCCAAAGAGCTGCTCAGGATTTGCTCAGTAGGGGAAAAAAACAATTACAGCGGCATGAAATGAATAAAAGGTATATTCAGTTATCTGAGTCCTTTGAAGATGGCTGAGGTCGAGAAAGTAAATCTAATTCAACAGCGAGGGTTTTCCGTTGCAGAGGAGCCTATGAGGGCGGAAAAAACTCCCAAAATGCAGAGATTAGTTGGTAGTATTGCCAGTTTCTTCTTCTCTAGGGAGTCTGTGTGTGTGTGTGTGTGTGTGTGTGTGTGTGTGTGTGTGTGTGTGTGTGTGTGTGTGTGTGTGTGTGTGTGTGTGTGTGTGTGTGTGTGTGTGTGTACGAGGGGGAGGTGGGATTGTAACATAGGCCGATTGGGTCTGTGGCGGGCTGAGGAGGGAAACTTAAACAGTTGCAGGATTCCTGGGAGTTAATGATGAGGAGCCAGCGGAGGTGAGGACATTATGATCAAACACATGCAGAGAGAACAAAATGAACACATTCAGGGGGGTTGACAAAATAACAGAATAACAGAGGCACCCTAACAATATGTGAATATAAAGCAGCTAATAAGGAGGATGGTCACCCTTCAGAACAGCTCCAGTCCTCGCTGTGAAGCTTTCATGCGGTTCCTTGCACTGTGTGTGGTGGGATGTGGGAGCTTTTTTCAAGAGGGGAAAAAGGGACGAGGGAAGGGAAAACCTTCTGATAAAAGTTCAGTGATGTTGCTGGTTGGGACAAGGCTGCAGTTCATTGTCTGTTTTTTTTGTTCAAAACATGTTTCCAATAAGAAAAATGTCCAAGGCTCTCTAAGCAGGGGCGTAGCACCAAATTCTGGGCCCTGTAGAAAAGTATTTTCTATGGGCCGCTCCCCCGCATCCACAGCTATTCATTCTACCATCTTTTTGGGCCCTCCTCACATGAGGGCCCTGGTACTCAGTCCCCTTTTTGCCCCCAGTCCGACGCCCCTGTCTCTGAGTCATTACATCAGTTTTTAAATGTTTTAAAAGTGTTGGCAATGTGTGCTGTCTGGCCTCCAGTGGGCAATCAGGCCTTTTAAGGCTGGCTACACACTGGATGTGTCGTGCAAGCGTGCCAGCTGCGTGGCATGTCCATTTTTATTTTGGCTTCCATGTTAACAAGTTAGAGCTTGCGTGACACATGCGTCTCACGTGAGGCTTGAGCCGCGCCAAAAAACAAGTGCATGCTAAAAAGATGTTTATATGTCATTTTGACACAAATACATATTAATAAATGACATATTTGAAAGTCTCTAGGTTTTGACATCTATGCAGATATAAAGGTTTTAAAATAAAAAGATTTTCAAATAGGCTATTGCACCTATTAGGCTATTCCAGAACGAAATATTCTGTAGACTATTTTGCCGTCAATACTGCCGACGTTGTCTTTGCTATAATCAATCAGTATGTTTATGATTATGGGAAGCAGAGCTGCATCAGACACGTTTCTGGTGTGCAAAGACAGAACAATCCACGCAGCCGCCACACAACTGACACGAAACAGAAACGCCACGCTCACGCCACGCATCCAGTGTGTAGCCGGCCTAACTTTTTACACTGAGCCAAAGGGCCAACAGTCATTTCATTTTTTGCTTACAGCAATGATTCCCAACCATTTTCCTCAGACCTGTCCAATGATCAATAGGCCTACCCATTGATCAACACAACCACTCATGTTCCAAATGTGTTCATTTGAATTGATTTTAAACTGCATGTTGTTTAACCCTTGTGTTGTCTTCGGGTCAAATTGACCTGTTTCAAAGTGTTTTATATCCGAAATATGGATTTCTTTTACCCAAATTGCCCAAAAATAACATGAATGATTCCATACAACGTTCTTCAGGTAAATTTAATGATTACTTTCATTGAATCTTTTGAGTGTTTTATTTAATCTTATAGCATTTGAATTATTTTTTTTTTTAATGGTTTCAAAACTAATCTGGACTAATCTTTGACATACACCCATCTGTGATCCACTCAACATAATTTCTGTCTTTTTAACTAAAACTTGTGTATAATTTGGTGTAAATGAGGTTTGTTGACCATGAATTCCAAGAACAAATGTAAAACCAATTATTAAACCAGCTCAGGCTTTTAAAAAAAGCACCAAAAGCATGGAAAAAGTGACAAATAAATCAGAAAAAGCGACAATACATTGAAAAAAAAAATCCCATAGTTAATTGGAAGACAGAAGAATTCATACACAATTCATATATTTTTATAATAGTGTTTTTTTCATAACTAAAAGCAGGGGTGTCAAAATGAGAATCATATCAAGGGCCAGACATGCACAGTTTATTGACTTGCTTTTATTATTTAAAAGTCAGATATTTTGGACTGTTTTATTGCATGTCCCATATAGCCTTCTCACTCACAGTTTGGTCCACATATAGCGCTAAAATGTTAGCAAAAAGGTTCTTTAGCCATTAAATCAAGCAAAACACAGCCTGAATATGCAAACACTCTGGATCTGTGGGAATTTCTGCATCTCAAAGTCGGAGAACCTGCTGAATTCTGCTTGGAGTGTCGCGTACATGCAGTTTGAAAACAGTTTTCTGTCTTTTTGGTGTGGTGCACACTAGGCCGGCCAACATTTATTGTGAACCCAAATTGATATGCAGGCCGGATCAAAATCGATGAAGGGCCATCATCGATCGGGCTATGTTCAATAACTGGTGGCGTCCAGCGACTTTTGCACGCAGAAAATCAAGTTAAGATAATTACCTCTTCTGAAAAGTCCATCATGTTTTTTTAATCCTCCGTGTCCTCCTTGGCTACTAGCAACTGTGTGGAGGAGGGGTGGGCATGGTGCGCGATCACGGAAGGCTTGTATCATGTAGACACGGCAACAGTTCTGCCGTCATTACTTAGAATTCCTCATGGGGCAACATAAACTACGCACTATGGCTTTAAACATCCAAAGAAACACGTCAAACAAAAATATTAAGCCACTTGTCACTAATAAATGAGTCATTTTTGAGCCATTTTTTGTTATAAATGTTTTTCTCTTTGAGTCAGCATGATTTTAAGAACAACGCAACCAATGTGTTCATATTAACAGAACAGATAATTCACGCAAAACACTGCAATTACTACAACGTATTGTCCAGCACAGGAACGTTCCATCAAGAATTAGATTTGCTAGTTTGTAATGTGTGTATGTGAAGATTCAATTCAATTCAATTTTCAATTCAATTTTATTTATAGTATCAATTCATAACAAGAGTTATCTCTAGACACTTTACAGATAGAGCAGGTCTAGACCACACTCCAAAATTTACAAGGACCCAACAGTTCTATTAGTTTCCTCCAGAGCAAGCAACAGTGCGACAGTGGCGAGGAAAAACTTCCTTTTAGGCAGAAACCTGGGACAGACCCAGGGCCGGTTGGGGTTAGAATGAAGAGTGGCAATAACAAAAATAGAAAAAATAGTAATTTGTAGTAGTTCTTTGTAGTAGTTCATGGCATAGCAAGTCACTGTGCGGCATTACAAGGCACAGCAGGACGTAGCAGGGCACAGCAGAGCGTAGCAGGATGAACACGGCATCACAGGATGTGTAGCAGGACCATGGCGACAGCTGCTACCATGATTTTGGAGCCTCCCTGATCCGAGGGAACATGCTGGGGAAAAAAGAACATAAGGACTCCAGGGAATGACTCCCCAGAGCTAGGTTAGTAACAAGCATTTCTGGGACATGGATGCACACAAATGGAAAGATAGAAAGATAGAGGAGAGAGGAGCTCAGTGTGTCAAAGAAAGTCCCCAGCTGTCTAAAACTATTACAGCATAACTAGGAGAGACAAGGTAAAGAGAGGAGCCTGGTCAGGCTAGAACTCTCCCCAACCGGATTGGGCTGTATGCCAAGTCTCCCTCTAGTTTAATTAGATCAAAACTGCCACTGCCCAGATCCCATCAGTTTCAACCTGAGCATGCACAACCAAGGGGGTAAATGAGCCCCCGCAAAGCGTACCTCCTTATGGAGCCATCTTGATGCCAACAAGCCATCACCCGCCGTTGGCCTTCCATTGACAGCCATTCATTTTGAGCATCATTTTGACAATGAAAACTTTACATCTGAAGCATTTAAAGAATCTATTTGTCCATTGTTTATTTCTTAAGAAACACGACAATGTATGAAAGGCTCCATTACCTTGTATCTTACGTTATGGCTCCGTAGCAGGCCTTCTTGTAAAAATAGGCTAACGATTGTTTAAATACTAATGTTATCCGTATCTTTTTAGTTAGCAATGATTAGCCTGTGCCTATGTTATCTCTTTACATATACCTACGCTCTCCGTCTTTGCAAGATTGGGAATGATTGAGATTTCTCTTGGCACAGCTACCAGAAGACTTACAACTTTCAGACAGGTTGCTCACGTCACATCTCCGTCGTCAAGCTCAGTTTGCAGCTGTGCAGTAACGCTCAGCCATCAGCGGAAAAGTTCTTCTAATAGACTTTACCGGTCTCCGTTGGAAGTCTACAGCGTGGCTGTGTCCACGTGTGCGCCACTCACATCTGCTCTTGACTCGCTCAACAAGTAGTGACACCCTGGTTGGGAACAGGTCCCCAGGAAGTGCGTTTAGCTGTGCAGCTAATTTTGTCCAATGGCCACTAGCAGTATTGCAATGAAAAATCCCACTGCAGCCAGAAAATGGATTTTCCCAATGGGTCACCATTGTAAGAGTGACATCTGTAAAACTGCTAACAGGTCACCTTAAACTGCAGCAAGGTTGGTTATGGTTGGTATGGTATGGTTATTTGTATTTGAAAAACGTCCCTCTGGCCGAGAAAAGCTATTTAAACCTGTTATGTTGCCACAAAGTAAAGTCAATGGGAAAAGCGGACACTTGCAGACGGGGCTAGCAGTAGAAACACTAATTTGCATTTTCAGTGGGCTGCATTTCATGGATGTAAACCCAAAGCTTAAAAACTTTTTTGTTGTATGTATCAGGCGTACAACTCCATTAAACTGAACAGGCACCATTTTGGGATCTGGTATGCAGTTAATATAACACATCCATAGTTGGGAATCACTGGTATACTGTATAGCATCACATCATCTGAGCCTTTGCTGAATGCAATCCAATTCACTTCACATTCAGTTAGGAAGCAGAATGCAAACACTATGATATGTGATCGTGATCCATACTGCAACAGTACATCATGACAAGTCACAGTATATTTACAAAGTCTCAGCATGCATTTGCCCCGTGTAGCTGTGTGTGTGAATGCAGTAGTGTCTTGTGGAGTGTGGAGACCTCATGATGGAGCAGTGTTTATACCCCAGGCTGCATCTGCCATTTGAAATGGCCTCATAGTCCTTGTCTGTTACATGACCATGCAGATCAATCATTAGACTAAATGCCAGTGCATGACTGACCGCAGTTGCTGTTACAGACCCACCATCATGTCTCACAGTTGACTACTGATACAAGGCCTTTTTTGCTTTCTCAAATTGTAAGAAAAGGTGAAATGGCAATGACTTTTTCTTCAGACTTAGTTCAATAAATTGAGTTAGCCATCTTACTTTTTTATTTCGAAGATATGTAATGCTCAATGTATCATTTCACTGAGCCGTTGCTGCCAGTTAAATACGTGGTGGTTTTAGTTTTGTACTGTGTACCAGCCATCCTTTAAAGTATCTGTCTTGACCACTCTTTGTCTTTATCAGTGCAGTTTGTCAGTGTTTTGCATATTTTTATGATTATCCAGACGGTTTCTTTTCACACTATGCAGATGGATGTACATACACAATTTGTGGCTCATTTGTGTGTGCCAACACATTAAACACCTACACACATATGTGTATGTGTTTGTGTGTGTGTGTGTGTGTGTGTGTGTGTGTGTGTGTGTGTGTGTGTGTGTGTGTGTGCGCACACCCACTCACGTTACTTGAGAACCTTCTGTTGGCTATATTTATTCCCTAAAACCATATTCTCACCTCTACGTAGCAACCTAAAACTATAAAGGGCTAAACTTGCATCTTTTCCACCCTTTTCCGTAATATTAATCAATTCCGAACAAAATGTTTAATTCAGCAGACATTTCATTACAGTGAGAGCAATCAAAATACTGGATAAGACATGCATGAGCAGCCTGTTAAGACTAGGGATCAGTGAGGAATAGTGAGATTTAGCTCAAATCAAATGGTGAGACTTTGGTAAGAACAGTCAGACATCTCAGTAGTAGGTGTTGTACTGTGAAGGTTGTGACTTGTAACCAATCCGTCTTATTTTATGTTGCATTACAATAGCTTTTGTAGGGAAGCCTGCATATTGACATGGGAGTATGGTTTTAAGACAGAAAAGATGTCAACCTGTCCTTTAAGATTAGTACCCCATGCTAAATCTAATGGATATGGTCTAAACAAAGTAATATTTTACAGTATCTGCCAATTCTTTTTTAAATTGCCTCCATTTGGTTGGGGGAGTGAGGGAGTTCTGGTGTTCATAAGGGAGGGAATGTAAGATGGAGAAGTGGAATGACAGGAAGCCAGTGTGGGATCATAGGCAGAGCATTGTACAGGACTGTTAGAATGAAAAAGGAACTGATACAAAGCTATGAATTTACTACTAAAACTCTAATTTTTGGTCATCTGAGTAGTGAACAAAACAAGAAGATTGGATACAAGTGGCTATGATGAATTGCCTTCCTTAGGGGTCTTGGATCAACCTTGGGGGCATCGTCAAAAGTTCTGCTCTTTGAAAGAAGCCAACTGTGGTTCGGGCATCTGATCTGGATGCTGCACTGTAGGAGGTTTTCTGGACATGTGGAGTGGGATGAGACTCCAGACGACACCCAGGGCACACTAAAGGGATTATATGTCCCATCTGGCCTGAGAATGCCTTGGGATACATCATCACCAGGAGTTGGGAGGATTTGGCTATGGAGAAGGATGTCTCGGCTTAATTGCTTAGCCTGCTTCTCCTGTGACCTGGAACATGTTAAGTGGAAGGAAAATGTTTGATATATTAAAAAAAGAATGATGGAAAATAAATAGTGACAAAACAAACCTGAGTTCTCTACTTGATTTTCATTTAGTTGCAAAACCCTTGCTTTGTTTTATTTTGGAAAAACATGAAAATGTCACGTTAATGCGGCTACATCTTGTTTATTGTATACCAAAAAGTCTAAATTTGGAACCTGAGCTTTGCATCTGACTTGCAACACATCAACCTTGTCCCTCCTTCTTCCACCTTAACTCTAAGTCCTGTGACCCTCACCAGCTCCGTGTTTAAAAAAAAAGATACCTAGACAAAATGTTCTCACTTTGGAGGATGTTCCCAGGCAGAAGCTCAACATCACAGAGTCTCAGTTTAGACAAAACTGACTGTATCTGTCAACCACATGCAGTCATGAAGTTGTCATCATTGTGAAATGTGAGGGCAGCTCTCTCCTTTAACACCTCCACCCCCTAGATACATTGGGCTTATTATATGGGTCGTGAGCTCTGGGAGGGTTTGGGCTCTTTAATCAATGAACACGATGACACAGGGTATAAGTCACACTGGTATTCAATAAAGCATACAATGGCAACCCACAAACAAAGAAAAACTAAAACAAAACAGAGCAGAAGATGAAGACAGAATGCCCCATGTGCGTATAAGCGTGGTGAACGGTACAGTAAGATGGTCAGGTTGTTGCTCAAAAGGGAGGTGGATGGACATTGTGTGCGGTGCAGAGAAAACAAGTGGATGGTTCTATATGATGTGTGTGTTCTCCCTCTGTTTCATTTAGTTCTTATACTGTAATTACATGGTTGAGACTCACTGCAAGGCTCTTTCCCTCCAGTGCTCTTCCTCTCTCTCTCTTCCCTTCTCACTCCAAGTCTGTGATTTCATGTATAATTACTAGCATAATTATAGTTCCCTCCATCCTACTGTTTCGAGAGGTCTGTTTCTGTCTCCCTGGTATCTCTTGCCTGTCTTTTTCTTGAACACAAACTCTTCAGCACACACAGACATACCAGTGCTTGCACCCGACCGATTCTGTCTCCCTCTCGCCCGGTGGTAAGACTTGTCTTGTCACTCTCATTTGTCTCATCTTCATTTGAGGCAGGTCTGTTCTAATATTGGAAAGACAGCAGAGCAGATACAGTGTGGAAGGAGAAGCTGATGTTTTACTCCTGGGCTGCCATGCTTCCTCATTAATTATTCATTCAGACATCACAAACTTAAAAAGCCTTAAGGTATGTCAAAGGGAAAACAAAAAAAACAAAAAAATGCTTACTACTTAAAGCTTTGTGTGTGAGAAGGGGGGAGGCACACACAATCACTGACTAGCATAGTAAACCTGCACCTTGTGTTTTGAAAGTTTCATAAGGCTCGCGGATGATGCCAGTAGATACAATTAGTTTGATTGCTTAGCAACTGAACATCACTTTTGAGAGAGGGAACAGGGGGTAAAGCTCAGGTGGAGTATCGAGGTTACATGCTGTTTTTCTGAAGAATCTGTTTTTCCCCAAACTTCCGTGCAAAGTAGCGTGCGGTGTATCTTCAGTGCCGCTTTCATGTGTCAATCAGCAGAGTAACACGCCACGCTGTGTCTCAGGTTAACTGACAATAAGATTATATCAACACCACACATAATCCACACAGCCACACACACGCTTGCAGAGTCATTTACTGCTTCACAGAGTTCAACATTTAAGATTTGTGCTGCACCGCAGGTCTGCTGTGCAACCAATCGTGGCCTACTTTTAGGTATCTGGAGGATTTCCCCTAGCTGCTTTATCTGGACATTTATGCCCTCACCCTATTTCAACTCATCTTTAACAACATGCTGCAATGTAAAATCTATTGTACTCAGAAGTGCTGAATGTTTGAAGAGAACGCAAAGAGTCAGGATCAGACTGGCATACTTTGGAAGCAGTCAGGTTTGGAGCTTCAGTCAGAGATGCATTGGTAATGTAATAGTTCTTTATAACCTGCCACTCACAATTACACCACCAGACCCTGGTGGTCTTTGTCACTGTTCTCTTACCCCCTCTGCTGGAGACACAGGAGACCAGGACCTGATGCAGACAGTGGTGGGACGGGCCTGGAGAGTAAAGTCCCCCATGTCTCCAGAGGAGGGTGATGTATTTATTCTGCACATGACTCAGTATAACTCCACAAACAGACTATGTGGTGCGTTCAATCTCAACTTCGGCTATTATATCTCCGAGTTCATCTTTTTTCCAGTCTTCTTCTGTCCGATGATGGAGTTTTAGGGGGTGTGGGTGTAAAGGCCCGGCAGGGTCACTTGGGACGGCGGTCTGGGTTGCAGCACATCGGTGAGGCTTTAATTTGGTGTGTGAGGCGAGCTGCGGCGGACTCTCCCAGCAGAGACGGTGCTGTGTTTGTTTTGCGGGTGTGTAAATTAGCGGTAATTCGTTTGCTCAGTAATGACGTGGGAGAGCTAATTAGGGCAGTGTTGATGGGTGCATTAATTAGTCTCTAGTGTGTGATGCTAATGAGACCCTGATTCGGATTGTGTGTTTGTGTTTGCATGTGCATGAGTATAAGCCATGTATCTGTAAAGGCCTACCACTATAGGTCATGTCATAAGGAATGTAGTATGAGAGCATGTGGGCACCCTGTAAGTGCGTGCATGCCTGCCTGCCTGCCTGCCTGCATGCGTGTGTGTGCACGCATGCACCTGAAGGATGCAGCAGGTCTATATCTGTGTATAAGAACCCCTATAATCCTGGTTACTCCATGATGTCGGCCATGCCTGGCTGAATTGTCATCCCTCCATTTAACCATCACAGGGCCAACGGGCCCCTGGGCATACACATCTTACACCTAGCACGGGAGAAGGTGTGCAGCTGGTCAGTCACACTGCAGAGGGTTCAGTGCTACAGCTGCATCCCAATCATAAATTCATCCCAACCTATAAAAACGTCCCGGACACAAAACAGACAACACAGGGAGCCGTAATGGATGAAAGGCTGTTTTATAAGTGTGTTCAGTGACAGGTCCACTTCACAGATAAGAAGGATCCATCTGTGTGTGGTCACAGCAGGGCAGCGCTACTACACTACTAGCATCTTCTCTCAGTCAGGATGTGACAAGGTGGCAGCTTGCTGTAAGAATTTATGGCATATTACTGATGTGGCATTCGTTATAGCAGCGATGAGAGGCAAGCATATAGGACGAAAGGGGGAGGTGGGGGCAGGGGATTGGCTTTAAAGCCTCACCAGTGATCTATTCTAATCATATTTATTCATGACTATCCCATTATACATAATCCATTACTATTCGTGTTCGACTGTATCCTCTGCTCTTCCGTGCTGTCGCTCATTTCTTTGCCTCCACTCCTTTCTCTTGTACAACTGGGGAGAAAAAGAGAAATTCAAATCAGCATGATGGGCTAGTAGATCATCCTGTTTAAAGAAACTACAGCACTTAGAAGCATCTGTGGCTCGGAGACTTTATGACAAATACAATAAGGTGGTTTTATTTTTAGCGCAAGCGGCTCAAACGTAAGTTTCTTGAGAAGAGATCAGTCGAAAGCGGGTTGGGGAGATGGAGATTTGTCATGCAGAGCTTTATGGAGGACTGGCCCTGACCCAGGCCATGTTCACTGGTATTCTATGGAAGTGAAGTTCAGCATACCTCGAACCTCCAGCTTGCACTCCACCTCGTCTTGCCCGAGATCATTGATGGCCCTGCAGGAGTATCTGCCTCCGTCAAACGTGCTTGGCTTGCGGATATTCAGGGTCAAAACGCCTTGGTTGTTCTGCATCAGGAACTTGGGGTCTTCACGGATGATCATATTGTTCTTCATCCAAATGATCTTTGGCTGAAGCACAGTGTGTTGGATGAGGAGGGATGGTGGGATGGAGGAGAGGAGAGGAGAGGAGGAGGGAGTGTATAAACAGAGCGAGGCACGTTTGGAGGGGAGGAGAGCAGAGGGAAAAGGGAGAGGTGAAATTAGGTCAACATTTCGGCTTGACAAATCTTTGCCGATTCGGAGGGATAAAAAAAAAAAAAGTGTTCAAAGATCTTTCTGCTCCACCTCTTGTTCTAGCTTCAGACATAAAAATACACTCCTGCTGCAAAGGCATCAAAATCCTCTCTGACTGTTCTACATTCACTGTTTGACACTCAAAACTTGAACACTCCCTCTAAAAACACAAAACATGAAATCTGTGGCATACCCTTGCAGCAAAGCTATCAGGGGCCAACACAGGTAAAGTGTAAGCTGGATGGTAGTGCTGCAGCGCTGTAATGTATAGTTTGCTCACAGATAGAAACAGTAGCAGATACAGTAGGGACATTGCATATATTCTGCAGGTTTCTATGCTAAGTGACAGTCCAAATTCAATGTGTACTTTACCCATTGCCTGTATTTGAACAGAAATACACCTTTATTACTGTACAAATATAGTACAAAAAATACACTTATTGATTAGCAGTTTTTCCATTTATGTAAGAGAGATCTTTTAAAACAGCTTCTGGCTTATTCCATGTCCGATGGACAAGCTTGCCACCAAATGTTTCTTTTGTTTTACTTGATAACAAATTGAACAAACAGACAAATAAATCATTTGAATCACTTTGGCAGAAATGAACTCCAAACTTAAGGCTTAACTACGGATTAAAAAGCAAGGACCACACCATCTACTGATATTGAAATGAATAGTTAATTGAATATGAAGCATATGAATAGTGAATGCCACGGGGGAATGGTGGAGCAGGATGGCCGCTGCAGAGTGGAGAACGCCTTGGGAAGGGTCTACCATTGGATCCGTGCACTGCAGACCAATATAAAGCCTTCCTGAAGCACAGGTCTTAAAAGCCAGAGAACACGAACAGCTGGTAGGCTTGGGATATACAGTAGATGTAAATTCAGAATGCCAGAGGGGAGCAAAGAAGTCAGCTGAAACATTGATGTATGCAGACAAGAAAGAGAGAAAGGTGTCTTGAGTATAGACAGTTCATGCTGCAGAAAATGGGCTAGCTAGAGTTGGGGGGGGGGGGGGCAGTGATGATAAAGGATTAGGTTTTAGCTATGGCTGAAGCATTTCCTGCCAAAACTGTCTGCGTAGGCTGGAAACTGGCGTGCTAGGGCTGTAAGACTGATTGGGAAGTTGGCGGGAGGTATGGGCAGCAACGTAACTAAGAACGGGCATTGCAAGTGGGTGGTTGGAGGATATTGGGATTGCCCGAAAACCTGGCATGGTTTTGAGATGAGGTAGAATAGCCAAATGAGTAACTGGCAACCATATCGCTAATTAAAACAGCATTCCAGTACTAATTATTGGTCGTAGCTTAAGTTGGTTGCAGAAACAACTCTGAGAGCAAATTGGAAGAGGAGCGTTTGGGGTGTGGTCCAGCCAAAGTGATCTTCAAGCTGATTATTAAATAATAATAAATAAATATAGTTTCACTGACACACACTGGTTAACTGTAAATATGTAAATACCTTGGGGTAGCCACGGACAGCACAGCTGATGGCTGCGGCGTAACCTGCAACCACACATCTGTCCACCAGGGGCGCTGTGAACTTTGGGGAACGGTTTACATCCATCTCTCTGAAGGGTGGAGGCTTGTAGTCCAAACCTGGACAGGTGGAGTTACATGTCTTAATGTATTTCTTACTTTAAAAAAATGCATGTACACTTCGCTGTACAGGTGCAGAACAGTATGAGCTTCAAGTCCATTAAAATGAAAACTCTTGGCCAGTACAGCATGCTATATTCACAGTTGGCTTGCTTTCATTAGGGTAGTTTCTGGTTTCCGTATATGTTTCTCCCAGGACGGCCACACCAACACCACCCAGACAGTTTCTTGCTGCTGCCTTACTTTCCTGAAAATGGTCTTGTTGCAGTCACTGCAGTTTGACTTGTATCACTGCAGTGTTGTCATCAGAAAAATAAGTCAATTGTCAGTCAACCAGTGTGTTGTGCCAGAAGGCTGTCATCTCTGGAGTTTGTTTTTCCATTTGTGACCAGACTCTGTCACCCTAAAATAAATAATCTGTACCAATGCTGAAAGCAGGAAAACCCTCAAATGTTTAAATCCCACCTGTGTAGAAATTATAATGTGACTGTTCACATATGAGGGGTGAACTTAGATTTAGTAATGTTGTCCAAACTCTCCTTGCACCCCTGCTACTGTAACCCGATGCACATGTGTTTTTAATGATGCAACCACTAGCACCCCAACACAATATCAGATGGTCTCATCTTCAAAGACATAAGGTATGTGTTTTTAAAATCCGGAACATCTTACACAAACAGCTGAAGCAACCCATGCTGGTCTTGCTGTGGGAAAGAGATGATCCTTCTAGTCACGGATCCTCAGAAACCTTGAGCTCATCATGAAAAAGGAGCCGGTGTGTTTTCCCAATACCATGCTTGTTATGGCCAGGAAGTGCATGTATCTGAGGCTTGTGATGGCTTTCCCTGGCCTTCTTACATGCCGAGGGACTGACGTTTCAATGACTAATGCAGGGCACAGAAACGCTGCACTTGTGAGAGCCAATAGTCTGGCAACCATTCAGGCTTTTACTTTGCTGTGTGTGCAGCCTGTCATCCTCATGTCCAGTCAATCAGCAGGTCTGTCTGTGGTTTCCATTATGGCTCCAGCAGGCTGCCTGGCATGTTCTCCAAACCTCAGACGCTTTCTCTGAGTTAACTGGAATCATGACATGGAATTAGGAGCTCATTTTACGTAGTGTGTCACTATTGTTGTCCCTCTTGGCCTGTTGGTGGTGAAAATGGTTTGGTTGTGTTAATTGAAGTAGTGCGGCTGAAATACTGCACTTGGAGTTTGTTTTTGATGAATTGCGCTTTAATTTAATTTTCATTTTATACTCTTTATTGATTCCCTATGGGGAAATTACAATTTACACTCTGTTGTTTTTACACACAGGCTGACTGACTTGACAGCGCTTTGGGTGCATGGCGGCTTTTTCTCGCGGTGGCAGAACATTTAGGAGAAGTTATTTGTGATTTGCATGTAAATGGCTTTTAGGACTTCTTCTTCTTATTATTATTAGTTCTTATTATCAGCCCCCAGCCAGCTAGCAACCATCCACTATCATTACAGCCCCGGGGACACATCCACAGTCAGCCCCTAGCCAGCTAGCAACCATCCACTATTATTACAGCCCCGGACCGGGGACACATCCAGAGTCAGCCCCCAGCCAGCTAGCAACCATCCACTATCATTACAGCCCATGGGACACATCCACAGTCAGCCCCCAGCCTGCTAGCAACCATCCACTATTATTACAGCCCCGGACCGGGGACACATCCAGAGTCAGCCCCCAGCCAGCTAGCAACCATCCACTATCATTACAGCCCATGGGACACATCCACAGTCAGCCCCCAGCCTGCTAGCAACCATCCACTATCATTACAGCCCTGGCCCGGCGACACATCCACAGTCAGCCCCCAGCCAGCTAGCAACCATCTACTATCATTACAGCCCCGGGGACACATCTACATTCAGCCCCCAGCCACCTAGCAGCCATCCACTATCATTACAGCCCCGGGGACACATCCACAGTCAGCCCCCAGCCACCTAGCAGCCATCCACTATCATTACAGCCCCGGGGACACATCCACAGTCAGCCCCCAGCCACCTAGCAGCCATCCCGGTCAGCACTTAACTCTGGTGCTAAGGATGTTAACGGCAGTTTCCTGAAGCGTGGGGAAACAGAACCAGACACTTGAGTCAGAACAGCGGCCATTCGTATTTGTTACACCTCAGCGATGTGGTAGCACTGGATCTGGACAGGAAGGATAACTTTCTCAAGCCGCGACACAGGTTCATAGAGCTGAGTGTCGTGATTTCGGTTTTATTTTCCATATTGTTACAGCCTTACAAAATACTATGTCGAATAATGTATGATCGCAGTATAAGATATTAGATCAAGATAAGTATTTGATGATTATTCAATATCCCCAAGATATGTCCTCTCACATAAAATTATATGACTTGGCCAGTTTGACATGTGGCTAATCCGCTATATTAATTATAATGTTTAATAGTATATTTTTGTCTACATGTTTAAATGTCATATTTGTATTTCATAAAAGAGGTTTGGCATCCCTCTGTGTAATGTAGGTATTGGCTCATAGGCAGCCATGTTTGCTCAGATGTATTGTCTATTGTATGTTTGGCAAAACCAAAGGCCTGCTTGTCTTGGTCTTGTAGTGAAATGAAGACCAATAGTACTGCTCAGAAAAGTGAAAAATAAACAAGCAAGCCAATTAATTTTCAGTTATCATGAAAAATGAATATCTGACACATTTTGCCAAACACCATCTAGCCCACAGTGGAGAGGTAGAAATGCAGGCCTGACGTGCCCAGAATTCACTGTTGCCAGGGATTCTGATACTGATTCCAGTCATGCCGCTAAAGTGCCTAGAATGATATTGACTGTATTCAAACAGAGGTTTCATTCTGCATGTAAATCCCAGAAACCTTGGATTTGGTTGGTTGACTTGGTTTAGAGGATTCAAAACAAAGTGGGTCAATGCTTTAGTTATTGCTAACAAAGAGATATGCATGCCAAGTTACACATGACGGTTTTAGAAAAAAATAACCTCAATGAAGCTTTTGCAATGTGCAAAGAAAATATTTAAGAGACTCCAGGTATATGGGGGTTAGTAGTTGCGTTGTCTTAACAAATCTCATTAACTAGCAGCAGGAGGGACACACCATGATCTAGGACAATGATGCAAGGAGAACATCTGAATCCAGGCCACAATGGGATTGGCTTACTAAATGCAACAGCTTTCAACCATCAGCAGCTAATGTTTTTTTTCCCCAAGATTGCTTTCCCCAAGCCTTACACACGAATAGGTTGTTACCTTTAATATGCTGATTGCTAACTGGCCACCAACCTTTAGACCTAAAGCTCTCAGTGATGGACCCCTGGGGGGTGGGTGACAGTACAGTATTTGTTATATATTTGGTGAACGTCTTAGCTTTTAAGTGCACAAACGTCTTTCACCTCATGCTGAATCTTTTAAAACCATATGTCCTTCTTAGCATTGTGCAATTAGGCTACCCGACTGTGTCTGCTATATCCATTAGGCTGCTCTGCTCTGCAGAGGTCCTCCACTGTAGCTCAACCAGAGAGTTTACTATTTCAGTTGTGGCATTTGGACAAAGATTCTGGCCTTGAAAAGCTATCCTTTTGTGCTTTGGAGAAAGCTTTGTAAAGTGCATCCCCAGTATTGCAGTAAAGTAAATCAATACTGAGACTTTAAAGTTCAAGTGCTGTCAAGATTTTCAGGCTGTCATGGATGTGCTTATGTTTTGGCCAAGAACAGCATTCACAAAGCAACTCAAAGGATGGTATGTGATGGTGAATTTTCAGTGCTTGCCTTTAAGGACGCTGTAATTTGCAATTGTTATAATCTTTGTGAAAGTAATGTGAATTACAAATGAATGTAGCAAATTTATCCAGTGTTTATTTTTATTTCTAAACTGTTAATCTTAAGCTAGTGACAGAAAGTCTTGAGCTAGTGACACAGAAAGTTGGCACTGATTGATTTTCATGTAATATTTCAAAACAAGTAAAGCTCCGAGGTTTCTGACTACTCACGCTAAGTTGAATTCAAACCAATGTATGACGTTAAAGTTAGCCTCTTCAGTGTTGTGGGCTCCAAATCACGGCAGACTGAAATTAGCCCCAGGATCTTGTGTGCTCATGGCCAACTTCCAGCAGCCCTCAATTACAATGCTGCAGAGCCAGAAAAAGGGAGAGAGGTAGACTGCGTGGAGCCCTTCAACTCCGCTGTACTGTCACTCAAACACACTGTCACCACTATGGCTGAGACAGATCGCCATGCTGCGTTCATGCACACATGGGAGGCATTTACTTCACACACACACACACACACACACATGGATACACATGGATACACATGGATACACACAGATACACACGAATACACAGATGTTTGGTGAATGTTTCCATGCAGGTATCAGTTAAACCACTGGGGGGAGCCTTGAAGAGCTTTATCTAGACACATACTGTAATTCTTCCAAATGTAATACAGTATAATGTGCTGAAAGTGCTTCTATATTTCCACAGAATTAAGACTAGATTTCCTTCTTAAACAAGTAAAAGTTATTTTATTACAGTTTAGACAGAGCCACAGACAATTGGAAGCTACTCTCTTTATTTAATGAAAAAGACACTATCATTTCCTGTGTGCCAGACCCTTGGTGGTTTTGGATTATTCTGCAGATGGTGACAGTCTTGTTGAATAATTTCCATTGTGTCTTTCAGTCTCTATTGCAAGTCCTGTGCAGTGGTGTGGGTCCATTGCCTGTGTGTGCCTATTGTTTATGCAAGGAATTCAACACCCTTGCTACTTTGAAATGTCAATATTTAAATAGTTCCCCCTTAACACTTGATTATTGAATTTGATCCTCAGAAGAATTAAAAGATAGCTATGTTTGCTTAGGGAGAGTTATATATTGTAAATGGTTCTTGGATCAGTGTTTCAAAGCTGCTCTCTCCATGAGAGCAAAATGTAGGAGCACACATAAATATTAAATCCAGGACTTACACGAGAGGGTAGCGCTACGGTGAACGCTGGGCAATGATTCCTGCATAGTTTTAATTAGAGTTGAATTAGAGTTGAATAACCACAGCCAAAGACTCCCTGTCTGATGGAGTATGCTGTGGCCTGTGGCTTTGATGTTTCTTTAGCAGAGGAGAGCTTTCTGGTATGTAGGAGGAACAAGGTGTTGACTTATTAGGTGAATAAAGAAGTGTAGGAAAATACTATGTGCAGGGTGTATTGTATGTGCTGTGGTTGGGAACAGAGCCAATAAAACATATGGGAAAGTGTTTAAGGCATATACTTATTTTTGTTAAACTAACTTACTCTGTATTTTGACACAGACATAATACACCTTTTCTTAGTTTCTGCTGTTGTCAGGTTTTGACATTGCTCAGCTTTTCCTCTTTGTGTGTCCCCAGGATTGAAAAGAAGGCGCCAAAATGAAGACAGCTGCCAAGGGTTTTGGGAAGTCTGTAATGGACCCTTCACGCCGTGAAGGCTGGTGGAACAGTAGGGTAGTGCTAATGGTGTATGTGGCCCTGGAACTTGTAACAGTCCATTCACCCGCAGTCCTGGGGACCCTTGAGCTACAGCTAGACGAAGAACAGCCAGCAGGCACAATTGTTGGTGACATCAGTGTGGGACTTCCTCCTGGCATCACAGCATCCCTGTACTTCATCTCCGACCATGAGGGCACAGGCGTGGGTAGTGATTTGGACATAGATGAGAGCACAGGCATTATTAAAACCGCCAAAGTTCTGGACAGGGAACTGAGGGATAGATACAACTTCATTGCAGTCACCATGACCGGTGTTACCGTGGAGGTGACCATCAAAGTGAACGACATAAATGACCACCCCCCAACGTTTCCGAGAAAACGAGTCACATTTAAAATCCCTGAGCAGACAGCCATCGGCACCAGGTTTCCTCTTGAGCCAGCTGTTGATGCAGATAAAGGCCAGTTTACAACGCAGGGTTACCTTATCAAGGATGGAAATGTTGGCCAGGCATTCACCTTAGAGACCAGGAGGGGCAACGAGTTTCTCTATCTGGACTTGGTAGTCAATGCCATTCTAGACAGGGAGAAAAGATCCACCTATACTTTATCTCTGGAGGCCTTTGATGGTGGTTCCCCCAGGAGGACTGATCAGATGACATTAGATATTACTGTACAAGACAATAATGACAACGCTCCTGTTTTTAACCAGAGCCGCTACCATGCCATAATATCTGAGAACCTTCAACCGGGAAGCAACATCCTGCAGGTGTTTGCCACAGACGCTGATGAAGGAGACAACGGATTGGTGCTGTATGAAATCAACAGGAGACAGAGTGACCCAGACCGCTACTTTGTCATTGACTCTCGCACCGGCATCATCACGCTCAACAAACCGCTGGACTTTGAGATGAGGAGAGTTCACGAACTGGTGGTCCAGGCGCAAGACAACGCAACCCAACCAGAGGTGACCAATGCCTTTGTCACAATCCATGTCAGAGACTACAATGACAACCAGCCCACCATGACCATCATCTTTCTCAGTGAAGATGGATCTCCCAGAATCTCAGAGGGTGCACAGCCAGGCCAGTATGTAGCCAGGATCTCAGTTACTGACCCTGACTACGGCGAATACGCCAACGTCAATGTGTCACTAGAGGGAGGAGATGGAAAGTTTGCCCTGACCACTAAGGATAGCATAATTTATCTGATCTGTGTGGACCAGATTCTGGACCGGGAGGAGAGAGACGCATACGAGCTGAGGGTGATGGCAACAGACTCAGGCACTCCTCCTCTTAGGGCAGAGTCCTCCTTCGTCATCCAGGTGATTGACATCAATGACAACCCTCCTCTGTTTGATAAGCCAGTGTACAGGCAGGTGATCCCTGAAGTGGTATTTCCAGGAAGCTTTGTGTTACAGGTCACAGCTAGAGACAAAGACCAGGGACCCAATGGGGACATTAACTACAGTATCCTGCAAGACAAAGGTGCTTACTCTGACTGGTTCAGTATAGAGTCTGTAACAGGGATTATCACCACTCTCTCCCAGCTGGATTATGAAAAGAATCCCAATCCCAGTATAACTGTAGTGGCCACAGATGGAGGGAAACCACCCTTGTCTTCCACTGCTGTGGTAGACATTGTGCTTCAGGATATAAATGACAATGAGCCAGTTTTTGAAAAAAACTTCTACAATGTGTCCATCAAGGAGAACACAGATCCAGGGACCTGCATTCTTGTGGTAGGACATTTTCCTTGGTGATTTATTTCATTACAAGTTTGTGAAATGATGATTTTTGTATACAAACTCCCACACTTAACACTGAGCTCAGTCAAGAGCCTGGACTCAAGTTGGGGGCAATTTGAAGAGCATAACAAAAGGAAATTTATTAGTTAAATAGAGGAATTTGTCAGACTTTGTTGATTCTTTTCATTCCTCTATGAAGAGTATTTTTTTTAATGGTAAAGCTGTTTAAATTCGGCTGCCTTAGTGAGGATTTACCTGCGATTTTAGGCCAAGATGATCTCCTTTTTGGCTGTCCTTCCCTTCACCTCTCACAAGGTTTCCAGGGAAACACAGGCAGGGTAAAGTCCTCTGTCAGCACAGGCACAAAGGGGGTTTTCACATATTCACAGGCAAAGACAAATTCAGGGCTTTATCCCAAGAAATAGATGTCACTTCACTCTCAAAAGGCACCTTAATTAGGCTAGTTGAGCGTGAGAAAAAATGGCTATAGACGACAAGATGAATTAAAGTTCAGACAAATTACTGCACCCTTAGTGACAGCAGTCTTGTGCCATTAAAACATAGTTTTCTTAAGTAGTTTTTGGCAAACTTATTCTAAAGACAGCACTTACAAAAACAGAGCTCATCAGTTATTTAAATCAATCAAGTGACTCCTCAAGTTAGAAAGCCTTTTTTCTTTTTTTTCTTCTTTCATACAAATTCTTTTTCAGTGTCTGCAGTATTGCATGGATCAAGGAGTGCAGTCCAGACAGAGGGCCTAGCAGACGGGCTCTTGGCCCAGGGTTTGGCCTTGGGAGAGGGAGGGGTGAAGGGAGACTCGGGCTTTACCGCGACTCCTGGCTTGAATGCAGAAATAGAAGCAATGAGGGTTTCTTGTGGGAGGTCCCTTAATTATAAATCACAGGGACCACAAGGATAAGGAGAAAGGGGGAAAGTACTGAAATTGATTATGGAATTTTGAAACCGAACCAAAGAATAATTAAAAATTGTATGTTTTGGAGAACTGAAAAGCCCAATGTGGGTTGAAGTTCATGTTCTATGAAAATATAACTAAAACATCATTGTTTATAGTTTTCAAACTAAAGGTTACAGTTTTGTCTTTCTTTGGAGGCACTGCCTCCAAAAGCATTACTACCTGCTCTCAAACAACTCTGAGTATGACATGTTTGATCATTGGCCTCAAATGGTCCAAGTATAAAGTATTTCTTTAAAGCCACTGCTCTCAGGCCTGGATGCTGCAGCCGTGTGTTTGGCGTGCTATGTGAGAACAGATTGCTCTTACTCAGGGTGCCAGCTCTACATCCAAACATCTCAGCAAGAAATCTGATGACTGCCTTTTATCTCGACAGATGAAATTCCTAATCTCCTCGTTTTCCACACACAATTCTATCAAAAAAACATTACAATATGGGTATTGTGAACATTACTTCAAACGTTTGAAGTGGCTTGGTTTTTTCCTCTGCAGGTCCCCTAGCACAGCAGTTCATGATTATTCTAATGAAGTCTGGCTCCACAGTGCTGTGCCTGTGATACTTTGTCACTTTCTGCTATACATCATTTGGTTCATGGATGACTTTAAAATTGGATGTGTGCGAGGGGGGACTTAAGCCTATTAACAGCAATCAGTCTAGTAATTCAATATGCAAGACCTACTGCAAAGAAAATATGTTTAATACATTTTTTTTATAAATAGGATATGAAAAACTAAATTTTAAAAACATGAGCTGAATTGTGGAATGTATTATTAGTTATTTCTAATTCTATTTACCATTATACATTTTCAAACTGTGTCCAATTTTACAAGTTTTCTGGATATAGAAGCCAAATATAACGGTTACACCACAGATCTGATGCCATAAAGAAACCACAATAACAAAATAGCTTGCTATACTATTTGCCTACATCTATTTGATCCATTTATAGGCCAAATTATGTCTTATCTCTTGCACCATTTTATATCTCTGTTATATATATACTATATACTGTGGATTGCAGGCATGGATTTACATAAGAGGAACAGTATAATGTTACTCTGCCAGTGTATGCTTTATTACAAATGGTTGAAATCTTATCAGAATAATAGGAAAGCTTCATATATATGCTTTTGATTCCTGGAGGAAGAAGAGTAATAGAAGATGTTATTAGGCATAATGAGGAACATCAACCAGCCTTAATTTCTTCAAATTCAGTAAAGCAAAGCCTGGGTGTCTTGGCTTTGGTAGCTGTTTGCTATTCACTCTCCTATGTGTTATTTCACTTATGAAATAATTAATCTCTCTAGTTGGTTTTGTCAGAATCTCGTATTGGGTATAATTTACACCTCATATGATTGTGGTTTTTGGTTGGTTTGGAGTGTGTCTCTGCGAAGAATTGTCCCTGTGTCTGGGGGTCGTTCTGGCTCCAGTAGAAAGGCGAGAGGGGGTCTCCGGGCAGCTGAGGGGGAAATGAGCCCTGACAAGTGCTGGCATGAGTGGCGGAAGGCGACACGAGCAGGGGGGCTTCCTCGTCTGTCTGTTGGTCTGTCCTCCATATTTTTATCAGATCTCACTTCATTTCTCATTAGCTGGGTGTGAGGATAGGCGGCCTCCCCTCGTTCATGACAGAAAGTCATCGCTGCAGCCCCCGTAGCAACATGAGACAAACTGTGATTACTGCGAGTGAAGGACCAAACCTTTTTTTGCCAGTTTTCTTTCTCGAAGCTGCAAAAACAAAATTTCTGTATCTATCAGTTCCTTTGCTGCCCAAATTGCTTCCTGTCTCAGTGAGGTCTTGGCAACTTTTTGACTAAAGACATCACTTCCCTTGAAAAAACATATTGTATAGGATTGTTATGCTTTGGCTAGGATTTCTGGTGTGCAGCACTACTAAGCATGCTAATTTTTAGTTTAGATAACTACAGATGCAGAGGATTTTTTATTTGTGCCACTCAAACATAAATTATTTCACTGAATTCTTTAAAGGCAGCTTAGTTGAAAGAGATACCTCAGTGAAATAGCACTCAGAATCACTTCTCTGTTCCTGCCTAGATAAAAGCAACCAGTCTATTGGGAATAAAAATATACCTATAATTGCCCTGTAAAGAAAGATTACATGAATGTATTTTTTTTCATGCTAGTCCCTCAGTCTCCATACTCTTTTTCTACTATAGTGACCACCTACTACTGACCACCAGGCCGGTGCTAATATTATAATAATAATAATAATAATAATAATAATAATAATAATAATGATTCCAATACTTAGGCTGAATCCCATTTCTCCATCTTAACCCTACCCCTTACCCCTAGCCCTTGGCCCTTGAAACCAAGTGGTAAGGGCTAGGCGTGGAAACGTACCCCTATGAAATGGGTCACCACTTGGTTACATAACCATACGGTATTGATCACAAACTTCCAAGATGCCGTCTGCAAGTGTCTATGTCACTTGCGTGGATTTTGACAAGTGTTATATGCATTTATATATTTTATAGTTATTTTATGTTCACTTTAATGGTGCAGAGGCAGATGTTCTTATCTGTGTAGTACTTAGGTCTGTTTGCAATACACGTGTATACAAACACATGGTGTGTTGTATATCTGTTTCAGTTATCACCGTTTTGAATGTCATTGATGTTCAGAAAAACATTTTATCAACAAAAATATGTCTTTATTGCCCAATAAGTTAAACATAACATATATTATATTACAGAACCATTATCAACTATTGGAACCAAAACTTACATGTCACACACATAAAAAGGCACTAAAATGTGTAAAATTAAAAAAAAGACACACAAGACCACAAACAAACAAATTAACTACTGCTATTCTGATATTCCAGACCAGTCTGAAGCCTGTTGGCCAGTAACCCCCCCCCCCACATACATATAGTACATATACATATGTACTATATGTACTATACATATAGTATAAAGTCAATCAGCTGCTGTGTCCTCCTGTGTGACACAGGACGGTGTATATATAGTATAAAGTGGACCAGCTGCTGTGTCCTCCTGCCTTCTGTGTGATACAGGATGGTATATATAGTATAAGGTGGATCAGCCGTGTCCTCCTGCCTCCTGTGTGATACAGGACGGTATGTATAGTATAAAGTGGATCAGCTGCTGTGTCCTCCTGCCTCCTGTGTGATACAGGATGGTATATATAGTATAAGGTGGATCAGCCGCCGTGTCCTCCTGCCTCCTGTGTGATACAGGACGGTATACATAGTCTAAAGTAGACCAGCTGCTGTGTCCTTGTGTGTGATACAGGACGGTATATATAGTATAAAGTGGATCAGCTGCCGTGTCCTCCTTCCTCCTGTGTGATACAGGATGGTACAAATAATATAAAGTGGACCAGTGCTGTGTCCTCCTGTGTCCCTGTGTGATACAGGACCGTATATATATAGTATAAAGTGGATCAGCTGCGGTGTCCTCCTGCCTCCTGTGTGATACAGGACGGTATGTATAGTATAAAGTGGATCAGCTGCGGTGTCCTCCTGCCTCCTGTGTGATACAGGACGGTATGTATAGTATAAAGTGGATCAGCTGCGGTGTCCTCCTGCCTCCTGCATCTAAAGCATGTATCGATGTCTCTAAAACAAGTAATGTTGTGCTCTGGTATCAAACGAAATATGGTTTAAAACTGTAGACATGCATTAAGTCTATTCAAGGCAGAGAAATGCAGACCTTTGTGCAAATCTACTTTAATGATTAGCGATTAGCGTTAGCATAGCAAGCTAGCGATTTTTAAAAAGTGTCAATTAAGAACATGGTTGCAAGTATATATGCATAGGACTGACCACAAAACAAGACTGTCGTAATTTTTAAATCTATTATTTAAGCCGAATATACTTCCATTTATGGGTCTCTCTGGTCGATGCGGCAGCCATTGTTGCTTGTTGTACAATAGCCCTTTTTTTACAAGTAAGCTCGCGTAAGGGGTAGGGATAAGATAGAGTAATGAGATTCAGCCTTTGACTTAGGGTGTCCTGACAAAAATGAAGTGTGCATTGTAATAAATGCCCCAATGTATGATAATGCTCTTTGCAGTACAGTTTGGATGAACGGGTCTTTACTGTTTTACTGTTTTTTTCAGTAGTTGCTTTTGTTCAAGCTTCCTCAGTGAACTCTGAAAAGACTTCCCTGCATTGCTGAGGTACATCTTGCTTTTTAGAATCTGTGCCTTTTATTCTTTTGTGCGTTCAAGGACACCTACTTTACATTCCCTGTAGAATCATGCCTTCATATCCAAAAATTTAAAATTATATTTAGAAAGTTACATAGGATTTCAACCAGAATGTTGTTGTCATCTGGTTTATTTAACATTAGTATTTTGTAGTGCTCGGCTCCTTCACTCTGTGTAGTGCTTTAAAATAGCTACACTTTGCTTTGACCTATACTAAAGTTCTGCAAAACCACCATATAGAATGCAAGTGTTCTACACTCACTCTACTCGCCTCCATTTCTCTGTAACTTTGTTAACTTCTCAAGTAAAGCTTTTCCAGAGTACCCATGGTGATGAGTGAAATTGCCAGTTTCAGAGTGGTATTTTGATATACAAAGCATGTCATCAATTCAAAACCAGACATTTTTCTGGGGATGGTATATGTCAAACGAAATGTTCACTTGCCGGTTTCTGGCCTGTCTCCCCATTAGATTGGTTTAGCTTGAGGCAAGTTGATTCTGCTTTTGGTCTCCTCTGTTTCTTTTTCCTCTTGCTAACTTACAAGTGTCGCTGTGGCTCTGCGGTATAACAGTATTTTGAGGGAATAGTAAAATTGCAGGAAACTGGATGTGCTACTTAATGTGTTTGCAAATGTAATACTTCCTTGAACACTTACTCCTGGGCCTAGCAGGGGCACTGAAGCGAACATAAACACTGATGTACATCTGGATGGAGTACGGGTGTTCAGGTCAAAGTTGCTGTGCTTGAGACAGCTGAGCGCATTTTATTGTGCACAGACGTCCATCAGCACATCTACCGCTTCTCTCTTTCCACAGCACAGGAAGAGGAGAAGGTTGTGGTAAAACCTTAAATGTTATATGGTTGAATACAGAAGCTGGGAGGAAATACTCTTAGTTGGTGAAAAACTGAAGCTGTGGGTGTTTTAACACCAAACTGTGAAACAGAATCGAAAGACCACTGTAGTGCAAATACTGTGTTCCTTTTAGAGCTTTCGTTCTTGTATGGAAAATGTTCATAGAATTCTGTAAGTACATCACAAAATATTTCCCAAAGCCCAAGGTGGCTTCTTAAATTGCTTTGTTGTCCAACAAAAAAGTCCAAACCTCAAAGATATTGCATTGGAATGATACAGAATAGAGAAAAGCACATTTTAAAAGCTGGAACCACAGAACGTTTGGCATTTTGTTTGATAAATGACTTAAAGGGTGTTTCACTTATCAAAATGTAGCCTTTGACTGGCTAATTGAATTGTTTCAGCAGTAGTATGTCTGATAGCAGTTTGCTTGGATATTGGGTTTTCTTGTTATTAATACCATAGGTTTTAGACAGATAATTCCTATTTTTGTACCTGCTCAACTTTTAAAATATATAAGATTGTTGCTGTGTCATCAGATTTTGTTGTTGGTAGCTGTCTGTTATATGTGTGCTGAGTGGTAAAGCAAGCAGTGTTTAAACTATAAAGGGTCAATGCAGACTGTGATGTCTGCTGGAGGGGTTTCCTGCCCACATCTGGCAAGGAATATGGGTTTATATAGCTTTCTCAAGGGACAAGACATTTAATTTGTACAGTCTGTCTGCTGGACTGTCTGCTGTAGGTGAGGCAGAACTCTCAGCACTGCTGCTAAGCTTCTATGAAAAGGTGTTTGGGGGGCGAAGAAGGAAAACAGCCGAGAGGCTCCAGAGGGACAGTCAGCCTCTGGCAGCTGTGACACAGCTCCGACTCAGCAGCTGGATTCAACAGTTGATCGCTCATCTGACTCTGAGGGGTGGGATCTCCTTCACTTTTCTGTCTTTGTTTGTCTCTCTTTACTCTTTCCACTTGTCTGTCCAGACTTCTTATCACTTTCCACTTCCCTTTCCCACACTGCGGTGTCCCGTCTGTGATCCAATTACACATCTTCACTTCCCCCTGTTTCCCTCCGGAGTGGTGACATGTGGATCGGAGCAGGTGAGAGCAACACATCTGCCTGTCTGGAGACACTCGGGCCTCCCTGAAGTGACGCAAACACACTGCCTTGTGGGTCCCGGTCAGAACAGGCTTAGGCTTATCCAATTTCATGATGCAACAAAAAAATGGGTGTAAATTACCAACAAGCTGAAGTCAGGCTGCAGGTGTGTGTGCACTTTCACAGTCATGTTGTGACAGTGTTGCTTTCAGGCGCAAGAGGAGCAATTTAGTTTGACCTTTGCAAATCGAGACAATTATACACTTTGCCTCCCTCCTCCTTTGAGATGACTGAATGGTAAAGGGGGAGTAGAGCGAGAGGCTCACTGTGATGAGGGCTGCCGGCCTTCTGTTCCCACTGCCCGTGGTCCTGCCATCACATGTGCAAGGCAGTTGGCACCGCAAACCAAGCTGGGCATCAGAAAGCATCATCTGCTCGTGAATTTAATTCCGTTCCAAAGCAAATCTGTGCTAAATCATCCATCCAGTCCCCTGCTGTCCATCAGAAGCCACCAGACTGGAAACCAGATGCTGAGTGACAGCTTGCCAGGTAACAAAAATCAGTAACCAGGAAACTAGTTCGCAAACTCATTGTGATAATAAAGTGCAGGTATTGTAATGGTGGAGAGTCGCCAGCGTTCATGACCAAAGTGCCTTGTCCTAGAAAAGTATCCACTATATATATATACACAGGCCTAAAATATCTTAACCACTGAGCAAATTGTCTCCATATCCAGAACTTGACTGTTACAAAGAATGCATCGCTATCATGTGCCAGCAACCTCACACACACACACACACACACACACACACACACACACACACACACACACACACACACACACACACACACACACTTTGCTCCAGCCATGCTGCTGCACTGACTGCCAGTTGAAATAACGATTGAGAAGAATGTTACTGAGCCCAACAAGCTCTTGGAAAGAGTGGAGCTTTCAGTTACAGGGTGTGTGGGCAGATCCTTCTATTTCTACTCTCAATTAGATCACTTTCTTATTAGGCCTGTGCAGGTGGCTGAGTGTAGGGGTCAGTCAATACCTCAGCTCATCTTCCCATGTGTGAATAGTTGGGGGTTAGTGTTTCAGGAAAAGGTGGCAAAGTGGAGAAAAAAAAAGCAAAATACAAACAAGTCCAGATGTAAAAATTCCAAAGCCAAGTGTATCTCTCTGTCTCTCTGTGTGGTCAGGAAAATGTGGAAGCTACACTGACACTGCTGGAGCAGGATGTTAGCTTGTTAACTGTAATGATGCTATGAAAGCTCTCAGCTCTTGTGTGGACCAAATTAGTGCTTGGGGCTTGGTATTGAACAAGAACAGGCAGCCCCCACACACTTTTAAAAATCCCCTATTTATTTACTCATCCGTTTTATAAATTTTAACAAATATGTCGCCAGCATTTTATTCAGCCCACGTTTTTTTGTTTTTAGCCAACTTTGTAAATTTTTCTTGAAGTAAAGAAGTAACTATGTTTCTTTTAGAAACATAGTTATAGTCCTTAAAGAATTCTTGGTATTGATACAGTATTTAGATATTGTATTTTCAAACAATACCCAGCTGACTAATGCATTAGCTGATCAACAGAAAACGTATCAACTGCAATTCATTATTTATTGTAGTCATTTATCAAGCAAAAATGCATTTTCTGGTACTTGTATCTAGCTCTATTAAGTGAGTGAGTCCTTTTTACAGTCTTTGTAAGACGGAGAAAAAGATAGCAAGAAGGAGCGAGTGACAAACCACACGGAGGAGGAGATTTGTGGGAAGAGATGTTCTGCTTTTACACTGCGGTTACCCAATGTTGTCTGTCTTGGCTTCAGACAGAGAGGCACCCTGGCCTGCTCCAACCAGACTCCCAGTCTGTGTGTACTGATGCTCCATGGTGGTCCACCCTCACGCTGCTAGTTGCATATCTTGAAGCCTTTGCCACATCTACAAGACATGCTCCTCTTGTTATAAGGGAGGACATCTTTTGTGCCTTATCTATTCTAAGGTAAAGCATTCACCCTGTAGATTAGTTGTAATAAGGAGACAACTGCTTGGCTTACCGCTGCCTTCCTCTGAGTGCTAAGAGATGATTTGCAGATTTAGCGGGGAACTAATTACTACAGGGTTGCGAACCATAAGGCTAATTTGGTCGGGAGCTGCAGAGTTTATGTTGAGAGTGATGTGCTGCTTCTTTTAACCAGCTTGTTGAAAGGCCAAGTCTTTGTTTAGGATGTTGTGTATAGCCTGGTGCTGTGAGGAGCCCAGAGGAGGCATGGGGAGCAGTGGGACTCTCTGCTGTAATTAGGCAGAGCTGGAATGCAGGAGTGCAGGACTCATGATGTGTGATGTGGTATCAGAAAAGGGGAACACAAAGCCAGGGACTGGGGTGTGTTGTGTGTGTGTGTGTATGCGTGTCTTGGTGTAGATGGGGTTTTAGGGTGGAGGAAATTCTCTAATCAGTGCCCTGGGTTCCTCCCAGATTACTTCACAAATGCATGAGATCTAAAGCAGCAAAACAGGAGACTTAGGAGCAGGGGAATTTATGAAGCCTACATGGTTTTGGATGCCCATGGCCAAACTAAAATGATGCACATCAGTACTCTACACCATCTTTCCATTCCAGCATATGTTGCAAGCTGGACATACAACATATGTACCTCAATCTGGTCCAATCAGGGCGGAACCATATTGAGTTGCAGCACCTTGGAATGTGAAGTACTGACCTCACATTTTTGTGTTATACAGTAACTATGAGTGGCTTACTGCGCACATCATAAAGTGGCTCTCTTTCAGGCAAGGCTATTCACACTCATAGGATGTATGAAAAAATACTTAATGGTTAAGTGCCCAGAAAAAGTACTTATTGTCTACAACAGCCTTGACTAAGTCAACTCACCACTCGATGCAGACAAGGAGCCGGTCAAGTTGTTGAGCAAGCCGATTCATCATCGCCAGGCCTAAGGCATTCAGACATCTGGTTCCAGAGGCCGTCTCCACTCAAACCTGCCAGTGTCTTTGTAGAGCATCCCTGAAAATTATGCTTATTATATCAGAACCCTGATGCAACTACAAAAGCATCAAATCTCAGTTGCATTTCTCTCATTTGCTACAGAAAACTGCATCATCTCCTCTGGATCCATCTGCCATTGTTTTTACAACCACGGTAACCTCATTATTCACCTGTTCTCTCAGTACTGCTCCAGTAACGGAAAGCTCTCAGGGGTTTGTTGTTTGCGTGGGGCTTGAGTATGCCCTTACTTTTATATGGTGGTTGGCAACGCTTGCATGTAATTTCACTGCAGAGGTCTGTGGGGGTGTGCAGATGTAAATGAATTTGGTTTGATACCTGCAGAGAACAAAAGAGTCACCTGCTGTCAATTTTTACTATCAACAACTTCTAACTTACAGGACCTGATTAGCCCAGGCAGTGGATATGGTGATTCATGTAGCAATTTGCCTTTTTCTATGTGAAGTCACGGCATGCTAGAATAACACTAGCTCATTCCGAGATCCGCTTTGGATTTGGTTAGTCTTTTTCAACTCTTTAGTAATTCAGGAAAAGTCAACAAATAGCTCCTTGATTGTTTTGTTTCCATCCTGCGTCCCATTCATTATTTTTGAATATTCCCACAGTCTTCTACTACTGGTCACTGTAATAGCAGTCCCAAGACACGTTGATGTATTGACCGTTTCTTATTATGCATGTAACTCCTGGACTGATGTATACTGCTGAATATGTCAGTGTAACATACAGAGCATCTCTGTTCCATTCAGACTTCAATGACAACGTGTCTCTGTGATATGATAATGCCTGACCCTGAGGCTGGATAAATAAATAAAACATGCTCTCATAGCTATCTCTCTCAAGCATACATACACATGATGTATGTAACTGTGAGTCCATCTACAAAGGATTGAATGAATCATGATACCATGATAGAATGGCTTGAAACAAGGTAACCAAGGTTACGGAGTCCATGGTAGAACTTCAGACACTACTACAAAGTCATGAAATACATGACATACTGTACATTTTCATAAAACACCATATATTTCTTGTACTGCACACGGCCGAAGCTCCTCTTTTCATCACACTTCTGTCACGAATGCAGTACAGCACCACAAGCCATTCAGAAGAGGAATATAAGGGCATGAGCATTATAACGTGTGTTACAAAAAAGATAAATAACACAATGAAGGAAAGGGAAAAAGCCAAAAGCATAATATGGGCACTTTAAGTTTACTTAGGTTTTGAGGGAGGGGAGATAATTACTCAAGTCATATTTTCACTGACATTTTCCCAGTCCCAATTGGTAATGAGAATTGTCACACTATCAATCTCAGGCCTGGGATAATATCTTGACCATCTTAGTCTCTTGACAGATTGAACAGATTGACAGATTGATTGAGAACACTGTGAATGCAGGACGCTGGCAGTTTCATCATCACGTGTGTGTGTGTGTGTGTGTGTGTGTGTGTGTGTGTGTGTGTGTGTGTGTGTGTGTGTGTGTGTGTGTGTGTGTGTGTGTGTGTGTGTGTGTGTGTGTGTGTGTGTGTGTGTGTGTGTGTGTGTGTGTGTGTGTGTGTGTGTATGTATATATATATATATATATATATATATATATATATATATATATATATATATATATATGTGTATATGTGTGTGTATATATGTATATGTATATGTGTGTATATATGTATATGTATATGTGTGTGTATATATGTATATGTATATGTGTGTGTATATATGTATATGTATATGTGTGTGTATATATGTATATGTGTGTGTATATATATATATATATATATATATATATATGTGTGTGTGTGTGTGTATATATATATATATATATATATATATATATGTGTGTGTATATATATATATATGTGTGTGTATATATATGTGTGTGTATATATATATATATATATGTGTGTATATATATATGTGTGTGTGTGTGTGTGTGTGTGTGTGTGTGTGTGTGTGTGTGTGTGTGTGTGTGTGTGTGTGTGTGTGTGTGTGTGTGTGTGTGTGTGTGTGTGTGTGTGTGTGTGTGTATATATGTGTGTATATATATATATATATACCGTTCAAAAGTTTGGGGTCACATTGAAATGTCCTTATTTTTGAAGGAAAAGCACTGTACTTTTCAATGAAGATAACTTTAAACTAGTCTTAACTTTGAAGAAATACACTCTATACATTGCTAATGTGGTAAATGACTATTCTAGCTGCAAATGTCTGGTTTTTGGTGCAATATGTACATAGGTGTATAGAGGCCCATTTCCAGCAACTATCACTCCAGTGTTCTAATGGTACAATGTGTTTGCTCATTGGCTCAGAAGGCTAATTGATGATTAGAAAACCCTTGTGCAATCATGTTCACACATCTGAAAACAGTTTAGGTCGTTACAGAAGCTACAAAACTGACCTTCCTTTGAGCAGATTGAGTTTCTGGAGCATCACATTTGTGGGGTCAATTAAATGCTCAAAATGGCCAGAAAAAGAGAACTTTCATCTGAAACTCGACAGTCTATTCTTGTCCTTAGAAATGAAGGCTATTCCATGCGAGACATTGCTAAGAAATTGAAGATTTCCTACAACGGTGTGTACTACTCCCTTCAGAGGACAGCACAAACAGGCTCTAACCAGAGTAGAAGAAGAAGTGGGAGGCCGCTTTGCACAACTGAGCAAGAAGATAAGTACATTAGAGTCTCTAGTTTGAGAAACAGACGCCTCACAGGTCCCCAACTGGCATCTTCATTAAATAGTACCCGCAAAACACCAGTGTCAACATGTACAGTGAAGAGGCGGCTGCGGGATTCTGGGCTTCAGGGCAGAGTGGCAAAGAAAAAGCCATATCTGAGACTGGCCAATAAAAGAAAAAGATTAAGATGGGCAAAAGAACACAGGCATTGGACAGAGGAAGACTGGAAAAAAGTGTTGTGGACGGATGAATCCAAGTTTGAGGTGTTTGGATCACAAAGAAGAACGTTTGTGAGACGCAGAACAAATGAAAAGATGCTGGAAGAATGCCTGACGCCATCTGTTAAGCATGGTGGAGGTAATATGATGGTCTGGGGTTGCTTTGGTGCTGGTAAGGTGGGAGATTTGTACAGGGTAAAAGGGATTCTGAATAAGGAAGGCTATCACTCCATTTTGCAACGCCATGCCATACCCAGTGGACAGTGCTTGATTGGAGCCAATTTCATCCTACAACAGGACAATGACCCTAAACACACCTCCAAATTGTGCAAGAACTATTTAGAGCAGAAGCAGGCAGCTGGTATTCTATCGGTAATGGAGTGGCCAGCGCAGTCACCAGATCTGAACCCCATTGAGCTGTTGTGGGAGCAGCTTGACCGTATGGTACGCAAGAAGTGCCCATCCAACCAATCCAACTTGTGGGAGCTGCTTCTGGAAGCGTGGGGTGCAATTTCTCCAGATTATCTCAACAAATTAACAGCTAGAATGCAAGGTCTGCAATGCTGTAATTGCTGCAAATGGAGGATTCTTTGACGAAAGCAAAGTTTGATGTAAAAAAAAATCTTATTTCAAATACAAATCATTATTTCTAACCTTGTCAATGTCTTGACTCTATTTTCTATTCATTTCACAATGTATGGTGGTGAATAAGTGTGACTTTTCAGGAAAACACAAAATTGTTTGGGTGACCCCAAACTTTTGAACGGATATATATGTGTGTGTGTGTGTGTGTGTGTGTGTGTATATGTATGTACATGTATATGTGTATGTATATATGTATACATATATGCCATATTTTTTTCTCAAATACACACATATATATATATATATATATATATATATATATATGTGTGTGTGTGTGTGTGTGTGTATATATATATATATATGTGTGTGTGTGTGTATATATATATATGTGTGTGTGTGTATGTGTGTATATGTATATATATGTGTGTGTGTGTGTGTGTATATATGAGAAAAAAATATGGCTCCTTTAAATCTCAGCCAGTTACAATCAGCACTCATCCCCTGTCACCATACTTGGCATCACTGCTACTGCACCATTTTTTTATTCATGGGTATTACTTTCTGTGTTTTTGTACCTGAAGCATACTAATTCTACTCTGTAATAGGCTTAGCAGTATCTGTGCCATTTTTTATTTTCTAATGACCTTGGCGTCATCTTTTAACTATCTTCCCCATCAATATGAATTCTTCTGAAAAGTGTTCTGCGCAACCTTTCTACCTTTAACAAGGGACAACATTTTGTCCTTTTATAAAACCACATTTCAGTAAGTAGTGTTGGTAGAACTTTTCCTCAGCCTTGCTTTACTCTGCTTGTGTATTTCTGAGAGGAGGGCTTTTTTGGGAGACTCTTCTGAGTCTGTCTCCCTCCTGCAGTTCTGTAAATGACTTGTAAACAGGCTGTTTAAGTGTGAAGTCACCCTGCGCCCTGTTGCTTCCGCTCTTTATTCATCACACTAACACACATACACATAGAAAGATGGTGAATGTTTTTACTTAGCTTAGCTGGGGGAAGGGCATTACTGCTGTTACGGGACCGGGCCAAGCCTTGACACGCTCTGCAGATTTGTGCAGAAGAGATACAAGAGAGAAATTATTCAAGAAATAAAACTCTTTTTTATCAGAGCAGTTTAAGAGTTTGTGATTGATTGTCCATGATTTAAAGCTCTAACATGGCACAATAACTTGATAGTGACATCTATCTCTACATCAGAATCTGAATCGGGTTGTATTTAGTAGCCTGAAAGCTGAAGGAATGAAATAATTTCCACAACAATTTGTTTCTGTGCAGGCACATAATAGTGCTTTCCAACCATTTACTAGAAAGTACATGGTCAGGTTGACTTATACTTTCTTCAGATTTCTGAATCATTTGTTTCCTCCACAGAGAACTGATGTCTTTCTGCTGGAGTCTAGTGGAGCAGACCTTAACAATGTTATTCAGACTGGTTTTGTCCTTCAAAGACCACCCATTAAACCAGCATACAAATTTAAAGCATTTTAGGCCTTTACTATATAGGACAGCTAAAGATGGTGAAGAGAGAGGGGGGATGACATGCATCAAAGAGCCAGGTCAGTGGAGTTGAATCCGCAGTGGTAAGGGCTGAGCTTTTGTACATGGGGCGCATGCTCTACCAGGTGCCTTATTATGCATAAAGTTTGAGTTAAGTAAAAAAGTAAGCCATGAAGATACTGAGCAGAAAAGACGACGGTACTCTGACCTGTTTTGAAAAGAAAACGGAAAATATTTGAAAGAAATGGAGAATGAGGAAGATTGAGAAAGAAAGCAGATGCTGAGAGGGAAAAGGAGCTGATTTACTTCATGCAGTGTGTGTGCGAAAGTGGCGTGTACATGAAACTCAAGTGGTGGTTTGTTACCATGGCGATATTGGGAAAACGAGGGAGGCATAAACAGGAAACCCCATTTTCACGGGCCAATCATCAACCCAAGTGGCTGTTTTTCCATCGTAATTGTGGTGGAGTATTTACACCCAAGGACGGTCCCTAAATGAATAGTGAAGAGCTGAACTCATGAAATCTTAAAAACCCAGCTACTCTGCAGCTGGTACAAACACAGGTGCTTTTTCAAGAAACTGGACTGTTAAGAGTTAAGCTGTCCTTTTTTTCCCCAGAGTTCATCACTGTTTCTTTTTGGACAGTCCCGCTGTCTCAGCTATCGCACAACGTTATCAACACATTCTAGAGGTCTGGAGAACATGTAGCAGGGTTTTAGGATGTTTGTTTGGAGATAGAAATATCATGATCTCTTGGCTAGAGAAGGTACATTTATCCTGGAGTATAAACACAGAGTATAAACTCAACTATCAGATGAATCTATGTTGTATATCAACTGAGGTTTTCATTCAGGGGGTATTAGGGGGGTAGCAGAGGACTGAATATGTTTATTCAACATGTTTGCCCTGCACAATCCCCCCTCCTCCACTCTCGCATGTTGACAGTGGCTGGGCCTCTGCGCCTGTCTTGAAGAACTGACATGGGGGAGAGTTCACAAGGCCTTCTCCCAAACAGCTCTGCTCAGACGTCTTTGTCCAATGCTTGTTGTTTTGCTGCAAGGACTTCCTTTCACCCTGTCCCTCTCAGCTCTCCTGGGTTCTGGTAACAGATCGGGGGCATCCTAATGAAGTGCCAGCATGATTAGATTTAATTTGCCTTTCTTTTTCCACTTGGGAGGGAAAAGCTATCAGTCCCAAAAACCCTTCCCTTCAGAAACAGACTTATCCCACATTTCCATCCCCCTGTTGGCTGGAGCTGCCAGACTGTTGCTAGCATTCAGCCTTTATCTCTCACAGTTTAGCCATGTGAAGAAACAAACACAAAACTGTTATCTCAGACTGGACAAAGCCTTTCTGGTCTGTGGACAACAATGTAAACACTTAAAGAAAGCTTTTATTGGACTGATGGGAGTCTGTCAAGCCAAGTCTACATCTACTCTAATACCATTTTTTTAATAGCGTTTTAGCTCCAGTAGCAGAACGCATGTCACATGACCATTTTCATACACTAGGCATGTGCATGTTGGTGTAAACAGAAAGTAGATTGTCTGATGTAACTCTGGGGTTAAAATCATGGATGTATAAGTTAGAATACAGAAAATTGAAAACAATGGCGAAAAGTAAGACCAGGGATTTATTTGCTTGGAGCAACTTTTAGGTAAAACTGGGTTAGAGTTATGAAAGATATGAAATGCCTACCAAACCAATACAACTGACTGACGTGCATCGTCGTTTCCAGAGATCTCTGTTTGTGCCCGTTCAGACTACAAAGCAACCCCAAACGGGGGAAGCAGTGTTTCCAAATTTCTCCGTTTTAGGGACTCAGAAATGCCGGCCTGGTGTGACTGCAAGGCGTAAATGTAGCAAAAGATATTTGATTTTGTACAAGTGTAGATGTAGCCAGAGCAAAGAGGATGACTTTGCCTGAAATCTACATTTTAGTGAAATAATTACTCTAAAATTAAAATACGTCTTGCTAGTCTAATTACAAATGTTGTTGCATAAAAGAGGAGTGTTTTATTGTGACTAGTGGAGAACCTGTAGTGCCACACTATTTAAAAAAAATTTAAATTCTGGTGTTGATTCTGGTTAGGAAATCTTTATTGCATGACAGAAAGTGATACATTAAAACCTATTATCAATTCAAAAACCTACTCTCAATTCTAAAAGCACAAACTCCATTGCTGCTGCAAACTGCTAACCACATCCAGGAAGTATTTAGGGTCTTTACTGATGTCACACTCATGAATTTAAGTTATGAAATAAGAAGTAATGATTTGCATAAAGCAGCGAGCAATGTTTCTCTCCTCCTCTTGAAGCACCTACATAAATAAATAAATCCTATCTGTGTGATGCTTTTAAAAATGACTATAAAATATAAAGAATGATTGTGTTTTGTAAGGGGATAAGAGAGATGAATTGTGCAGCAGTTTGCGTGCCAGTGGGTTCTTTTTCCATTCTGGGAAGATGGAACAAAGCTGCAGGATTTGGCCTGTGTTTGTGCAGTAGAAGAAGGAGCGCATCGAGATGAGGCCAACGCACACAAGCTAAAAAGATCTTTGGCCTGGACATACAAGAGGCAATGTTTCAATCACAGCAGATCATACCTAGAGACTGGTGGAATCTGAAAGCAATCCATAACTAAATTGACCTGAATCTTCAGTGTGTGTGCTTATAATTGAGATGAAATCCTAAAAATTGGACTGCTACTGATAGTAAATGACAGGACAAGTACTTGAAGATGGAAGCTCACTGAAGGAAAGTACATTATGTTGAAGCGTGACACCCTACACATAGAGGGGACAATTCAAGTCTAAATTTACGGTGCTGTGTGTAGATGTTGCCATGTCTCCTAGTGGCCAGTAGGGGCACATGGCTAACTAAGTGGGAACGAGTGCAAAAACTCACTCACCCCCAATTTTCAACGGATGCGTAATGGCTGCGGATGGGCTCTGCTGCATGTCTGCTCCGTGCTCTGCCATCTGTCAGCACCCACCAGGTCCGGATTTGTTGCAGAACGGCTGCAGCCATGACTGACAGCTGAAGTCACGAGGACCCACGAGATCTTGCGAGATCACGTAGAATAGAACCACAAAAACAACAACAGTTGTTTCCATCTAGAGGAGTAAAGGGGAAACAACTACAGTATTAGGGGACCACTAAGGTCTATATAAAAGAGACTTCAGATACAGTATTAGGGGACCACTAAGGTCTATATAAAAGAGACTTCAGATACAGTATTAGGGGACCACTAAGGTCTATATAAAAGAGACTTCAGATACAGTATTAGGGGACCACTAAGGTCTATATAAAAGAGACTTCAGATACAGTATTAGGGGACCACTAAGGTCTATATAAAAGCATGCAAAGAGCACCATGTCGTGGGACCTTTAAATCAAGGCTGAAGACCTTTTGACTTTCTTTAAATAATTGTTAATTTTTGATAAGGAAGTTGCATTGTTAAAATAATATGAAAATCTTGTCTGTTTTTACATTTTTAGTTGTTTTTATTGCTCTTTAACGTTTAATTTCTTATGCTGCGCTGCAACCTTTTATTCTCGTATTGTATCTGTTTTTTAATTTTTGTATATCTCTTATGTTTTATGTAAAGCACTTTGAATTGCCTTGTAGCTGAAATGTACTCTACAAATAAAGCTGCCTTGCCTTACACAGAAATGTATGGAAACCAATGGAGGCCTGGATTTTTAGAAGAAACCTTTTTTTTTTTTACATGGCTTCGTCTTTTGTCAAGAAGTCCACCTGTCCTTGGCAACAGTGCCTCCCTTCTCTCCTGGAGATTTGCTGCATATGAGTCATAACTGGCAAACAATTGCGGTAATTTTGATATGACCTCTCCTTTGACGGTGCAGCTCTTAGTGCTTTGCCTTCTGTGAAGTTCATTACTGGTTTACAGTATTTAATAAGCCTCATTAATTCGTTCCCAGCGGTACTTATTCTGCTCAAAGGGGTGCAGGATTTGGTGGGGTCTCCCCGAGGCTTGGGTGGTATGTTGAAAAGGATTAACGATGTGACGTGCTCTTACTGGAAAGAGTGGCATGATATGCTCCCATAGCTGTGTTCATGCTGGACAGCCGGCTAGTTTCCAATCCCTGCTTAAGCCTAGGAATCTTCAGATGTGGGCACTGAAGGAAGCTAGTGGAAATGAACACCGTGGCAGTGGTGTGCTCCGTGGATGAGAGAGAGGAAATTGCTTGCTCATACAGCACAGAAATAATTCAGTTTTAATTTTTTTTTTTAAATCCTTTCCAGGCTCACCAAAGAAGACTTTATTATATAACTCACTGCATTTGTTTTCTTTTTCTTAGCTCATTAGATATAGAACAACAAATAACAGAGGGGAAACAGTGCTTTTTTCTAAAGTTGAGTGTCAGACTAGATTGATGGATCAACCATTTCCCCATATTCATGCTATTCTTCAAAGTAAATTATTCAAATGAATTCAACTCAGCCAGGACAGCTCATAGAATACTTTTTGTGAAACTTCTTTTTGAGATACAGAGCTCATTTAGCTACGGTTGTTAGCAGAGTGATGGGTGATGCTGAGAGGAAAGCAGATTGGTTCTAAATAAATCAAATAATTCCTTTATCTCTTGCCAAGGACCTTCCGAATCTGCCTTCGCCTTTCATGTAAGTATTTCCTCCAGGGCTGAATAAAATATAAAAAGTTGCAGAACCTTAGTAGTGTGTAGTGTAGGGACCTTGATAAGTATGGTCATGCCCCCATTTCTCACCCTTCTACTACTTACAAAACATACTGTAGTTACTGTTTGTTCCAATTTAGAGTTCTGGTAACCTGTCTTAATTAAGGTTTTATTTACAAGTACATCAGTATCCTTGTTGCAATGTTTCCTTTAACCCAGAGTGCTAATGTGAACTGAGGGTCTCTTTAGGAGACCAGTCTATACCCTTTTCACTCTGGGAGCTTGCTGTTGCCAGGCTGTTAGAAAATGCAGAAGGAGTTGCCACAATGTGCTTGTATAGAATGGCTTATGGCACAAACACGGCACTGTCCGTAGGGACTGTTGACGTGGGACAGCTGCTTTATGATGGTAAACTGTTTTCCTGAAAGCTGAGGACCCCCTGCTAACTCGCCAGCATAACCACATAGAACGTGAATTGCCTCAACATGTTGGATTAGGTGGTAAAATACAGTGTTCCTTTCCCTCAAATGTACAATCCTGACATTTAGGCTATTAAAATACCAACAAAGACTGTTCAATCTCTCAGGGCTTTCTTTTCTTGTTTACTCTTGGCCCAGTGTGAGGAAGATAGCAACCTGCATGTTAATTATGCATCTCAGTGCGAAGCTTCCCGGAGGCTTGCTCCAACCTAAGTCAAATTCCTCGTATGTGTCCTCATACCTGGCGAATAAAGCTGATTCTGATGAATCAGATTTAGAAGGAGACAAACATTTTTGGTTTACAGTGGCTCTGTTGTTGATAGCTTTCGTGCATAAGGATTAAAGGTCCCATGAAATGTCTCTTTTAGTCTCTTTTATATAGACCTTAATGGTCCCCTAATACTGTATCTGAAGTCTCTTTTATATAGACCTTAATGGTCCCCTAATACTGTATCTGAAGTCTCTTTATATAGACCTTAGTGGTCCCCTAATACTGTATCTGAAGTCTTTATATAGACCTTAATGGTCCCCTAATACTGTATCTTAAGTCTCTTTCCCAAAATTCAGCCTTGGTGCAGAATTCCAGCCACTACAGCCAGTCCCACAATGAGCTTTCCTTAGTATGTGCCATTTCTGTGTTTCTAGCTATTGAGAGGGGGGGGGTATGGCCTTGACCAACTGCCACTTTGCTTGTTTGAATTGCCATGATGTCACTCTCTCATGGGTGGGCCAAATTTTCTGGGGTGGCAAAGTTGAGAAAGGGGAGGTAATCTTTCGCCTTATGACCTCATAAGGAGCAAGATTCCAGATCGGCCCATCTGAGCTTTCATTTTCTCAAAGGCAGAACACTCGGTTTACACCTATCACCATTTCTAGCCACTGGGGGGCCATAGGCAGGCTGGGGAAACTCATATTAATGTTAAAAAACCTCAAAGTGAAATTTTCATTCCATGGGAGCTTTAAAGCACTTGAAATAAATAGACTGCGTGGATACTGCCAAACCAGTGACAGGGAACTCCTGCCATCATGGCAAGTGTCTGCGTGAAATAAATACAGTAAGAAAGAGGGGGGGTAATTTTACTCTGTCATGCATACAGGCTGAAACATGTCTCACACCATAGAAGAAGAGGACAGCGGTACAGAGAGGGCAAAAGTGGAGAGTTGACTTGAAAATGAGCAAAAGAGGTCTGAGCACGGGAGAAGAAAAAAAGAAAGCGGGGAAATGGAATAAAAATAGGCCCATGATGGAGCTGGTGTCTCGATGAGGCAGCCCACTAACCTCAGAGGCGCCACACTCCCTGGCTTATCCCAGCCCAGTGAAAAGGAGGGGCCACACCACACAGCTTTGTGACTGCCAAGGCTCCAGCGCCAGCCCGACTCTCTTTATTTCTGTCTGGTCGTGGAGGGGCCAGACAACAAAGCGCTGCTCCCCTCTTTGATGACAGGGTAACCCCTTACGCTTTAGAGCGACCAGCTCCCAGCCAGGTGTCACGTCAGAACTGCAGGATTCTTTCTGTTGGGGTGGTTCTGTTGGTTTAGCATAGCTACTCAGTGTGGGAGCTGGTTGCTACTGAGTCAGAAGCCTGATGTTTGAACTGTCATGGCAGTATGACCGCACGCTGCAGTGTATGTCACATCAATCACAGCCCGTTGGGGGCCAGCGGAAGAGACAAGGAGCTGGCAGGAGGTCACTGACCTGGGATCCAACTTCCACAGGTTTACCATCACTTTCTGTCATCCAGTGTTTTCCAGTGTGGTTGCTGCTGCCATCTTCTGCGCCGGAGATACTTTCCTCGGCCTCCTTGTTCCCTGAATTATTTATCAGCTGCCAAGACTCCATCTATTTCACGGTTTTTCAATGTTTTGATTGCCCTCATAACATCTCCACTCGGGTTGTCATTGTTACCGTTGCCTGTTTTTCTGAGCATGTTGTGCGTTAGCCATGTTAGCTTTGCTTGGCACAACATCATCTTTCAAGCTTTGCCTATGTTCTGACCTTTTTGGCTCCGTTTTTTTATTCTCTTTCATTGGTTCCATGAGATACCTAGAGGGAGATTTAACTTATTCAACGGATTACAGAAGGTTTAACGAGTGTATTTAGGCTTTTGTCTACAGGACTTACCACAGAGATCAAATATTGCAGCTTGTCAACACCATGCCATACCAGAAGTCCCAAGATAGCTGGATCTGTATGATTTTCAGTCTACGTCATGTTTGTTACAAGATGTCATGTCATGACGGAGCGAGGGAATGCCCATTTGCAATTTGTGTTCATGCCTCAGAGAGTCACTGTTAGTAAAATTGCCTCAGTTCTTCTTATGAAAACAAATGGGTCTGATCTATTTGTCTAATGTCATCTGAGAAATATTGACAGACAAAGAAGGAAAGAGAATGAGACAGCTCGCTCATCTGGAGGATATTCAGAGGAAAAATATTTTCACTGTTTGAGATTTTACATATTAAGCAGATTACAAACATTTCCTTCAATAGAGAAAAAAGAACATCTGGATTGCATTGGTTGTGTTTTATAATGACTATTGTGCTTCTTTGGATGTGTCACTTCTCAGTCAAAGAAGTGTAAATAAAATATGAACAAATAGACAGTTTTTATATTGTTGTTGTTTCTTTTCCTGGTTGAATCTTCCCCCTGTGAGACAAGTATGTGCAGTATAATTAGATGGCCAAGATTTAAAACTTATACTTTTCAAAGCCACAGAGGCTTGAAAGTTTCTGAATGGGTACACTGCTTGTTGTTCTATATCAGGAAGTCTCGTCTTACTTTTGCTACCAAAGAACTGCAAGATTCAAGTCTGATGCCATTAAATCTCCTGCTCACTCAGCAGTGAAATAAACTACATATTATTCTGTTAAGATCTGCCTTTGAAGGTGCAGGTGTGTTTACCGTTCATACAGATGGTCACACTCTGTCCAGTAATACAGTCTATTGTGTCTTGGCATGGGGTCGTTAGATTCTTGTCCAACCACTGCAAAATGACCATAGTTCATACAGAAGCACTCTTTTAGAACAGGGTTGAATAGATGAGATTAGTTATTCAGATGTGGTTATAAGCTTTGTTAATGAAAGAGAAAATACATTTTTTTATTGCGAACCATCCCATGAAGAATTAATCAAAACAACTCAATGCACAAATTCCAGTACCGCACTTGTTTCCCCAAGTCCTTATTTTTGCCAAGACAAAAATATCTTCGGTGAATGTTATTTTTATTTGTATCCAGACACAAATATGTTTCTACCACAGGTGATCCTAGTGAGAATAAAAAAACCCACAAGTGAAGTTATGTAAAATGCTTTTTTTTTATCCAGCTACGCACTTAACCAAACAACCGACAGTGCTGAGAAACCATTTTTGCAAAGCTTAAAGTCATTTTTCAATTTTCATTGAACATGGTTTACCTCAAAATACCTTCAATGTGTTGCTTTAGGCAAACAAGGAGAAGACTTTTATCCAATATTCAGTGCTTTGTATTGAAAATTCTCATTATCGGACCATTTGGAGCCAATTAAGTGTGATTCCTGTCTATATTACACTGGTGTTCTTTATTTACTGTGGTCTGTGATAACACACCAGGGAGGGTGTGGAGTTATAGCTTTATTCAAAACCGCCCCGTTTGCACTCTAAGACCTTTTCATCTGGTAGCAATCTCCCCGTGAGCAGTTTCAGCCACCAAAAGCCCAATCCATCAGCCACTGTCATGTGCCTCAATGAAATGTGAAAGGGAGTGTAAACGCAAAGAGGCATAATGTTCATTTGAAATGGAAAATACACTTTTAAACTTCATTTGGCCATAATTGCTTTTTGGAAGAGCAAGAAAATAAGGAAATCAATTCAAAATTCCTCTTTATTTATTCTGAGATGAACACGGAGCATTAAACAAAACATTGCCTCTTTTTAAACTTGCTGGCTGCTCATTACTCTTAATATAACATAACGCAACAGATTGGTTTTAATTGGTTCCTCTTTCATGTTTTATGAGATGGTGTATGGACAGAGTGTGTTTGGGTTTGATGTAGAAAATGAGCAGCAGATTGCATAAACCCCAATGCAAATGGGGCAAATACTGTAAGTGCTGTGTGCATGCAATGTGATTGTTGCTAGATTATACACACCATATGTATCCTATTCCTTTAAGAGAGTAGATTGTATCCTTTTTTTAATTAATTACTCCAAAGTCATAAAATGAAATGCAGCCATATTTACCTATGCAGGCTAAATGGTTCCATGCTTTTCAATTCAAATTGTCTTGAGCCGGTGGATAGATGATAGCGGCCCAGCAGGTCAAAGAAGGACAGGACAGCCTTCAGCTATCCTCCCACATATAAACCAAATCATATCCGCTTAACTTTAAGGCGTAAGACCTTGGATAAAAAGTAATATTAACTGTCTGTCTAAACAGCTGAAAAGCATTCTAAGAGAATGCAGCCTCCTCACTCCTGCCGCAAGCATCGGGCACACGGTCAAAGCTGCATAAAGGTCAATGAGGGGCTGCATCATGGGATTATGGGATGCAGGATGTCTGTCCTTGACAGAGAAAAGGAAATGAGAGGTGTCTCAATAAAGCCGGTTGAAATGAGTCCGACCAAAAGTGAACAAAAAGTATCTTGCACCATTCACTTGCCTGAGATGAGATGAAGTTACACACTGAAAAGAATAATATAGGGATACAGAGAGAGAAGGAGCGAGAGACAACAAGGGGGAAAGACGAAAGCAACAGAGATGGAGGGAGGGAGGGAGATGATCATGCAAATCACAGCTGTTGGAAGCTGACTCGCATTATTAATTGTCTCCTGTGGAGAAATAAGGGTTTCAGGGTTTAAGTAGCCCTCTGACAGAGCCTCAATGTGAGACACAACTGAAGCAAAACTAAAACACAAACACAGGACTTTCACCCAGGAGACTGGGGATTATGTCCCCCGTGTAATGTTTCCTAAAGTCGCTTTCTACTTTCCTAAACTCATCCGTACCGTTTTCCCCTTGTGTCACAGAGCCGTAAGCCCCCCCCCCACCCCACCCCCGACCTTTTTCTTAACTTAAGGGGCCATGTTTATTTCATGGAATTCTTCCGTGGGCCCCCCACAAAATTTTTTGCGATTCCGTTAAACTGCCACAGATTTTGAGTTGAGGGACCGTGTTCATTTCACGGAATTGTGTGCGATCAGGTTGTCAGGAATAATCAGGTTTAGAAAATGAGCGGCTAGAGATTGTATCTTCAACATGTCCCAGAGCTTGAAACCCTCAGTTTACTGGAATTTTATTATTGTCAGGAAAGGGCTACAGATTATCTACAACACTGTCTGTGCTGTGTTTTTGTTGTTGCTTTGTACTAATGCAGATACATCTGGAAATGCTGGGGTTAGGCCTAATTTTTAGTTTTCACATAATTGTCTGTTCACATTGGAAAGCAAAACAGACATCAAGTACAACCAGCTAAAGCTCCCCTTTCCTTTCTATCAAGGCTAAGAGTTATCCCTGGGAGGCTGTTGAGCTGGGCACCCAATTCAATACTTTTAGGCACCGACCGAATTGCCTTTAAAGTATAGAGTATCGAAAAATGACTTGTGATTCAATACCCAATGTCAATACCTAAGGAATAAATCTCATCAGCGTCAGTGTGCCAATAAGCATGCAGCATGCTTCTACCAAAATGTAATAATGCTGCTGATTAACTTTACACGTTGCAAAGGCGGGTAGGAGAAAGTCTATGTTACGCACAGGGACGGGCTCACGTAATAGGAGCTGAAAAATAAATAAAAAGAATTTTGGCCAGTATCAAAGTCACAGTATTGGTATCGGTACTGGCATTAAAAATCTTTAAAAGATAACCAGCCCTACTGTTGGGTGAAAATGTGGGAATCATTTTTGGGTGATGGCTTTAAGGGGACTTGTTTCTGTTTGTTGTATATGTTTCATATATATATGTATATGTTTGAAATGGTTAACCAGAACGTTATGCCGATGAAAGTGATTGACCTTCTTGGTCACCATTGTTTTCTCATTTACATAACTGTGAGTAGTTTTACCAGGGTGAAGTGAGGCCCAGCAAGTAGCCAGCAGTAAGCAGCTGCTTCTCATCTTTCTCTACAAGCGTGTGTGTGTGTGTGTGTGTGTGTGTGTGTGTGTGTGTGTGTGTGTTATGGCTCCATGCTGATTGGGTATCACATAACCCCCTTGTATCTCCTTTGAGACATAGGCACTGGCTGTGTCATTATTGCAGAGGTATCTGCACTTTGAAAAATAACTCATGGCAAAATACATTTTAAATCTGTATAATTTATTGTTTTCGTAAGTAGACCGAACACTGCATAATTGAAAATAAGTGTGTGTGTGTGTAATAATAATAATAATAATAAATAATAATAATAATCCCACAAGGGGAAATTACAATGATTTCACTCTGTTGTTATTACACACATTACACACAGTCCTGAATTACAAACATGCTCAGTACTAAATGGAGAGATGTCTGAATGGGGAGGCTGCCCATGGAAATGCGCCCCGAGCAGTTGGGGGTTCAGTGCCTTGCTCAAGAGCACCTGGCATTGCCCAGAAGGTAAACTGGCACCATACTTTTGGTCTGTATAGGGACTTGAACCAGCGACCCTCCAAGCTACTGTGTGTGTGTGTATGTGTGTGCTTGTCTGTCTGTCTGTCTGTCTTATAAATGTACTTGAGATTAAATACTAACTACAAGTTATCATAAACTTCAATTGAATGAAATTGGACTGGACGGGTACTTTTTCCATCCTTGCATCTCAGAAACACTGTCCATGAAATCCAAATTTAAATTCTAATTAAATTCAAGAGTTCAACTCAAGTGGAAAGGAAACCCAACTTTATGGTTACAAATGTGTAAGCTCACCATTATTGGACAGCAACTGCCATTCAACATGACATCTCCTTTTTCAGTTATCCCATCTCGCTTAGAGCTTTTCTCCATTTTCCTCTTGTCAGGGGTCACTCGCTCAGATACAAACCTGGTCGCTTGCCAGGCTCAGGCTTCCCTCGTCATGGCTCCTCCACTTCCCGCATCCTGTGCAACGGTCCTTAGGTTGTTTGTGAAATGGAAGTAGCGCCGGACTCCTCTGAGACGTAACAGAGAAGGGAAGGTCTGTAGCCCCCTTACCTCTGTGTTCCGGTAGAGTCCCCAGTGAATCGTGAACACTGGGCTTGCTCTCCTTGTTTTTAGACTGTGTGTGTGTGTGTGTGTGTGTGTGTGTGTGTGTGTGTGTGTGTGTGTGTGTGTTGTCTGAGAAAGAGAGAGGTCTTTACAGTTGTGTATTGAGGGTGGGCCTTTTTGCATTAGAAGTAGGTGTCACATTGAGTTAGTCCAGCAGTCTGCTGAGATCTGGCTAGACTGGAGAACAATATTTGTCCAAGATTGCCCTGGAGTGCCAGTAGCCAAATGAAGGGATGCTGCACTCTAAACTTCTGCACATTCCTCTAGTTGCTTTGCAATATACATTTCTTGCTCCATCTTATTTACTGTATCCTTGCAACAGGTTAAACTTTGCATATTTTCCAGTTTATAATTATGCATTCTGTGCCAGCCTACCAGCGTCTCTTCACCCCTTCACCACAGTGAGCTGGAGTGAGGTTTGCATACTGTTATCGTTATCTGCAGCATGCACCAGGCAGACAGCAGGACTACAGTCGGACTTAAGGGTGGTGCATTTACTGTGGCTAAGATATCATTTTTCTCCAGGACACAATTGCTGTGGTATCATTTGTAATTGATTTCAGTTGTGCTTTGTGCAATTTCTCATATTACACCCCACTAAAGTTTTCCTCCCTGACCCGAAGCTCAATTACCTTTCAGCCTTGTTTAAGCTCATCAGATGTAGAAGCGGACTTTCTTTTCTGGAAAAAATTAAGAGTCCATTTATACCAATAAACTAAACATTTTCTTGGACGAGACAACAGGCGATGCTTCACTAGAGGGAAATTAGGCTGAGTAATTTGTTCTCAACAAAGATCAGGGACGTCCCACATTCCTTGCCAAGGCATTGAATCTATAGCATGTGAAACTAAAGCACGCCATTAAAGTAGCTGGCATGAATGAGTACTTGTTTGGTTGTGAGGTGGCGGTCCACCCAATCCCACACCAACCAAGCTATGAACTCCAATAGTTCCCATGGCTGATTTTTTTTTCCTCCTCTTTAAGCAGCAAATGAGAAAGTGTTGTGGGCAATAATGCACACCTCCAGTGGCCGGCTGATTTGAATTGGCTAGGTGGTTTCTCTGGGCAGCTGTCTCAGTCCAGGATTGCACAATGCCCAGGTGGGAGTATCCATGACCAGGCCGAGGAGAGAGCTGCACACTTGGGTTGCCAGCTTTAGCACAAATTCCATCAACACCCACATGTCGTCTGTCAGCTGCCCTATTCTGAAGCTGACA
>JABXJD010000002.1:0-35000 GCA_013375575.1 Percina caprodes | reverse complement strand
GAAATCTCTGAGCCTTATGACTGCATCTGGAACACTGACTTCAGGTTTTTGGTTTGGTCCATTCAGTGGACATCCCTTCACAGCTTGATTTCATGTATTTTTGATTTTATATTCTATGTTTTATTTCACTATTTGTTCCTTTTAAGATGAAAAAGGAGAAAACAAAGTAACAGCAAGGGATGGAGCAAAACCTGTGCTGCTTTGTAGGCCTTGAGCTGTACAATTATAACAAAAAGGAAAAATAACAAATGAATTAGATCCCCCTCTTGAGTTCATTTAGTCTTTATTTGGGACTGGTGTGTCCCAAGCTACATATAGTTGGGCTTCTCTCTCAAGGAAACTGAACAACAGCTCAAAGACAAATGATCTACTCGCCCCATAGCACTACAACCAGGCTTCCTGGGCAGCTTGCCCATACAAGTACATTTCTAGTTTTTTGAGTGCAAGAGCATTTCATAAAGTGTGTGTGTGTGTGTGTGTGTGTGTGTGTGTGTGCGTGACTTGACATTTGTTGGAGGCGTAGTGTTGAGCATGTATGAAACATTCTTATAATGTGGGGGGGTGGGTGTGTGGGGAGGGGGTGGGGGGTGGGGGAGGCTGGTACATTCTTACAATATGTGGGAAAATCAACATCTTGATTCCATTTGTTTTTGTCCTCTTTATCTGACTTTAAAATAAGTCAGCATAAAAAACAGGAACAGTCTTTAATTTCCCCTTCGATTAGATTGGCGGGGAACTCTATTCCGTCTTTGGTCTCCCTCCAGTAGGCATGTGTGATAGGAAAGGTCCTAATCCCCCTGGAGTAAAGGGGTTTGTTGTGGGGGAAACTCTTATGAGAACATATGGTCACATAAGTTGTGCAAATGTTATATGACTAATTGGGAAAGATCCTGTAATCATAGCCTAAATGGGTTCAACTCTCAAAAGGAATGCTTTTTTTGGTTTTTAAAGTTCATGGGTCTAACAATGCGTGGTGGCTTTCTTTTAGCCATATGCTAAACTGCTTGAAGAGCTCAACTGTTTCCGGGAGTCCAGACAATGACCGATCGTCGCTCAGCCTAAACCTTTTCCTGTCAATTTAGTTTTTCTGTACAAGGTGTGAAAATACAGGAACTCTGTGTTCTGTGTCAAGATGGGAGTAGTGAATATGCTTTATTCCCCAGGTGGTCATTTTTAATTCACACCACGCTTGGAGCGGGAACAGCACGTACAGCCCAGCAATGACCTGCTGTTTAAAATGAGCATCATAAAAATGTCAGTTAGAGGAAAAGCATTTATCATTTTACTGATTTCCTACTGGAAACCATATTGAAAACAATCTGGAGGGGAATAGCATTATAGCTTTAGGTTATATTATATACTTACACCTATAGTTATTATCCCTAGTATAGGTACCTAGTAATCTAGTGCCGCTGTCTAAACAGCTGTGGTAGCTGGGTGACCACACAGAGGCATTGATACAGAAGTGTTTGCTTAAAAAACAGCTCCGACCCATGTGTGCAATTGATGAGTGTGAATGGGTCTTGGTGAAAATGTTTAAATGAGCCCAAAACATTTTTAACCCTTAATTACACTCCTGAAAAACAAAGAAACACAGATGGGGAAAGACAACGCTAGTTTGCAGTTGTGGGGCTTTTAGTGTCACATGTTCAAACCCTCAGTCACACACACACACACACACACACACACACACACACACACACTCTTATGTTTGCTGCGTTTAGGTCTATTCACAGTCCTTTCCCACCTCAAGAGTGATATATTATCATAAAAAAATTAGAATTAAGTCACTCATTCAGTGGGCGCCCAGATAACTCAGTTGGTAGAGCGGGCGCCCCATATGTAGAGGTTTACTCAACACAACAGACCCGGGTTTGACTCCGACCTGCGGCCCTTTGCTGTATGTCTTCCCCCTCTCTCTCCATGTCTTCAGCTGTTCCATACAAATAAAGGCCTAAAATTCCCCAAAAAAAAGAAAAAAAGTCACTCATTCAGCTCAGACAGCAATGAGAAGAGAGTTATCGCCACTTGAACAAGCATGAATGTCAATTTTAAATTTAGACCATGTTAAGTGTAAGTAGGTAAAATAACAAAGCCAACACAAATTCCAGATTTCCTCTCGCTGGAGCCACATGTATTTAGTAAAAGTAAAGACGATTTGGACAGGATTAAATCACAGATATGTTCCGCAATGATTATGCTATCTTCCTGCTTCCCTTCATAAAAATAATCACATTTGAGCAGAGCTTAAGCCTACATGCTATGAATTTACCAGATCAAAGTGGATAGGAAACGGTTTCTTGTCATTGATGTGTCAAAGTCACTCAAAGATAAATAATTGTCACAGCTAATGTGCCTTACTCACTGATTTTAAATAGAGCAAACCTAAATATTGCTGTTAAACATAAACTCTGTGATTCCTGACACAATCCTTTTGAGGCGGTCTGATTTACAAGACCTTTAAATAAATACATGTACCTACTGTGTGCCTGATATGTATCCAGCATAGACCATCTTGTACTGTTTATAAGACATGAAAGATACTCTATGCTTCATGCTGAAGTCACTTTTCAAGGCTGAATTAGGGTCAGCTTCCCCACCTGCTGATGAACATCAGAAATACAAAATATACAATACCAGGTTCCCTATTTAGGGTTGATAAAATATTAATTGTATTGCATCTCTTTGTAAACCTGATCTGGAATCAGTATTAAATGGTACTGTCAACTGAGTTATGCAGGCCAAATATTTCTTAGTCTATTTGCCTTGCTGAATCCCGGGTCGACATCATTTTCTGTCATGGACTTTACCCAAAAACTCATGAAAGGCACCATCACTGCAGTTTTGTGCTTTGACTGAAGTTAAAGGTCAGCATTCACCTAATGAATTATTACGCCATGCATACAAGGGAGGATGGCTTACACATTTTCTCTTTTCTTTCCGGAGTTCATTGCCAGTAATACCTTTAATGATGTAACCGAAATGATAAAGCAGTAATATGTGTTTAAAGTTAGTCGGTAGCTTTGCACCAAGGCAAGTACAGTATCTTGAGTTAGTTGAAAGAAAGTATCAGGAGACAACTGCACTTTCAAATGTACAACTTTTCTTTAATCAGGCCTTTTTTCTCTTCAGTTCAATGTTTAATATGTTCAATAAAAGAATGTTGGAAATAATTGAAGTTATATAGCAATTTCAGTTTTTTTCAGTAATTCAACAAGCAATTTGTTGCATTTTACTAGAACACGGAAAGCAGCAGTAAGGCACGCTTACTATCGGTTATATTTTTTGCAATTAATATTGTTATCACCATATTCATATGCATATTTTGCTCATATTGTGAAGCCCTCACATCTTTAGAGTGATAACCGTCGTGCTCTTTCAGCACATTTCCTCACTGTCCATGTTCATTGCTAATATCCTCATTAGGACCAATGGAACGGCCGCCCAACATGTTTTCACAGCCGGTGTGTGACATCATCCCATTTCAAAAGCACCTCATAAACACATAGTGCTCGTCTGAGGCTGGGTCTGGGAAAGCTTATAGCCACCCCCCACCCGGCCAGTCATTGTCTCTGGAGTGACAGTGATCTAAGGGACCGTGAATGATAAAAGCAGCTGAAGAAAGTATACCATTCAAGGGATTATAAAATATTGCTTAGAACTTGGTTTAAATAGCTCTGAGGTATCTGTTCTTTGTTAACTTCAGCATTCATTATTAATCAGGTCTAAAGTGTTCTCATTAGGTACCAGGCTGCACTGTGACGAGAAATTAGATTCATTTTTCCATTAAAGATTTTCCGGAAAGTTCACAAATAATCCTGGCTGACTATATTCAACAAAAATAAAAAAATGAACCCCTCAAACGGCTATGAAATATGAAACAAAGAAAAGCTCACAAAAAAAGTCTCTCTGGTCAGCCAAAAGGTCTTAAGTGAATTTACAGGCCAAAGACTTCAAATATGTGAAGTGTGTTTTCCAACAGTAATGTCCTTTAAACCTCTAACCAAAGGCCACACAGCGTGCAGAAAAAAGTGAAATATCTCTAAAACTGAGACTTTGATCTCCAAAGTGAGTGTTTGGCAAAGACATAATGTTTCCCCACCAAACTGCTTAATGGGGCTAAAAGAAAGGCAGTTATCGTCATCCACTAGCACTTTAACAGCTTGTTGGCATGGTGAATTACTATGTGCACACGGTGCAAAACGGACGCTGATATCATTCGTCATGTATTATTGATCAACGATTGAAGCTTTAGCTAGAAGTTGATATTAAGTTTGTAGGTCATCATTTGCACTTCAGAATCTGAATTAGAAATGAAAAGCATAGCACTGAAAAGCTGCTGCTGTGGGGGTCCTCATCCGTGAATAGACAGATCAGAGATTGAAGCTTAATTTAAATATTTCTGCACATTTTATCTTACAGTAAGCGAGAAATATTTGCCTATTTCATTATGCTGCACAGAATCTTGATGCTATCAGACATTTATTCAATCCTTTTGTGTCAAAGGCTGGTGCTTTATATTATGACACTGATATGTCTCAGAGGAGAGTAGCAACAGTTCATTCCATATACATAATATCATCCAATCCAATTTTGGCCATGCACCCTGCATTCTCAGTTTGTACTATAGTTCCCGTGTCCGAGCCTTTGCCCTCTGAAATTAGATATAATCCGTTTGAGTAGTGGTTGAGCTACTTATCGTTTGGCAACCCACTGAGCCAGTTTCTCCCCTAAAGAATCTATCATGTGACATCTGAATCTTTAACCCATCAAACAAGCTTAAGTTATACTGATGAAGCAAAGTTCTAGAGATCCCATGACTCCAATCTAGACTCCAATCCACTCTAATCCAGATTCCCCATTTCCCATTGGCTTTTTGGATTACAATATGTTTTCTTTGTACCGTTTTTCTTTTGCGCTATTAACACTCAAACAGCCCACATAGACTTGGGTTTCTTTAGTAAAGCCACAACTAATCCCTCATTACCCCACATTCAGGTGTTTATTGAAATGTTTGCAAGCCTTGTATGTGGTCCTGCTGGATTAGTGGATTTGGCATTTTACAGTTGAGAATTTCCAATGCATCTGTAATACATGCATGTAAAACTTTTTTAGTAGCTCTTTGCAATGACCTGTGCGTTCTCATGTTTCTGCCATCATGCTGATCTATGAAGACCAGGGCCCCTCACTGCAGTGGCAGTTAAAGACACTTTTGTTAGATACTACAACTGTTTGTAGTTGAAGGGAATATACTCCAGTGTGCTGATGTAATCTGTTAAAGGGAAGGAAAACATTGTATAGTTGTTGCTGAATGAGCCCTGGAAGGCCCCATCCTCAGAGGAAACTGGGAACAGGGGGTTGGAGGATTAGAGTGTTTTTTTAATCTCAGACATTGGCTTTACTCCCCACCCCCTGTGTTTCCTTTCTTTGTAAAGGGAACTAAATTTGCTTCTGGCCTCATTGTACAATACACCCTTTTACACCTTTCAGGGAATTATGACAGATGTAAGTTACTGATGTGTGTGTTTTCTTAAGATTGAATGGAAGGACTTCACAAAGAAAGGTCTCAGATCAGTTTGCAGTTTGTGTTTCTGGACTCAAATCAGTACGACAGAACAGAGCACATCAACACAAAGATTCACTTCAGTTTTCAGAATAGGACCTCAGACTGAAACTATAAGCATGCGGCGGTCACATAATGGTTATGTATTATCTTGAGCCTTGTTGGTGTTCTTTAATGTGGCTTTATTTTTTTCCAATCCCTCTTTCAGTAAAGAGTAGAGATCAGCAGTTTTGAAACCATAATAGTGTTCAAACCATAATTTTGCTGCTCTGCCATGTGAGCAAGATACTTATATCAGTATCAGAGGTGCACATTATGAGAGGACTGTTAAGCTTTCCATGCCGCATCCCAAATGTGATGATTTCTTACTGAAAACTAAATCCCTGAAAATACAATAATTAATGGCACCAGCATTGTTATATCTGTATCCAGACACCAGGAAGTGCAGAATGCTTTAAAGCAAATTGAACATAGTGGCTATGACAGTAAATTTGCAAAGTCCAACCATCACATGATGCCATCTGGCCCAAAAAGACTCTTTCCCATAGACTTACATGGCGAAAGAGATGTCTCTAAATTAGTGGATACATTTTCTTTGAGTGTCACAACCCCTGTGTAATAACTTGTTTCACTTGAAGAATTTGATCAGTTTGGTACGAAACATTTGGAAAGGCTAGTCTGTGGAGCTCTAAATTGGAAGTAGCCGGCTTGGTCGGCGGTCTCTAGTGTGCCCTACGTGCCCTATGGGCAACACAATGCGTAAGCAGTGCTGATCATCTGGGTCATTTTTTGCTCCATGATGGCCTCACGTGCCACTGAACAAATTTCCTATGAATGTATGGTGCTCTGTCTCGAACGTTGTATGCAGTTCTTATTATACATTCATGGTAATATCTCAGAGAATACTCAAGACAAGACAACACTTGATCTATCTCAGGGAGTAGCTGTAGTGTTTTCATGAAGACTGTTGTGTCATAAGGCAGGGTTAAGGAGCACCATGGGGTGCCATGTGCTACGTCTGTTTCTCCTGCACAGTTGCTCTGCTATTGTTACGCTCAGCCGGGTAATGTTTATCTTCTCTTCAAAACCCACATCTGCTCTTCTGGAGCTGTTGGCCCTGCTCAGATTCAATTTTAAATGCATTACTCAGTGCTGGAAACAGACGTATACCAAATGAAAAAGAATGACCCTCTTCTTTCCTGTCACACATGGAAAAACATCTCAAGCAAAATCTCTGTCTGCTGTTTATTTTCATTGGGTTGTTTATTTACTGTAGTTAATCTTGCATTACTTTTCCTTTGTCTGGCTGGCTTAGAGCTACACTGCCACTCGCACCAACTCATCCACTATCCATGAAACCAGTGACCCCATGGCAGCCTCACTGTTTTCCTTTTGGCTCTTCTCCCATTTCAGAATGGCACCAGAAGCGTAAGACATGGTCAGCTTATCCTCCTTACGACTAGACTTGAATTGCCTAGTAGCCCCAAATATTAGTCATTAAACAGCCTACTGTGTTTGATCTGGTCAAGGTCTGTGTCTGTCCTGTCTATCTGCTCTGCTGCTTTTGTTACCTCTCCTGCATGCCGACGCTGAAATATCACTGGAAGGGCTCTTGTCTACAAATGAGGATACAGTACACCTCTGCTTCTACACTAACATAAGTCTTGAAATTTACTGACAGTTTTATATCAGGAATAGGCTCTTCAGAAGTACAAAGCAACCTTTTACATGCTTAGGCATTTTTCATGTAACAGGTGCCGAGAAAATCTCTTCAAATTTCTACCTCTGATATACAGTAAAGACCATATGAAGATTAATCTGCAGTCAGTTTGGAAGCAAGGGCACATACCTGGGAGCTCTGTTAGCTCATTGGTGTGTTACAGTAGACCCATGAAGAATCAAAAGGGCAAGAAAGACTGCTGCTATGGAAAATGTTTCCAAGCTGTAAAAATATGACTTATCAAAGAGGCTGCTGGAGACAAGTCATGTCCTCTTTACTCACAAACCCCTATTTTCACAAATCAAAGTCTGGTTTGCCCAGGGAGAGTCTGCCACCTATGAGGAGTGACATTAATTATGAGCAAAATACCAAACTATCTCATTAAATAGCAGCAAGCAAGTGTTCCATCCCACGAAAGTCCTTTGTTATCCTTTCACATAAAGTGATCACAGTGCAGCTTGGTTGGTAAACCAAAAAAAACATTAAACAGCTGTATATGAGTTACAGCTATTAAATTAAACATTTACATGTTGCGGCTTCAGTTCACTTTTTCTGCTGTTTAGAACAGCCTCCTGTAGTTCATGACTGATCTTAAGTTTTTCGTCCAACTTCCCTGACTTCCCCAACCATGCCATCTTCCTCTATCCCCAGTCGGATAGACAAGGAAGAGAAACGGTGACCTTTGACTGGTGTTGTGTATGTTAGGTCAGGCCGACATTACAAGCTGTGACACATGCTGCTCCTTAAGATGATTCTTACCTGAGGAATCAAACCCTGATTTATTCGTGCCATTGTCACAGGGGTCTTGAGTCAAAGCGCTCAAAAGAGAGTCACCGAGGTTAGTGCCCAGGGTCTGCCAGCAGGATATGATACATTAACACATTCAATGCCTGTGTCTTCTAACACTGCTTTAATGGGCATGGTTGAACGACCAGCATACATGACTATGAATAAGCATTTGCAAGACAAAAGAACAAATGTAGAACAATTAGTTTCTCAAGCATACAGAACTAGGTGGTAACTAGGTTATACTACACATGGTAAGGTGCACATCAATGGAGTGTAAAATATACTTTTTGAATCATTTATAAATAGAATATTTACTCAAAATAAAGACATGCATACTTACTGAATGTTCTCCTGCGTATAGGTAGTATTAAAAAGATATAAAGAGGGCATATTGTCCATGTTGTGTGTTGGCTGTTTTTTTAAAGATTATTTTTGGGGCATTTTTCCCTTTATTTGATAATGAGAGTGGATAGACAGGAAAGGTGGGAGAGAGATGGGGGACATGCAGCAAAGTGCCACAGGTGGGCGCACGCTCTTACTGGCTGAGCTAGAGGTCACCCCTGTTGGCTGTTTTTGAGTAAAAGTAAAATACTAAAATACACTTTCTTGCTTTGCAACTGCTCATTTTTCCTTACGAATGAGCACCACAGCGAATACTTGAGATAAAAATTCTGAAGTACAATTCATATGCTGTATTCGTAAGTTGTAAGTGCGCAGCATCGCGTGCCTGGGAATATATGCAAAACTCCACTGACTCATTTATCTGCCCCTGTTGGCATTAACCCTCATGTTGTCTTCGGGTCAAATTGACCCGTTTTCATATATTAATGTTATTTTTAACCCTTGTATGGTATTCTGGTCAAATCGACCCATTTCAAATTTTTACAAGAAGGAAAATGGTACAAGTTAAATTGTTCTACCTGAAAATCAATGTGTCTGTGATACACATGTATTCCTGACTCAATTCAGAATGTTTTTCCATAGGGGATTTTTAACATGAATTATAACCTTATGACAAAAAACAAATCATACTTCCATTTCTAATTGTGTTCTAATAGAGACTGATTGCATTCCCTAAACATTATGTCATTTCAATTGTTTGAAATTGAGATAAAGACAACATTTGTTAATAGATAATGAAGTAAAATGTTATTTCGGAATTTTTTTTAAAGCCCCAAATAAGTCAGGGATCAATTTGACCCGAGGGATACAAGAGGGTCCCAAAAGTGAAGACAATACAGGGTTAAGGAAATGAAAATACATTTGCTGAGCTGATGTTTTGATAAATTATCTTAAATCTAAGACTAGTGCAAAATGAATCTTAGTCAATATATCATGTTTATTGACTTTTATTTTGCAAAAAATTACCTTATTCATAATTGGGAATATTGGTCATTCAAAGATTAATTGAGCTGTCAACTAGCCTGTCTGCAATTTTCATACCACTATTTTGTCTTATTTGCACATGAAATGTCATGCATTCAGTCATATCAAAGTAGCAGTTGTTACTTCCGTGTTCAAAAAAAGAAGAAAAAAAGAATTTGAGCATCATTGGAGTTGGGAAAGCTCCAGTGGATTAAATGAGAGAGGAGTATACTGACATCAGCGGATGGACATCTTTGGGCTTTCAAGTGTATGTCTGATGATGAGGGATTCTCCAGAGTATGGTATTTACACAAGACTGTTGGTGATGAAGCTGTGCTGGCAATAGATTAGAACATTTGAGAATAACCATAGCACCATGATGACATATGTTTTGCTGGAACACTGTCCTACCAAACTAACAGCAGCAGTTCACATTGGATTTGTTGAATGTGTCCGCAGATAAGGAGATGATAGACACTGATGACCCCTTCACCTCCTCTGTGTTTGATGTATGCTTTCAATTATAATGATGATGTTTCTCTGCCGTGTTTCTGAGGTCACTTTAGTTTAACCCTCTAGTTCAGTTTGTTTGGTTTGTTCAAGCATTTAAATCACATAACGTATTAAGGTATTAGAAGAAATGTTGTCTTGGCTTCGCTTGCTTGTTAATAAGTGTGTTACTGCTGTGGCTTATTTGAAGATCATTTGCGGATCTGAGATACTCTGTAATATCATACCTCAGAACATCAGAGCAGTCTGTAATTACAAAGTCAGAACAACATTTAGTTGAATCATGGAAAACACAAAAGACTCTAAGGAGCGGTTAGGTGCCAATTTATCTGTGATTTACATTACCCTGCCTTTTCCCTGTGCCATAATTCACTTGTGTGCCTCTACATCATGGTCATTGATGAAGGCAGAAGAAGCTCATACTATGCCTCCCTGACTAAGTGGCGGGTGGCTGGCCACTAGATGAAAGACAGAATGGATGATTTCTGGGCCAAAGGTCAGGGAGGGCAGCTGGACATTTGGCGGACCTGTGACCTGTGGCCAGAACTTTCTGCTTGATTGGATTAGATTAGGTATGCTTTGTTCCCATTTCTGTGTAAATCACACACACAGAAATGTAAACTCTCACAAACATGACCAAGTATTGTGTGTATGCTGTTGGTGCGTTGGGTTTGACACTTGAGACCTCTCAAGACTGGAAAATAAGCCAGTTACAGTCTTCTGAATTTTGTCTTTTCACTGGTATGCCAAACAAACCGCAGTACTAAGAACATCATAGAGCTAACAGCTTGCCAACTACTTCAGCAAATTTCGGAATTATTTTAGCTGGAATTCCTTTTTAGGATGTCAAGACAAGAATGACATGGGGAAAACCAATCTCTGGGAGGAATGAGTAGACATTCAGTCACTCAATAAGTTTTTAGAACAATTTTCACTAAAGGTGCAATTTTATCATTTTCACTGTACCCTTCAGTGTCACAGAACCTATATCCCAGAATGCATTGCATAGAGAGCAAGAACACATCCAGGACAGGTTTCCTATTAATCATTATGTAGCATGTCATACAGAGCTGATTAAGGTCTTGGCTCTGACAAGCGGATAATTCATTTTAGTTATTTTTTTATTTTTTTATTCAGTTCCTTAAAGAAGAAGTAAGAACAGATCCCCATGCTTGTGTTTAGATAGAAGAGATCTATTCTCCATGTGTTTTACATTTTTAGTTAACCAAGGAATTCTGTTATAGTAGCATATATTTTTGTTTTTTCTTTGGAGTGATGGATATCTCATGTTCTCATTATTTTCAGCGAAAACCAGATTAAGCTCTTATCATAGTATATATTGGCATAGTAAGGCGTAATAAAAAAGAAACACATCTGTTAGGTGTGGCCTCTGCATGCTTTCATTAGCATCTGCTTCTCCTATCATCCCCTATCTTCCTTTATGGCAGCTTTATTGAAAATATCCTCATTTATTTTGGGCAATCGTAATCCCAGTCAGTGTTTGTAACCAGGGATCAGCCTGCTCTTACCTTGCACGGCAGCTGGGTTCTCGCAATATTACATATCACTCAAATTCATCCAGTTGGGTTTTAAGTCATGTGTTTGTGTCTGAACTACCAGCTTACCGAACCAATCAGCATCCGGTGAGGGGCTACTGGCAGCTTCAGGTGTGATTTAGATGTGTGTGGCGGCCGCAACTGTTTGTTCCACACAACAATATCGGACATGATAGACAGATGTTCATTCAGTCTCTATCCAGGTATTGTTTTAAGGTGTCTGGCTTTTCCAAACAGTTTCCAATGATTGCTTCTCAAATGGTTCTGTGTAACAAACCATCCGGCGCACTAAGTTAGTGACTCTGATGTTTAAGCCTCTTCAACCTTACGGTTGTTACCAGTCTTACAAGCCATTCTAGCGTAGTATAGAAAGCCTGCAGGAAGACTCAGCTCCATTTGGGCCAGTTCTCATTAATATTCAACCAGCTAAACTGCTGGACTCTGATTGGCTAACAGCTAGTCAATGAGAGCCGGGCTATCAGCAACCTTTACCCAGCTCATGAATAGTAATGAAGGTAACCCTAACCCAGGCAACATGACGTCAGACTGACCAGCTGTTGGTCTGATTTCTCCTTTTATTTCTTTCCAGTGGCTAGAGCTGACAGAGGAGGTAGCAGTTCAGCTTCACATTCACACATAACACACACACATATGGACCTCATACATTTCAAAAAATGCAAGTACCAACGGTTATGTGTGGCTGGGCAACTTTTAAGTCATTCTAAGCCGTCATCTGGCCCCTAACCTGGGACCAATTGGTTTTGGAGGACCCTAGCAGAAGTTATTGCCTGCAAAAAAAACGGACAAATTGGAGGGAGAGCAAAATATAATGAAAAATATGCAAAACCCTTGATGTAAATGTATTTTGTATTTTATATATTCATGCCCCAACAAAAAAAAGAGTTCATAATCAGATGATATCGATAAGGCATTTTTCATCAAGATCAAGCAGTAGGGATCATATTAAAGGATCAGATCACGCAAATCCAAAAAAAGACACACATTCTCACATTTGCAAGAAGCTGTTTGGATTTTAGTGTTGTGATATCTGCCGTTATGGCTTCTACCACCCCAACAGTTTGTGGTGTTAACAGTACTCAGGATAGTCAGTTTTTTTTATCAGATTATTTTACATTTATAAAAAAGATTTAAAATTAAACCGTTGATACCACTAATGGTGAATGGTAAAATACTATGTGTTACTGTAATTTTGGTGAATTAACCCTTTAACCTTGTGCTCTAGTAATTCTAAAATCTGACAACAAGCACATATACACATATATACTCTGATTTGAAATGTACACTTTCATCACTATGCCTCTGTCCACCAAACGCTCACAGAAGGCATTCTCTTACACAGCTGGACAAGCAATTAATACCGAAGCACATGTCCAGACACTTAATGATAACAAACCCCATCCTATGTAAGTCTCATTGCTCAGCAAAATGCAGGAAATGTAATCACTGAACAGACTCACGCTTGTAGATAAGTGCTCATGTCTACAGTGTGAGGTAAATTTGAGGTGTGTATGAGTATACCATGGGGATCATCAGGGGGAAGTCCTGGCCAAAGCCAACCCAAACAGGTTTTTATCTTTCAAATAAATGGAATATGTTTGATCCAAACTTGTGTGTGTTCCTTTTAGGAGCTCGCGTGACTGTAATCCTTCGGAGGATATGTTTACCGTGCAAGTCCCTTTTGCTCTGAGAAACAACTGAAGTGCTCACTGACTACCTTATGTATACTTTGAAGGGATTGTTTGAAATGAATCACATGAAGGAGGGGGTTGGACATGTATACAAGATAAAATATAATTACTCTGTCACCTAAATATTTTGCTGAAAACTAAATAAATATCCTTGTGAGGAAATGAAACCTGCTTTGCTTTTAAAAGAATGTGTGTGAAAAAAAGACTGCTCGTGAATCAGAGCAAACATCTCAGATGGTAAACATGCAAATGGCAAATGCAACCAGTGTTCCAGTTTGGGAAGTGATGCAGTTTTACATGTGGAAGTATGGAAAATCTCATTATCACATTTTCCAGCAAGTTTAGAAAAACAAGATGAAAGGTGTTACGATGACAGAGCGCCAGTATCTCTATCCATCTCCGTGTGACGGAGCCAGAGTTTTTATGTAAAGAACAGCTGTTTGTTGTTGGCAGGGAACATTTTTAAGTTACACATATTGTGTGGGTGTGCACCCATTTGTCTATCTGTACACAATCGTCTGTCTGCTCACGATGAATTTGTGTTGAGTTGCAATTATGTGACGTACTTGAAACAAAAGAAAGACATCCAAACAGACACTCAGTTCTCTGGACCGCCTCCATTGCCAGAGCTTGTTTTGTGTCCAACCCACGTCTGAACCAGGGATGACTTCCTTGAGGACTGGGCTTACAGTCAAACAGACTTTACTGGAGGGAGAAACTGTGTGCATGCCAGAACCCTGCCTTGGCAGTCTTCATTTACTAAGTTGCAATGTTTATCAATTAGTGACAAGGTGTGTTTATGTGTATGGTTCCAGTAGGCCTTCATGACACTGATGCCCTGTCTCACCAACCCCCCACCACCTCGCTTCGACAGCAACATCCAAGAGTTATTCAGTTCTCTTCTCTCAGGACTGATTACATTACTAGCACAGTAAAGCTGTGGCTGTTGCAGGTGGGTTATAATCCCCCTCTTCTAATCAGAAGGCTTATAGTAATATGCTTCAATGCTTACATGGATGATGAAAGTCCATCACTGTCATAGGCTATCAATCCCTTTCATTAAACCTAAAAAAAAAAAAAGCTAGGATTTTGTTACATGAAACTTTTGTATTGGACTTGGACAGTCAACTGAACAGATTATAATAAATCAACAGAACATTAACTTATTTAAACATGCTCTTAACCCTTCAAATATGTAAATGAAAAGCCTTTACTTAACTGAAAAACAAGATCAAGCCTTCGACAGGGTTATATTGGAGCTTTGAGTCTCCTAGGAGAATGGCTGATAGGTTGACTGTTTTTGTTACCAAGTTAACATTAAATGAAATGTTGGTGCCAAATGGCAGCAAAATTATGGCCCAGTTTAATTGTCTCCAAGCCACAGCACGGCAGGCAAGTCTGTCATCTTCATCATTATGGGGAGTAGCCACTGCCTGGGGTGAGAAAACTGATTAATGATGTGAACTGTCACACAGTTGAGTCACTACCAAATGCTTTTAGAGAACTTGCAAACACTTTGCTGATTTTCTATTGATTTATTTACAGTTTTCAAGTGACATTAGAGGCTCTGTCAAGCTCTTTCAATTACCAACCTTTTCTGTGAAGTACTATCACCGAAACCATTTCAGACATACAGGATGTTCAATCTAACATGCCATTTCTACAAGACAATTTGTGTTTTAAACACATAAAACGCAATTTAGAAATCTTCATTGCATGATGAAAATTCTTTATGCTTGGCTTCCTACAAATATAGCACATCTTCCTGTTAGAAGTATATGATCCTCCTTTAAGACTGGACAGGTCTAGACACTCAGCATAAACAATTACATACAGTGTCTGTGCTTTCCAAACTGTCTGTATGTTAATTATTGTTTTGCAGCAAGCAAACATTAAATTACAATAGCAGTACAATTGTCAATAAACATGTCCTTCATACTGGGTGAAATGTACATGTCTACTATAAAATCAACATTAAAATGGCATTTTTTTTGGGATGCTGCCTCTTGTGCAATGCCTTTTCCATTTCTTTCTCACTGACAGATGAAAGCCGTTGAGAGGTGAAGTTTTGGTATTTCATTAAGGCCCTACTGGTCCTGTATAGTAAGAGCTGCAGACTCGAGTCCCAGCCACACCACAGATCTGGCTCCCTCTGCTGCGCTGGGAGACTTTACCAATCCATCCCAGTCTTCCTTTAACTGCAGACCTCAGCTGTGCTCGCAGGGACAAAAGTGTAAATGCACGCTAAAGCAAATACTGCTTTTATATTTGTGTCTACATGTTCACATGTGTTGTATAATCAGCATCTGTATGTGATTCTGTGTGAAAAGCAGTCCGTCATGAAAATTATAAATCCTAATTGAAAGAATATTAAAGCAGAAAAGAAAGATCGGCTTTATGAATGACCAAACTATTAACATCCTCAAGAAAATTTAAATCTGATGTCTCCAGTGTGTTATTCATGCTACACAATTATATGCGCTGCTTTGAGTTGACCACTGAATGATAAAATTAGCATGTGGTTGCATGGTACTTGCTTTGAATGTCTTCATTAGAGAACATAATTCCCTGTCAAAGAGGAAGGGTTAACTGTCTCCTACAGCAGTGGTTACCAAACGTTTTCACATCAAGGAGCCCTAAACAGACTCAAATTAGACCACAGACCAACATTTGATAAGATTTTTGCTTCTAGATGTTTTACTAAAGGTGTATGAAACCCATGACCAAAATAGTCATACTATCTGTTAATGGGTTAGTTAAGGATGGAATTATTTTGAAAGTAAATGATTCCCCCTTTTGATTAGGACCTCCTTGAACCCTGTCAATGACCCCGGGGGGTCCCCAGCACCACTGTCCAAGAGGGTCTAGGCAGATGTGACTACACTAGTTATGTATTAATGAATGTGGTGTTCTTTGTAGCCAGCTGTGATCACAAATATCCTGAAAGACAGCTTTATCACAGTAATGTAGCAGAGTACTGTAGACCTGACTCACACAGAGATGAGAGGACAAACTCCAGGGTGAACTCTCTCTCCGTCCACCTCATCGAACAGGCTTTGGAGTCAGAGTCCAATCTGGCTCTGATGGCGCATCTGCACTTTGTTTGTGCATGCCATGCTCAGTGGACATTCTCCCACCCACTGCAGGCAGCTGCAGCATTAGCCTAGCTCACATCAGTTCTCTTGCACTCCCACATGCTGTTCATGGTTCATATTAGCTCCCCTCCCACCTACCCAGACCCTAGGATCCCCCGCCTGGCCTGCCTCAGCAAACCAGAGCTCAGCACAGCTATTGGATGGCTGTGAAAGGGATGACCAGCTGAAACAGAGCCAAGCTAAAGCCCAGCAGGCCCGGCTCCATGGGTATCTGATGCGAGGTCACCTCACCTCGTGAGAGTGGATCTACTCAGCAAGCTTCTAGCATCAGTTCACCTCCCAGATCGGACGTTGGGCAGGTCTTTGAGGGTTTTAACTGGCTATACTGGTGGCTTCTGTGGTGGTCTGGGTTTATTGGAGGGTAATTCAGAGGTGTGCTGTGACCCTCAGCAGTGTGCACGTCAGTGAGAGTCAATCATAATGTCTTGTCATGTCAGATTTGAAAATGCTTCATTTATACTGCATCTTAATGCATTTGCATACATTATTCTGGCAGTTAATCAGCACTGTGCCACCTGAAATGAAGTCAAGTGTGTATATTTTCCAACTCACTAAAATTCTACATGTGCAAGGCAGCTAATGGCAAACAATTTTACATCCATGAGAATGATTGAACTTAGGATAAAGGCAGGCTCATTCATCCCACCTGTTTGTGTTAAATCCTCCACACGTTGTCATTCAAAATGATTATTATTCAATGCAAATAGCTCAAACCAGCAATTTTCTCTTTATTTTCTTTCCAATGCATATGAAAATAGAGGGAAGCTTGTTTCTCCCATTTGACCTTTGGAAAATAAACAGGCTAATGTTTAAAGCAGGAGCCTCTCTGATTGGTTACTGAGCTGCCTCTGTCATTCCAGGTGGCAAAGGGTTAATGCCACGCACACCATATGCTTACACTTCCAGAGGAGTTTTTGTCATATTTATTTTTCTAGCCAAAGTAAAACACTAGTTGAGAATTATCCCTGATATTATGTGCAGAATACTTTGTCAAAAGCTGCATATTAAGTCCTCCCCAGCTGTGAGTCTATATGGGCAGCCGCATGTCTGGCATGCAGGCCTTTCCCAGGACCCCCCGCCATGTGCTTTTCAAAATGAAATTTTTCGTCCTCCTTTAGGATATTTTCAATAAGAGCTACAAATCAAATTCTCCCAGTTTGTCTGTTGGGATCATGGCTCAGCTCAAATAGTGACTGGGTTAGTACACCCCAGAGGGCTTTTAAAAATACCTTAAAGTTGTTTTCAAGGTGTTCACATTCATTCTTGATGACCCAGGACCTGCTTATAGACACACAGTAGTACCATACAGAGAAACTTTCTAAGTGGAGCCTTTGCAATCATTATTGCAAAGCATTGTATTTAATTAACCTGCACAAATAATTTAAAAAGGTTCAAAAGTACCGCATGCCTGGTCTTGAAAATAGGTTCCACTCTATTCGGCTCTATTAGCGCTACCTTTTTTCTTTAACTGCACAATATCTGCCCTCTGCTCATTTTGCCGTTTCTGGAACCCCTTTTCTCCTTAAATGGTTTGATGCTTAATCACCTCCAGATGCAAGGTCTAGATGAAAGACAGATGCTTCAGTTTTAGGAGAAAGTCTAATGAAAGTTTTTTTAAAAAGCAGGCCACCTAACTTTTTACAACTCAAGTTTGTCACAACTCTTAAATTGAAAGTACAAAGAGTGTCTGCATACATTTGAAGTATTGTGGGACTTAAAATGTATGGTGCTCCCCGACAGTTTGAGAAACATCTAGAGGCAAGTCTGGCCTCTACAGCACTTAAAATCATGGAGAAGTTATTTTTTTATTCTTGATTTACACAACATGTACTGTAGACCCACTGACAGGCTGCTTGTTTACTGGAGGTATATTTGGGCAAATTTATGATAATGATAATGATAATGTTAAGCTGCGACTAGGTTAGGGACTCAGGGCTAGATGTACTAAAGCTTTTGCGCCCACTTCAGGCGTATTTGTTTCACAACGCGTGTAAAGCATGGCGAGGTATGAACAAACAGCCCGCACTGAGGTAAAAGAGCAGACTGCCTGTTGCGGGAGCTTAAAATGGCAAAATGCGCTTTTGTGTGTCATGAACCAGCCGCAAGCGAGTTTTCTTCATATGCCTCCTGGTGAAATGACAGCAGTAATCCGAGCAAGACAAAGAGAGGCCAAAGAGACAAGTTGAAATGATTTTTGCCACAAGGATCACACTTTTTCAGTTCAATTAGGCAGCCATGCAGTATTACAGTTACTGGAAGAAATCAAAGATGACATTGAATCTCCAACTCAGCATTCACATTCCATTCCAGCAGTTGTTAAACTCCTCACTACATTACATAAAAACATACACTATTGGCATGAGGATCATTTCAAACAGTCATAGCATCAGCAGTGGGAATATTGCAGTCTGTACTATCATAGCAGTACCTTAACGCTTTGCTACTGAGCACATACATTTCCCCACCACTAATGTTGAAATAATACGCATCAAGCAGGACTTCTTTGACATTGGCCATTCAATTGCACTTTTAAATGTGTGCAATTTACAGTATAATGGCCGGAGAAAAGCACTGATTACACGATAAACTGGAGTTTTGGTAAATACTGGCTGATGTGTCACAGCATGCGCTTTTTGCGGGTTGGCTATGGCGCTGATAACTCTACATTCGCAAATGTACGTACATCTGGCCCTCAGTCCTGTGTTGGAAACTTTAAATGTGATGCCACTCAGTAGGTGGAATTCTTGTATTAATAAATTGAAATTAATAATGAAATGAAATTCATCTGTTCCAGAGCACTAACATTAGCTGTGTTTGACTTACAGTTAAGTTATTTTTTACATGCATTTACCTTTAGTGTGGATTTTAGGCAATGAAATGGCAATCATGGAGACGCAACACTTAATGCACAGCAGCGCCCTCTGAGACAGAAGATTGAGATAAAAATGTATTGCCAAACTGGTAATCCTGCTATAATGTCATAGCATTTATAATGTATAATCTAATAAAGAAAGAGAACAGGAATTATCTATTATTAAAAATGGTGATTGAGAACTAAAAATAGCCACGAGTCTTGTTGTTTTGGATGTGGACCTTCCACAACCTACCTGCTTCACACACAGAAACTCTGTCACAATGTTTTGACTCGCTTTTCCTCCCCAGCAGTGTAGTAGTTATGGTGAGTGACGTGTGACAGGAAAGGAAAGAGACAGAAACCTTATCCTGTCCCGTGTCTGCACTGTAGTACTGAGTGTGATTATATCCCTGTCTGCTATATTACCTCCTCTCTGTTCCTGTGCCAGATATTAAGCCTTACACCACACTAACCTCCTGCCCTCAGCCCAAGTCCTCCACATTTATGTCAGTGCACTACACAGAGAAAGATGAAAAGCTGCAGTTCATGGAACCATTGTTGATTTAGAAATCAATATGTCTTTGTCTCAACGTGTCAGAGAGTAGTTTCTTTTATGTCCTGAGCTGAGACAATCCCATTCTAAGAAACTTGGACAGTAGGACCTGCTGGGGCAGTACGCTTGGAAATATGTTGCTTTCCTGCTGCAGACTAGTCCGAAAAAAAGTAGCTCTGTTTTCTGCCAGCCAAAAGTTACTTACACTGAGCAGCTGAATTATATACAATTCTGGAAATTTACTCTAAAATATTATTTGTTTTTGTGTTTATCCTTCAGCACATGTGTAATGGATGTTATTAGTGTTCATCTACAGTTCCAGTCTGGTCGAGTCATCGGCCCTGCAAGGACAATTGGAACTCATTTCCAAAGTGAAAGGACAGTTCTGGATGATTTGGCAACTGGCACTTAGCTGTATATTTTAAGAGAAATCAGTGTGATTAAGATGGATACTGACCTTGACAGTTATATGGTGTTTCACAGGGATACCCCAATACAGCAGATGTATTTTAATGGACATCTGGACCGGAAAAGTACTTGACAAATCTGGAAAAGATTGTTCATGTGAAGCCATGCAGGGATTCTGAATGAGGTTTTGTGAATTTGAATTGCTATTAATGAATGCAACTCTACATAGCTGTTTGGTCTGTAATTATAAATATTATGCTTCTGTGCCAATGCCAGTCTAACGTTGCTGAGGCTTTTACAACAGAAATTATGCAAAGGATAATTGAGAACCGATGGAAGATTTTCCATTTAAAATAGTCACGCTCAAATTGCTGTATTTGAGCGTTCCTGGTGAATAGCATTTATTTTGCAGGCCACACACAAAGATTTGCCCCCAATGAAAAGCATTTTTTACCCCAAAAGCAGTTAGGTTAAAGCATTTTGATGTTTCATTCCATCCATCCCTCAAACACTTTCCATGACCCCTGTAAGCCTTTTTCCTGCACTTCCTTCAGGTCAACATTTGTCTTTTTCCAACACTGGCAAATGATAAGGTTTCTCAGAAATGGTTGTCTTGATTTCTATTAAAATTGCAGTGGCTATTAATAGTCCTGAGACGGTGAATCCCAATGTCTTTGATGACCCTGTGCTGGAAGAATATCAAAATCTATCTGACAAATGGCCATGAAATAGAAATCCATTGCCTTTCACTAGTGCCAAACCTTTCATTTTAACCCCAGGCTTTACATTCTCTTTACAATTGTAAGTATTCAGGAATTGGAGGAATATGCAGGATAGTGTCAAAACGTTCAGATGCTAAGGATGAATCAATGAATTATCAGGAGACTGAGATGGTGCAATATAAGATCATTAGTTCATGGACAAAGATCTGAGTTATCTATGCAGAACAAACTGAAACTGTATCAATGTTCTAAACTGTGAAGATTACTATACAACTTTTTCATCCACTCCTTCCTCCAGCTTCCAGTATTTGGAAATTGTCCGTTTACATCCCTTTCCCAAAAATAAAATACAAATGTTAACGTTTTGTACGTCACCTCACAGCCAGTCAAGTTCCTTATTAGCACAATAGAGCCCATATCCCCTGTCTTTCAGCCGGGTAGTATGGCTGCACAATGAATCGAATTTTGATCATGATCACGATTTTGACTTCCCACAATCAACTTTGCGTGATCGAGCGATTTTTTTTAAATGCCTCATTTCATAGATCGCTCCAGGTTTTTTGCAAAGCCCATCTACCACTCTCTGATCATGTGCCAGTCAGAGTTGTTCCTGCACCGCGCAGCTTAGTTTCTAGATGGAGACAGTCACAGAGGACAGAGTAACGGGAGGAAAATTCATCAGATAGCAGTCGGTTATACGTCGTCTCAAGGTTTACCAGTTTACCAGTAAACGCAACATTTTGTCCTGTCTGTGTTGTTTTTCAGACAAAAGCAGTGATCGGTGCTAGTTAGCGTCTGTTAGCTCACAGGGCTGTAGGGCGCGAGTAATATTTTTCAATGTTGTTTGTATCCATATGGTTTAATTTTACGTTACATGACCCATTTCTTCTGTAAAGCCGTGCCTGTGTTGGAGCTCTCCTCTACTCTCTCTCCTCTACTCTCTCTCCTCTTACTCTCCGCGCAGCCCCGCCACACAGCGGCCACCGGTCCACACTTCTGACATTTGTTTACAGTTTTAGTTGTTATTAACACAGCTGTATATTGTTAAGCATGAGAGGCAAACCTGTATTTGTACCAGTGTTTCCGCTGGTATCTTTGCTAGTAATAGCGTGTGAGACGGAGCCTGCTGGACCTGGGCCAGAGATGTGACCCATGGCCAAAATATCATAGTTCTTAAAAATGCAGCACAGTGACAATACAGACATTTCGTACACACGACGTGTATAACTCCACTGACCCGCCATGAGTCAGCCATCACTCTGTGAGTACGTCCATCGCACTCCCCACTCCATTCATAATGAGTCAGCCGTCACTCTGTGAGCACGTCCATCGCACTCCCCCACTCCATTCATAATGAGTCAGCCGTCACTCTGTGAGTAGCATACGTCCATCGCACTCTCTCTCTCTCCCCAGCTTTTTTAATCAGTTATTGTTGAAAACAAGTGAAGGAGCTTTCTCCATTCAAAATATATTCTATATATATACACTATTTATTTCAGATAGCTAATTTTCATTTACATGTGTTGCAGCTGTATGTCTATACAACATACAACTTCAACATAAGAAGAATGTAGCATAATATGGATGTGAAAGCAGTTATAAATAGCCTATGTGACAATAAAAGTTGTTTGGTTAAAATCAACAAATAATCGTGATAATAATCGAGATCCCAATATTGATCAAAATAATCATGATTATCATTTTGGACATGATCATGCAGCCCTACCGGGTAGTGCCTGAGAAAGACCACCATCTACTCTCGCTTCCTCGAACTATGTAGAGCTGCTCTGTACAGATACAGTATTGCATGTAGACGAGCTGAAGAACTCAAAGAAGCAGTTGGTATGATTCTTGAACATTCTTCATTCTGTTTCAGCCTGGACATCTTTTGAAATGTCATTACTTTTAACACACACTTACAAAGCAGCCAGACATCACAGGCCACAGTTTGCTAGTATTTAATGTCACCATTGCATGGACCTTACACATGCCTTAAACTATGGCGTGGAGATATCAGCTTTTGGTCTCCTGAGTAACCACCCAAATCTTTCACATATGGTTGGACGGAATCCAGTTTATGCTCTCTGTGCGGCAAATGTTTGGAGTTTTTGATATAACATGATAGTTTGTGGGTTTCTTCAATCCACCAGGCCGGTGTGGTCTCTGTCTGGGTCTTTAGTGTAGTGGTAGGCATGTCACAAAGTCTCCAACCTGCCTATCTGCTACCTTAGCAAGTAGTGAGCGAGGTCCGTAGGAAGTCTCCGCCTCATTCTCCTCATCTGTCCTCAGAAGTGATTCCAGGACAATAGAGGGAGAGGAGTGTGTGCACGGCTTCACACCAGCTGTGAAAGCTCAAAGCCACTCTCTGTCCAGATTGCTGCAACTCGTCTGCTCTTTTGATTTCTTTGAGCCTACGCTTTTCTCTTTGCCTTTACTGTCTTTTAATGAACTCCATGTCACTCCATCAATCTATCACACGCTGCATGTAATTGCTCTTGTCAGAGTCCTGCTATTACAGCCTTAATATATTTGTTATTAATTATTTGGAAATATTGACTTAATATCTGTAAAGTTTTTTGGGGAAAGGCAAGTGACTCGGCTTGTTATTGCTGTTGAAGTCAGTTTAAGTCAGATTGAGATTAGATAGATTGTGGCATTACTGGATTTTAAGATACCTATTACATTAAAGACGGCAGCTAAAATCTCCTTTGTTGGTGAAATACTCAGCTCCATTTTCTTTTATAAGTTTTCACAGCTTTTTAAATAAGGTCCTCTTTATTCTAGATCTCTATCCCATCGATCTCTGTTACTTAAGCACTTATTTAAACGCATCTCAGTTGCATGGCCAACCAGCCAATGTGTTGCATATGGAGCTTTAACTAACAGCAATCTCCAAGTAAGAGAAAAGCAGGCTCGGCCATAAACTTGAGTTTAAGAGATTTAGAAATGTCATCCAGTATTTGAGGAACATTTCTTTGCAATGCCACAAAGTTGCAGAGTTTAATTTGAGCCAGAGTCACAGTAGCCACTGGTGCATACTTGTCTGTCTGTGCTCAGTTTGTTTGCAAAGAGCTCCTGGTGAATACAAAGAAGATTTTGGTGTTATTGGAGTGCGGAATGAAGTTGGTCTTGCTCTTTTGCTCTCCCGGCATCACAAGATTGTAATGAGCAATGTCTTTATCCCCAGTGTTTGTACATTAGAGTCTTTGCTTACGCATAAGGTACACTCGACGTGGATGTGTGCATGCAGAGTTTGATTGATGTGTGTGATAATTTCCCAGTTGGCAAACATTTACATGCGCACTCCATCATTTGTGGCCTATTTGGATTGGCAAAGGTGCAGTCCTGATTGGCTGGTTTCACTAAAGACTACGTGAGACAGATTTGTTTGACTGGGCACTCTAAAATACAGGGAGCATGATTGAAACTACATTTTTTTAATTTCACCCCTTGTTGGCCTCAATGATTTTGGCTCTACATCATTTACTCAAAGGTTTATGCACTAGTTGTGTCCACGGTGGAGCTGCAGATGAATAGAGTAGCTGTAGCTTGGTCATGCTGACTTACATGCATTGGCGTTATCCACATAAATATATGAACAAGAACTAGAAAGCCACAGTGGTCAAACATATATAAGAATCTTAATTGGCCTTTTGGGACATTCAACTCTAAAAATAGAAAGCACCCAAATCCTGGGCTTGTTCTTTTCCGGGCCTGGCACTCTCTCAGGCCACAGAGTGAGGACATGGGCCAGAACATTTTGGAGCATCCAAAAGCCTCTGGATCATTATTCCATTTCAACATATAATACCTAAACATACAACGTTCTCTTCTGCGAATCCTTTTCTCCTGGTTGGACAGTCAGTCAGAAAGTCTCCTCTGTAAGGCTCTTGGAATTTGATGGGAGAACCACAAGTGCCCCAGTTATCTTTGGATTCCCCCAGCTTGTTTTACTAAGGACGACCAAACGTTGCCTTTCCCCTGCTGATCAGACAGCTCCCATCATGCCTCACTCACACACACAGAGTGTAGGGCGAATTCTTCTGGCTGCTGCTGCTGATCTAAGATTACTCCTTCTTTTGAACTTTGAATCCAATTGAAACACAGACCTTGCATAATACCTATACATTGCAGTAGAACGAGTAAAAAGTCAGTGGGAAACAGAAAGAGAGGCCTCTTATATTTATGTCAACATGGATACGACAAAGTGGGGAGCGGTAATTTTCTCCCCTCTGCAGGGCAGAGAATTCCTACTGACTGGCACATCTTAAATGACTTTCTTGGTTATAAATATTTTCTTTTTCTATTCCCATGAAGAGAAGGTAGTAATCACAGTGTACTACTCACCATATTTGGGTACTGTAGTGTACATATTAAGACTTTGTTAATACAAATATGTAAGTAAAATGATAATTTGAAATGGAAAAAAGTGTGTTGTCAAAGTATTGTGATAAATGATGGGTGCCTTCATGCTGTGACATACTGCTGAACTGAAGGCAGCACGGTGGCTCAGTGGTTAGCACTTCTGCCTCACAGCAAGTTGGCACTGCAGAGTTGGAGCCCTGGTCTGGGCAGAGTTGGATCAGACAGGGCAGGGCCTGTCTGTGTAGAGTTTGCATGTTCTCCTCGTGTTTACGTGGGTTTCCTCCGAGTGCTCCAGTTTCTTCCCATCATAAAGAGATGCATCATAGGTAACTAGGACTACAGTTGAAAATTAGCTGACTGGCTAACACTGGCGCATTTACAGAAATATTGATTAATGTGCATTGTCCTAATCAAATAAATCAATCTTAACTGCAGAATTATGTAACTTCCCAAGTAAGTTTCAGTCTTTATTCAAGAATTTGTGAGAATCTTTCATTTCGTCTGTTGAAATTTATACTCGCTGTTTTAATTGATTCATCCTAATCTTTGACGTCCGAGGCCACATTTTGTCATCATCCTCTCTCAGGCTTCATGGTTTGTGGTTTGGCTAATTGTCCTGCTCATTTTTCTACTTGCATATTGCCTCATATGTCATTACATATGTGTGGCTGATAATCTCAGACAAGTATCTGCATTCCAGCTAGATGACACTGATATGCTACTATTAACTTAGCGAGTGGAATTGAAATTTCAGTCTCTGCAGATCCCAAAATAGACTAATTGCTTCATGCATTCTACTTACAGTGTTTAGGGTTTATGCAAATGTGATTGTGTGGTTTATTATCTTACTGTCCATTCCCCCTAAAAAGCCATACACTTAACTCATGGAACATATTGTTCTCAGGTTTTCAAACCACATATGGCTCCAAATGTCTTCACCACTGTGTGACGTACTGGAGCACTGGGAGAAGTGTAATCATTAAAGGACCGGAACCTGTAATCATGTAAATTAATTGAAATGGCATACCCTGTTTCTTCTGAGTTTGTGCTTAACAGAATATCTCTGAAGCACTTTTTCACCTTTTTAAACTTACTGGAAACCCTTAATTCAATGTGAATTTTTTGTTAAGTTTAACACACCAGTAACTTTTACTGTGTATTATTATAGATTCATAGAGTCAAAAGCGCTCCAATTCCTTCCCCGTCTTTTTCATATTTTTTCTTCATTAATGTTTCAAGTTTTTGTGTCATGAATATAAATGTGAGCTTTTTACATGTTTTTTATGAACTGTATTTGGGTGTACTTGGTAAAAAATGATGGATGGTTGTGGCTTAAATGGAAAGCAACATGAAGTCTCCTCATAGAGCTTGTACATTCAATGCTTGCCACGAATGGGTCAGTCACAAGAGGGGAAATATTTTCCTACAGTTCTGGAAGTGTATGCAGAGTATCTTCTGGCTTTTAAGTTTTTTGTAAGACCCAGGTACTGCTAAAACTCTCCCTCAACTTTCCCCCCAGATGACATTCATCACACAACTGTGAAGAAAACAAGCATATGAAGCTGTTGGGTTGTTATTAATAACTTGTTCCCCTGCAAAATGATAAAATATTACAGTAAGCTGCAGTCTCTGCGCGTTAAAAGATGGAGTAACTTTCTTGTATTGCTCTTGGTTTCCCCTTTCCTCATGTGGTTTATTATTCTTCTCTTTGGCTTGCGTCTCTGCCAGCTTTATAACTCCCTCACTCCTACACACTGCTCACCCTCTGTTAGGAGTTGCAGTCAAGAGTGCGGGGCATGCTCTCTGTTGAGTCCCCCGTCTGCCATCTGCTCAGGAAAGACTGCGGCCAAACCTTCATCACCTTGAATTAATGATTTCCATCTACTTGCACTCCTACCAATGCCATCTTAAAAAAAAGAAAGTCAGCTTTTGATAATAATCATGGCTTGCCTTATTTTTCTTGGCAATGTTCCTGATGTATACTTTGTCTTACACAGAGGAGGCTCTCGGCTGCGTGGCCGAGTGTTTGAGCCTCTGAGCATGAATTGAGCTTCTTTTTTCTTCTTCTTCCAATTAGTGTTTTCCCATAAAAGATCTATTTATAAAAGGTGAAAGGAAGGAGAATTCTAATCAACTTGTGAGGTTTAAACCTAATGTAATTTCTGGCAACCTGCAATTTGGAGCAAACACTTGCAAACAATTATGCTCCTGGTACCTAGAAGCCTGATGTGATTGGTGTTTTTTCCCGTGCACTGTCTTGGGAGATCCTGTAGTAATTGAGTCGGCTCCCTGGCTGATGGCTTGTGAGCTGCTTTCATAGCTCCAGCAGTTTCAGCCCTCGGTAACACTTTATAATAACCATTATTAATAGATGGTTTATTGATAGTAAATTAATCTTTAGTTAATTGTCATTTAACTATTAGCTAACCATCATTTTACTATTAACAAGCAATTAAATTATAATTAATAAAATTATACAGTAATTACTACAACCCAAGTGAATCACAGGGAGACAAACAACAACACTTAAAAACATCAGAATCCAGGTTAACAAAGGTTAAAAGCTACAGCAAAAAGGTGCGTCTTAAGCAGTGATTTAAACGATTGTGTGGCGCCAAACCATTTAAGGCCTTAAAAACAAGCAATACAATCTTAAAATCTATCCTATAACAGACAGGTAGCCAGTGGAGGGCGGCCAAGACTGCCGTTATGTGTTCACACTTTTTTGTTTTAGTTAAAAGGGGAGCAGCTGCGTTTTGGACTAACTGGAGGCGATTTAAAGATTTCTTTTGTAGACCCATATATAAAGAATTACAATAATCCAGCCGAGCAGTGATAAAAGCATGAATTACTTTTTCAAGGTCTTTGGAAGGAAGATAGGCCTTTATTTTAGCTAGAAGTCTTAACTGGAAGAAACTTGTCTTGACAACTGCACTGATTTGTTTACTGAAAGTAAATGAGGTGTCAAAAATAACACCAAGATTTTTAATAGTGGTTCGATTTTGGGAGGCTAAGGGGCCCAAAGTGCCAAAAGGGTCACCCACTGCGTCTGAACGTCCAAACGTGATGATTTCTGTTTTATTTTCATTCAGAGTGAGGAAATTAACTCCATCCAGATTTTTACTTCCTTTAAGCAGTCTAACAATGGCTGCACACACTCTTTGGTTATAGATTTCATAGGCAAGTGGATTTGGACAATATCAGCAAAACAATGATAGGAGATGTTATGTTTCTGAAAACTGGAACCCAGTGGCAGCATATACAGTGAAAAGAGGACAGGGCCCAGAATAGAGCCTTGAGGGAGCCCGCAGGTAAGAGGAGCAGCTGATGAAAAGTGTTCAGCTAAATGAACAGAGAAGCTCCTATCAGTCAAGACTGGAATATGACTGGAACCATTTCAAGACGATCCCTTTGATACCTACACAATGTTCAAGGTGAGATAAAAGGATTGTATGATCCACAGTATCAAAGGCGGCAGTCAGGTCTGGAAGCACCAACACAGCAGAGTTGCCTGAATCCACCGTTAGAAGGAGATAATTAAAAACCCTTAGAAGTGCTGTTTTTGTACTATGCCGTGGTTTAAAGCCAGACTGGAACTTCTCCTGGATGCCATGGTTGTTGAGGAATGTTTGTAATTGGTTAAAGACTATTCTCTCCAACACTTTCGAGAGAAAAGATAGTTTGGAAATAGGCCTGAAGTTAGAGAGAACGTTAGGATCCAGATCAGATTTTTTGATAAGAGGCTGCACTACAGCATGTTTAAAAGCAGCTGGGACACACCCTGCACTCAGACATGTGTTTATTAAAATAAGAATGCTGGACCCGAATGTCTTAAAAACGTCCTTTAAAAGACGTGAGGGAAGGATATCTGAGGGACAATTTGTAGGCCGCAGACTCTGAACTATCTTAGATAGTGAGGAGAGTGATACTGGCTCAAACTGCTTAAAGACAGCTGAGTATGTAGGAGGGACTGAAGGGTCTATGGCAGAGAGGAGGTAAAGATCTAAGCACATAAATCTTTCCAAGAAAAATGTTTTAAAATCTTCACATAATGTAAGTGTGGGCACGATTTGAGCTGCACTGCTAGGATTTTTAAGGGAGTTGAGATTTTTGAAGAGAAACTGGGGCCTATGATTATTGTTGGAGACAATGTTGGATATAAATTTAGTTTTAGCGATTTTTACGTCTCTTTGATAGCTTGCAAGGCAGTCTCTTAGAATTTCTAGGGAGACCTGGAGCTGGTCCTTTTTCCATTTCCTTTCAGCTTGTCTACAAATATGCCTACGAGAGCGAGTTGTGTTATTTAGCCATGGTTCTGAGGATGGCTTCAGGAGTTTAATTCTAAAAGGAGCAACAGAGTCCAGGATGTCAGTGCAGGTGGAGTGAAAAGAAGGAAATTAGCTCATCAGCACTTAGACCACAGCCACCATCCCAAGTAACAAAGTTTAGATTCTTTAAAAGCATTTGCAAACTGCAGCGTAGTTGAAGGGGTGATCACATGCTGAAGACGAGTAGGATGACAAGCTGCGATCCTGTAGCAGGGGATGATAGCAGTGAACAGAACAGGCAAGTGATCGGATATACCGGTGTCGCAGATTTCCTTAATTTGGACACAGAGACCGTGCGAAAGTACAAGGTCCAATGTGTGACCTTTTTCATGTGGTGAAAAATTAAGGTTAATTAAGATTAAATGAATCAATAAGATTCATAAAATCTTTGGCCAAAGGATTGTTTCCACAGCATACGTGAATGTTAAAATCACCAACAATAAGAAGACAATCATATTTTAACACAATCACCGCCAGAAAATCCGCAAAGTCAGTTATAAAATCCTTGTTGAACTTCGGAGGGTGATATATAATCACGCACAACACAGGAAAAGAATGGTTGAACTTGAAAAGTTGCAGTTTGAAGCTAGCAAAGATGTCACTGGGAGTCTGTCGGCAGTGAAAAGTGGAAAGCCGCTAGACCTCCACCCCTCCCAGTGGTCCACGGGAAGCTGAGAAAAGTACAGTCGGGACGAAGAAGTTCTGAGAAAGGGCTAGACTCACCTGCATGGAGCCAGGTTTCCGTCAAAAACATAAAATCCAATTCCAGAGAGGAAAAGAAGTCATTGAGCAGGAACGTCTTGTTTGCTAGTGATCTAGCGTGCGTATATATATATATATATATATATCTGTAAAAGTCTTAGGCAAGTGTGAAAAAATGTTGTAAACTAAGAATGCTTTCAAAAATATAAATAATGGTTTATTTTTATAAATTTACAAAATGCAAAATGAGCAAACAAAAGATCCACTTGCAGAACGTCGGGCAACCATGAGGATCGTAGACGCAGTGGTCGGCCAAGGAGACTTAGAGCAGCAGATGAAAAACACATCGAGCCAATTTCATTTGACATGGGAAGATGTCCAGTAGGGACATCAGCTCAGAACTGGGAGATAGATAATATGTATAGACTGTTTACAGACCAACTAGTAACATTAACAAAGTATTAACTATCTATCTAAATAATGTTTATAGACAGTTTACAGACCAACTAGCCATTAACAAAGTATTAACTAGCTATCTAAATAATATTTATAGACGGTTTACAGACCAACTAGTAACCATTAACAAAGTGTTAAGAATATCTGATCAATCCATTGATGTAATATTTATAGATGTTTTAAAACTTGTTTCTTAAAAGTTAACAATTTTTAATCATTACTTGATAACTAATATAGTATGAGGGATATAATATGTGTATCAATAACCTGTTAATTTACAGCAATACTAATATTTTATTAATGATAATTTAATTGTTTAACAGTAAAATGATGGTTTGCTAACAGTTAAATGACAATTAACTAAAGATGAATTAACTATCAATAAACCATCTATTAATGATGGTTACTATAAAGTGTTTCCCACTGGGGCATACTGTGTGGTATCCCACTGTTCCCCAGCCGTCACTGTACTTTGCTGACAGACGCCACTCCTAAAGCAGGCAGTTTTCCCTGCTGGCAGCCCTCCCAGAGCCTGTACAAGTCATCCTCCTTCATTCCCTCAGAGCCCCTTTCTGCCAAAGGGCCTGTTTGGCTCATAATCAGGTTCAGATAAACAACAAAGAGCCGGTCCAAAGATGCTTTCAAAAGGCACCTGGTATGGTGCTCCAGTTTCACTTTGTGGGTTGTCATTACTCTTACATCGCTCTAACAGAATTTAGATTTGATCTGCTGCAGCTTTAGAGTAGTTTTATTAATGACTATGGAAACTGCTGAGTTTATCCAGTAGTATATTTCATTTCCAACATAATACATTTCAATTTTAATGTGCAATATTGGAATGTTTAACCAATAGCGTGTTTTCTTCTCTGTAGGTGACCGCGACAGATGCAGACGGCGGCTCTTTTGGCTCCGTAACCTACTCCCTTGGCTCTGGCCCTAACGCCGCCGTTTCCTCTCGGTTCACCATTGGCAAGGAGACTGGCCAGATCTGCACAAGTACTGCACTAGACAGGGATCAAGGGCCGGCCAGCTTTGACTTTACTGTTACTGCAGTGGACGGGGTGAGCCGCAGCGTTTTGAAATCATGCTTAATATGAATCCGTTGAGCCACAGAGTAATCCCATAAACAGCAGCCGAGCTTTTCATACAGACATGAGAGCAAAGACATGGCCAACTGTGCAGAAAACGTTTGATTGGAGCAGCCAAGTGAAAAACAAAATCTTGAATGGCTCTCTATGGCAAAAGGGTATATCCTGTTCACTTTATGCCAAATAATACTTAACAAGTAAAAGGTTTAAAATGAAAGAAAATTACTGCGGCCATGTTAAAGCAATCAGATGGAGAAATGCCTCAACTGTCAGGCAGTAATATTTTAACAAGTTGGACTGCTGCCTCCCTCGTTTTTGCCACCTGGTCCAAATGAAAAGCCTGCACTGTATTTTCTGCAAATGAAAGCCTATGAAACAGATTGTTCTGTTGGGGCGGGCTCTCTCACCCTCCACAGGTCATGACATATTGCTCTCTCCCAAGAGAAACTATCAATCTGTATCCCTGCACAAACCTGCTGGGACTATATTTTAGAGGCTTTACATTGAAATTTTAACCAGGTTTACTGCTGGTTTTTACTTTTACTGACTTTCACATTAATGTGGTCTAAATCCTGCTTTCAGTTGTGTTGTTTCTGTTCGTGATTTAATGTATGTGAAGGTATAACAAAGGAGCTTTGTGTTTCCTCTGCAGGGTGGACTGAGCTCAGTAGTCTACGTGAAGGTAGATCTTGTCGACATTAATGATAACAGACCTGCCTTCTACCCAGTCAGCTATGCTGTCAGTTTGAGCACGCAGAGCGCCCCTGGGACATCTGTTGTCAGAGTGACGGCCTATGACCCAGACTCAGACGAGAATGGCAGGATTACATACAAAACAGTACCTGGAGGGGCCTCCCCTTACTTTACTCTCAACAAAGACACAGGTTGGCACAAGTGATTTCCCAGTTCTTTCTGCATACTTGCTGCATTACATTTCAGTCATTTAAGAAGCTGAATGATTTCGTCCAGCAATTTCCATTGCATTATTGTCTTGCGTGGTTTATAATGTTGTGTGATGTAAAACAATAACTTGTTTGAATCTTGTCTACGGCTTTATTTATCTAGGTGTGATCTCTCTGTCTCGGTCTGTCTACGGGAAGGCCAACTCTGTCATTCCCATGGTAATCTCTGCTCAGGATGGTGGTGGTCTGTTAGCCCTCGTCAATGCCAGAGTCAACATTAGCGTGGTGGCAGGGCTGGTGGCGCCCCCTATGTTTGAACAGACTCAGTACTACTTTACTGTACCAGAGGACGCCTTGCGTGGGACAGTCATAGGCATCGTCCAGGCCAGCAGTAAGACAGGTGGGGACTACAAAGACATGAACATCGAACACCTGCTCATTCACACACACCCACAGCCCAGTTTAGAACAGTTCAGAATACATTTATCAGTTTATTTTTCTGAGTTTTTAGAGCTCTATTACAGTACTGGAAATTGAAAAATGACATCTTTAGAGTATACTGTTACTTCAGTGCTTTTAGTGCAGCCTCCTGGGCCGTGGTGACGTGTCTCTTCTTTTTGTCTTCTTTCTCCCTTCCTAGGCACCTCTAGAGATATCTCCTACACCATCAGCTCTGGGGACCCAGCAGGCTACTTTACAGTGGACCCTGACACCGGGGCCTTAAGGACCAGTCTGCCCCTGGATCATGAAGCCCAGCCGGCTCTTGATTTGGAGGTGCAGGCCCACAGTGGCAACCCCCCTGCCTATGGCCAGACCCGTGTCCACATTACCATCGCAGACATAAACGATAACCCGCCTGTTTTTCTGCCCTTGTCCTCGGAGTCCCTGCTGCTGCCGGAGCATACAGAAATGGGCACGGTGGTGTATCGGGTCCAAGCTGAGGACAGGGATTCTGGAGTGAATGGACAACTCACCTTTGAGCTTTCTTCTCCAAGTGGAATCCAGAGGACCTTTAGCATAGAGCGCAGCAGTGGAGAGATCCGATTGGTAGGGAGCCTTAACTATGAGAGTGTGCCCCGTTATGACCTAGAGGTGATTGCCAAAGATAGTGGAGTACCCCAGCTTAGTGCCACCTTCATGCTTGTGGCTCATGTCCAGGCGGAGAATAACCAGGGACCTATGTTTGATACCCTCACCTACCGTGTGGAGCTAAAAGAAGGGACATCCATAAACACACGCTTCCTGCAGGTCCGGGCTCTAAACAGAGAAACCCTTGGCTCAGGTTACTTCAGTCCGCTGTCGTATCACCTTCGTCCAGACGGAGATGCTGCAGGGTTTGGCATTGCTGCAGACAGTGGCTGGCTGTTTGTGAAGAGCGCCCTAGACAGAGAAGTAAAGGACATGTATCTTCTAACAGTGCTGGCCAGCCAAGGCCATGGACAGCTGAAAAAGACGGGTAGTGCCACAGTGCGGATATCAGTGACTGATGAGAATGACAACCCTCCTCGGCTTACACAGGAGAGGGTCTTCATGGCGGTGAGAGAAAACCTGGCTGCAGGAACGGGCTTTGGTCACGTGATGGCCTCAGACCGAGACAGTGGCCCCAACGGACGCCTCAGCTACCGCTTCCTACACCCTGATCGCCACTTCCAGATAAACTCCCACACGGGTAATTAACAATGTGATGAAATAACAATTAAAGCAGTTACTGCTGGTCTCTCAGATTGCAGTGTTAGAAGGGTTTACTTTAATTAGGCAGCAGCAATATTATCTGTGGGGAGGCCATTAGCTCACCCAGTAATCTCGTTCGCCCTCTGTAGTCCTGCAGCGGCGCGGGTTTGAATCTGACCTGCTGCCCTTCACTGTGTGTCATCCCCCATCTCTCTCCCCCTTTCATGTCTATCCACCGTCTCTACAAAATAAAGGGAAAATTCCCAAAAAATAATTTTTAATACAAAATAAAACAAACAAAAATAAACAATATAATTTGTGCATTCATGCAAAAAACTACATACTGTATGTAAAAATTTATTTGGAGATGTTGAAGAGACATATGCTTAATGGAGCAGTTAGCTGATGGTAATGTCATGCTTAAATAAAGCTGCTGTTGACAAAGGAGCTAGCACTTGAAAAGAAAGGCCGCACTGCTATATTATTTGCTGAACTTTGTATGTTTTCTAGATTATTTGAAATGGGTATGCTCCAGTATCTTCTGAAGGCAGCTGACCCAAAAATGCAGAATGCTCAGTTTTATT
>JABXJD010002677.1:0-46825 GCA_013375575.1 Percina caprodes | reverse complement strand
GATATAGAACACCTTTTGTCCCCATTTAGGTGGTAAAAGTGGTCGGCAGCAACATCTCCCACAAGCTCCGTCTCTCCAGTGTCAAACCGTCTGACCAGGGCATGTATGAGTGTCGTGTCATTGACTTCAGTGACACTATGGCGCAGCAACACCACGTTCGCGCCTACCTCCAGGTGGAGCCTCAGAGGAGTCAGGGGTCGGATGGTGTCGAGCTGCAGGAGCCAAGGCAGCGGTCACAAGGGAAACCAACACCCCCAGCACCAGACAGAGGGCAGGGAACTGAAGAGGAGATCAGCTGGCAGCACCTCTGATTGTAATGAGAGCTGTATAGAGTGGGCTGTTTAGAGTGGGCAGTCTGCCCGTCTGTCTGCATGTTTATGACTTATCTCTAAGAGGGACTGTCAACACACACGTTACCAGAGTCAAGGCCTCAGACGTCACTGGACCCCTTTGTGTTTCACGGTTTGTTTGTCTATCTTTAATATTGCTGTTTGGATGCCAATGCTGTTTAATGCCAAATTAAGGGCATGGTTTTATTGACTTTACATATGATTGTGTTCTTTTTATTTGCTTTATTAGTCTTTGTGCATTTTCCTGGTACATTAGGTTTATGTTTATCTGACAGTGAGGCTGTAATCACAGAGAGCACCTTTATTTTATTTTGTCTGAGCAGGACTCTTTTATTGGCCAAGCACCCTGAACTTCTCCTCACAAAGTTACTGTACATGAGAGTGGAGAGTCCAAATTATCATGGATATTACAATACATATTAAATGGGTGATACAGACACAGAACAGACCATTTACTTTGCTATGTGCCAGTTCTACGGTCTTTTACCAAAATGTGTCAAAAGCTGCAGAATTTCAGTGTAAATGCTTTCAAAGGAACAAGAAATAAATTAAGCTTTTCTTCATTTATCTGAGAACTTTATTAAGTAAACTGATTTAAATCTTTGTTTAAACAATATCTGTATTTAGCTTTCTAAACCATGACTAGAATGTTTGTCAAAATGAAAAAGTATGCCTTCATCATATCAAGATAAGATATATAAAAATTATGTATATTAATTCTTAGCACTGTAGACTTTTACTCTTGTCATTAAAATGAAGTTTACTCTGTGCTAGTTAACCAATGACTCAAGAAACACAGCTAGGATGATAATTGCTCTAAATTTTGTCATAATTTTCTACCCCAATGTAACCTTTGTCAAAACTTTTGTGGAGTTTATGGTCTGAGTCACATCCTCCTCTTGACTGTTTGTTCTAAGTGCTGCTGTTCTGTTAAAATACATTAATTTGAAGTGACTTTGGTCTTTTTTTCAATGATTCCGGTATACAGTGTTGTACTTTATTACTATTTTACTATACATGTGAGAGTGTGGTTAAGCAATGTCCTCTGTAAAGGAAATCTGTGGTTTGGTGGCACAAACTAACTGGTTTGTAAATCTGTATGTGTCCTTCATTTTAACTGTGGAAAAATCCCATTTTTTTTAACCTAATACATGTAAACAGGCAGAAATTACCTTTATCTACTAAAGGATGATAAAATATTAGGTAACTTAATTTTCTGTAATCTAGTATTTCTTTTTTCACTCCACTACACATCTTGTTTAAAATATATTAACAGTTGAACACACAAACAACGCCTTCTGCAGAACATCTCCAGCTTCGTTTTAATTACTTGCAATTACTGTTTGTGGCCAGAAGAGAGCAGCACTTCCTCTAACTTTAGGAAAACTAATTACACATGCATACTTATGCCCACACACAAGATGTGGTGTGTGTTCTGGATACAAGGAGAGAAGAATGAATGAATGAAACCTCACAAAATAATGAAACACCTCTTTTAATTGTAAAGTATAAAAAGATTACATTGTATTTGAAACACTAATCATCACTTCATATAACAGTACATAATGCTGTTAAAGGTTTTGTGTACACAGATGTGATTAGCTTTAATGAGTACTAAGCATTCACCTTTAAATATCTATGGCTCTGAATAAAAAAAGATATACGCTACCAGTCAAAGGTTTGGGTTCACTTACAAATTTCCATTGCACTCCATTATAGACAGAATACCAGCTGAGATAAGTTGCTGTGTTTTTTTTAACCAGGGCAGTAGTTTTTAGATAACTTTATGTGCTTACATAATTGCAATGTGTTTTCAGTTAGTTCTTTAAAATTAGATTAGTAAACAGAATGTGCCCTTGGAACATTGGATGAATAGTTGCTGACAATGGACAATGGAGATATGCATTAAAGATCAGCCACCCACTCAGATCAGCTGGTATTCTGTCTATAATGGAGTGGAATGGAAATTTATAAGTGACCCCAAACTTTTGACCGGTAGTGTACATAATGCCATTAGGAATAAACATTAAGAAATAGAAAATCAATTTAGGAATTAACACTGCAAAAGAGGGTGCAAGTGCTTATCCTTAGATGGCTGAACAGTTAAACATTAGAAAAGAGTAACAGTACTGCTGACTAATGGACTGTAAAGGTTGAAAGGCTTTATTTTCCAATGATAACGTTTCTGTAGCCCTTGACGTGACACAACTTGTTGCTGTCGAAGTCGACCACCAGCTTTCTCAGCCCAGAATGGGTTGGAGTGAAGTAAATTTTCACCTTGGCATCTTCTCCAGGTCCCACTGAGGAGCCAAGTCTGTAGAGTAAATATTTAGATATTACATTTATGGAACACACTAGGATGGATTTATCACAGGTCTCTGATTGTATAAATATTTAGGAGACAACTAAAATTGATATAGGACTCATGACAGTTTTGACTATTTATGGAGAAAATGTGAATGGAGCTGGAGTGTTTGAACTCAACAGACGGTCATACAAAAAAGTATGCTTTAATTACGGTTTCATTTTTCTCATTTTTTTTAACACACCAGAGTATTGGACAAAAAATAGCACTGACCATGACAATGCATTATGCAGACCCACCATACATCATTTATGCAGTCAGAGTTGGGTAAAGTAATTGATTAGCTACTCCCTACTTTACTCACTGAATGAAATCAAAGTAAGAAATAAAATCTCAAAGAGATTGTTGAGCACTAACAAGCCACATTTTTAAAAGGCCAAAGAAAGCCCATATGTTGTCAATGTGAAAAGGCAGAATGTGTTTGCTTGGTGAGCTAGTCAGTCCTTTCACATATTTTGAATGATTCTTGCTTCTTTGTCTTGGATAAAAAATGTTTCAATGATTGCATGTTTGTGTATACAGAGAAGAAGTTGTGTAAGATTGTCAAATTTATGACAGGCCAGTTGGTGATCTGTGTTAGTAAAGAATTATAATGTTTAGCTGAATGGGGAGGAACTCATACAACCTCTCAGAGATGACGAGTCCTGCAGTGAGGTTGGCCCCCTCGATGCTGAAGCAGCAGTTCTCCAGCGGCTCTGGCAGAGGGTTTTTGAGGGTGATCTCTGCAGCCAGCTTCCGATTCTCCTTTGGTTCACCTAGGATCTGCGGAGCACATTCATATTTAGGAATTAGTGAATGAATTAGTCTCACAGTGAGTACGAAACAGTTTTGTTTGGACCAAGCTTTGTATATATACGTAGTGTGGGAACAGTAGGGGTGTGAATCTTCACTGGTGTCACCATTTGATTACGATTATCCTGTCAACGATTCAAATCAATTCGATATCACGATGCATCACAATGTAATGAGGACTATTATTGACTGCTCCTCAAATCTCTGCATGGTAAACAGCTAACTAGACTATCTGTCCAATCTGAGTTTTCTCTCGCATGACTGTTTTGCAGCGGCTCTTTGCATTCTGATTGGTTTAAAGAAATGCAATTAAACCAGGGCATGTTTTTCTCCCATCCCCAAAATTATGTGGAGAAGCCAGACCCTCCTTCAGCGTGCATTGGGGGAGGGTCTGGCAAAGCGAGACTAGGTGTTCCAATACTGTAATCTTGTACTGATGTAACCGTGATAGGGTGGAACTTGTATGGTATGGAGGCTGGTACTAAGCTTTTAATGTTATCTTCAGACTCAATCTTAACATTGTTTTAGTGATTTAATTGGACCTTGCATATGCAATATTTTGCCATTGTTAATGACGAGTGGTCCTTCCACAGTAATGACAGCAGCCACAAAGTTGTCCTAACAGGATTTACATACTGACATCCAAGGCTGGTTCTAAGCATGGGCACGCGGTGGGCAATGCCCCCCCCCCCCAGATTGCTTTAAGTCTATATCTCTAGTTGCAAGTCATTGCACTCACTCTGACTTGGATTTCAGGATTGTCCAGCACAATGTTTCTCACTGCCAGTGTTGTCTCTCGGGTTGAGTAGTCCATCAACAGGACAGCAAGTCGGATTAAGTTGTCCTCAGTGAGTAAGACGCCGTATTTAGAGTAGTTGAGCCTTAGTGGCACTCGTCTCTCTAGAACAACACATACAATACATTTAATACTCAGATTGAAAAGTTGAATGTATAAAGCATTCACATGTTCACATCATGTAAACACTACATGGTGACTTGGCTCACCTTCTCCTGGGGAGAGTTCAACATTGAGCAGATCTTTAAAACCGCAATTCTTTCCCAGAAACCCATTGTAGGACACAGCGCAGGACCCAAACACCAGGCGGCACTTCTTCTCGCTTTGCGTGTTGTTTGTAACCACAGCAAACACGTCAAAGTCGCAGCCCTTCCTCATGTCTGAGCTGACCTTGATAGCGATGTGTAGGCCTTCATTTTCCTGCTGCTGGAGGAGCTTGTTTTGGTGGTTAGCCTTCTTGAAAGCCTCCCGCTCTTCATCCGAGCCTCAAAAAATATGCAAGCAACAAAATCACACACTGAGTAACAGATGTTATTGCCATCTAAAATAGTAAGTTTTTAAACATTTAACATGACAAACTGCGTAAACGCGTAAAAGCGCTTACACCTGACCTTCCTCAAACAACTTTGAGTATGTACATTAAGAGTAACACAAATACCTTGTTGCTACCTGCCGGGTATGCAGAGGAGGTTTACAGTATATATAGTTAAGGTTGTGTTTTATGGTGTGTTGTAATAACATACACTATTTTGGGTAAGGACCAATTCTAATGATGTCTAGTTTCAATTTATAGTATATTATCAATTTTTAGGTTTATCCACATGTGCAGTCTATCTAGCAGTGCTGTCTACCTTCGGGGTACTTGTAGAGATGAGTGATGTCCTCTCTGGTGTCACTGCCAACACTCTTCGTGCTGATCTTTTGGCCCACCACTGTAGTGCTAGTGACTTTCGATGTGTTGCCATCTTTTTTCTTCATGATGGTGACGACATCTGCATTGACCTCAGCAAAGACAAACGGGGCATCGTACTTGAACGCAAGCTTGCCCTCCTTGATGGCCTTGACTGGGATGGGGCCGCAGCAGTACACTCCTAAGGGGAAAAAAGCAGAAAAAAAGATGATAAATCCACCTGGGTGAGGATATGCCTCAAACAAAATTGGCTTCATGTGTTTATTGATGCAGCGTGTTTGTTACCTTCACTTTTCTCCTGAGGTGTAGGATCACTGGCCTGCCAACCGTTAAACTCAGATTTTAAGTCAGGCCTGGTCATCCAGTTTTCCACCCAGCAGTGATAATTCCTACAGATACAATGCATACCATCAGCTGGATTCCTACACTTGTTTTGGCACTTTCTAAAGACATCTCATAACTGGACTTGTTCTGATGTCATTGTTAAAACTGTAGTAAATCAAGCCTAGTATGAAAATAATTTCTATTGTAAACTGTAAATGGGAAGTGCATGTTGATTTAATAATATTCAATTTATTCCCTAAGACATCTTTCATTCAATTTGGGGCCCCCCCTTATATATTTGAGGTATAGCACAGAAATTAAAATCTTAAAATCCTTACTTTCCCATTAAAATAGTTCAGTGCAGTCCTGACAATTTCTAATTTTACACAACGTATATTACTGTGTTAAATTTTTTTTCCTTCAGAATATGTTAAGACATTTAAATTGTGTTGATACTACACAACGCTGCATCCTACTGTAGTTACGGCATAAAACACATGAGTTCTTCTTACCAGATCATTTCTCTAGACTGAATGAGTTCTCCATTTTCATTAATGTATCGTTCGATCACCAGGTCGCTGTTGTTGTCGTGAGCCGAAAGGTAGTTAGTGACAACTCGGCAGGGGATGCCAAGGGCTCGGGAAACTAAGAGGGTATAAAAACAACTTACATGAGTATTTTAATACTAAGAGGTGGAGCAGAATGTTTAATGTCATAATTGTGTGTTTACATATATATGGTGTGTCTGTTTGAGACAATCAAGTGTGTGTTTTTCAGTGATAGGCTCCACTGCGTCCTATCTTACTTGAACAGGCCACTGCAGCAAACACCCAGCACTGTCCGTAACGAACAGGCTGACAGGCTTGTGTGTCCCAGTTACGCAGAATCTCCACACTGCCCTCCAGAACATTGGGCTGACACCTCCTTCATAGCCATCTGTCCATTTTCCCAGCAACACCCCTTGGTCGTCATTACAATTTACCTAACAGCCAAAGGAAAGGAGTGTAAAACATTATTTTTAACATTTGAAATCCAAGCTTTCCTTCTATCTATGCAAATAAAAACAGAACAATGTATAGATATAACAGAAATGAATACCATGGCACTAAGCACTCTGGAAACATAGATGGGATTTCTCCTCCCTGAGCAGTCTTTGCCAGGATTTTTCAGACATTTAGGATTCATATCCAGAATCCTCAGACAGGTGTCCAGAATCCCACTTTCAAACTGTACAGAGAAAAACAATGGTATTACTGCTGAATAGTTGTTTGTCACTGATGCAAGTATAGAAATGGTAAAATAATAAACAAGAGATCCATGGTCAGAAATGTCTTCTTCGAAACAACAAAAACAGGTGCAAACTCTTTGCAAATTAAATATGTAACTCTGCCATGCTGTAAAGCCCAATAGCTGCACAGCTAATGCACTGCCTCTCACTTTATCACACCCAAATTGTCAGTACAAATATCTCAGTTTATTTCAGTGTCAAATGTTCAGGAATGACTGCCTGTGCAGTTACATAACTCATCGAAAATCACTTGATAAGTGGATCTTTTTTTGTTATCAGAATGAGCGTGATTACAACTCCTTAACCACTCTGGCACAATGTTGGCTCAGCTGTTGAACTGTGGGTGTAAGATGAAGTGAGGCTAATAGCATCAGTGTTGGTGTTGGTACCTGGCCAAAGTTCCAGGGAGTAGATATGGGATGTTTGTAGCTGCCTCGAAAGATGATTCCATCCTGAGATAAGACGTACTCTGCCAAACTCTGCTCATTGTCCATGTATACTGCATCTCCTGTTGCCAAGAGACATCACAAATGTCATACAATGAATGTCCTAATACATGTCAAAGTGGATACGCTTATTCAACCTTTTGCCAAGAGTTAGAGGAGAAGATCAATATTACTCTCATTCAACTACAGCCAGAAGTTGGTAAGGTTAGCTTAGTATAAAGGCAGGAAGTAGGGGGACAAATCTAACCTGGCTCTGTCCAAAGGTATAAAATCAGCCTACCAACACCTAAACTGTAAGCTCACTATTATCTGGTTTCCTGGCAACCTACAAGTGATGACAAGACTTCAGTAAGTGACTACTCCCAGGCATAGCATGTTTTACACTTTGGTTTTGTTTGGATTAAATTAACAAGATATACCATGTTTATTAGGGAATTTTATAGGTGCCGGTAGTCAGATTTTGTTACCCTCGGGCAGAGCCAGGTTAGAGGTTTCCTTCTCTTTCCATTCTTTATGCAAAGCTAAACTAACTGGTTGCCTGGTGTAGCCTTATATTTACCGGACATATGTGAATGTGGCACAATAGAAATTGTCAATGAATGTGGAACTATTGCAAAGATCACACAATATTTATCTAAACTACTATGTTCCCCTGTCCTATATAATCTCTGCAGCACTGCTCCTGAATAGCTGTTTCATAAACCCACTTTGGAATGAAACATAACCCCCAAAGCACTTTGTAGCCTTCTATTGCTACACAATATCCACCACACGACAGCTTGATGTATGGTCTGTTAACCCACCTGGACACCAAGGGTTAAAGAGAAGGACAAACTCAATCTGGCCTGATCGCCCCAGGGTCAGGGTGTAGCGGCCTATTGGTGCGTCAGGAGCAGGGCAGACGGACAATGCCACCATGTCCCCGGGGGGGCTGGTGACAGTGGCGCTCCAACGGGAAGTGTCAATGTTGGAAGACAGACCAAAAGAAGCCCTGGTGCCATACTGCTCAGAGGGTTGAGGACCTGCATGTTACAGAGAGTATAGTTAGAGCCCTGAGATTAAATGTAGGGAAAAACAAGGGACTTGGTGAAACATTTTTGCCTGGGGAATGGAAACTTGTAGGGTTTGGTTTCCCAACCCTGCCGTCTATATTTAGTTCAAACATCTTTGGACTCTCATCTCATGCATGGACAGGGTAACTGTGTAATGGCATCTAATTGTGAACATGTTTGGGACTTAAGTTTCCTTGAGTGACCTCAATTCAGATCTGATTTCTGGTAAATTACGTATGCTTAAAATCAAATGTGTTCACCTTAGTCCAAATTCCTTCACATCTTCCACCCGGCAAAGCCAACTAAACTAAAAGGCAGCCCACTTCCTTCTCATAGGGTGGGATTAAGGGTCCTACTCCACTCCATTTAAAACATACTTGACTGTCAAGGGTTGATTATGTTATCTATAATTATACACATGCTTTCAACAAGCAAAACTTCCTGTTTTGGATTTGATGGCAAGTAACAGCTGTGTTATCATAGTCATGTGGTACATGGGACATTTATCCAAATATGAAGTGAAGAGAAGAGACATATGGTTTTCAGTGTTTAGGATATTTTTGCATGGCAAATGCATGATAATACAGTATCTCGGGCTACCAAGAATAACAGTAAAGTCCAATACCACCCACAGAACAATAAGGGAGTAGGTTAACAATGGAAAAACCAACAGAACATCTGGAGCTACTGTAGGTCTGCCAGTAGCAGTGTCACTGAAAACTGAACAAAGGGGAAATTGCTTCCTTTTTCTTTCCATCAACATTACAGCTCCTTTTCCCTCTCATCTCTGAAATAACAATAAGTTGCAAAGAAAACAAGGCCTGCAGAAACACACAATGTGACCCTAACTTCCTTAATAAGAGGAAAGTGAAAGTTTTGGTCATTTACTGCACTTTTCTAAATGTTCTGATGCAGTGCAAATGAACAGTAAGACTAACAGAAACGTACATAAATATCCAAAAGAACACTTACTACAATTACTTGGAAACGTGCATTCAGTTAGGCACATTAGTTCTAAAATTTCATGTGTTTAAGAAGAGGTTAAGAAGGAGTAGCACCTGTCTCTGCGACGCAGTCAAGAGAGGTGTCTCCCGGTTGGTAGATTCCGGAGCGAAGGTACAGGCTGATTGTGAATGGTTGGCCTCTTCTCACGATCAGACGATCTACTCCGTTGAGATCAGTGCGATGGTCGGTGTTGTTGAACTCACACTCCAGATCCCAGCGATCAATGTCCAGAGCTTAAATGAATAGGGGACATTTAAAAAGCATAACCCTACCAACGAGGTGTTTATTACTTATCTCTGAAATGTACAATATATAGATGGAGAACAATCATTATCTGAAGAAGTAAGTATTTAACTTACTATTGTTTTTATCAACACATAAACATATTTAAAAAACTTTTGTTACAACTAGTCATTGTGGTATTTTTCAAATGGTAGATACAACTTTGATTTTTATTTAAGAATTCTAAGTTTTCTACAGATTTTTCAACAGATGCTTAAAATGCTACACAGCAAATAAAATGTATTTCTTTATATTTATACATTACCTATTGCACTGTTCTTGGATCTTATTTTAATTTAATAAGAGGGTAGTTTATATGTCTATGGATCACTTTAAAATGCCAAAACATAGTCTTGATTAAGTGCAAGTTGTAAAATTTACAGCTGTGTATAGATTAAGCGATACTTAATAGAATTTACAAGACACCACAATTACAAATAACTTATTTTGTATGGCAGACTTGTGGTGAATTACGCAGAAAACTGTGGTTAACTAGATCATGTTCTGGTCCTGAAGGTGGTTTTTAGACTTTCTATTGCTTTCCTAGCTACAAACGTTTATACTAACTTTATTTTCCTGGATGATTTAATTTAAAAAATAAAAATAAAAGCTCAAATGTTTGTAAAGGTTTACTGTTTGATCCTTAAAGCCATTGCAAATTATGTGGATGTTTAAATAAAACTGCAGGACACTCACAGTCATTCATGGTAAGATAATTTAGTTCCACAGGGCTTTCTGTATGGATTGAACAAGAGGTGTACACAGACAGAGAGACACACAGTCACTCACTGTAAAATGTACAAACGCACAACCACTCCTTCTCTCTAGGGCACCTTAGTGACTAAGAGAATCCCACCCTTTGATTTCCTGTTTGTAGGAGTGCCCCCCACATAATGCCTCCACGGTTTTCCTGCTCCATGACATGTGAGGAGATTACCCCTCCCCATATATTATTGGTTGGTGTTAAGAAAAGCCCCGGAAACAAGCATGAGGTAGTTGTGTCAAGGCTGGACTGGATTTGGGTAAACAAAGACTATGCTGCAAAGACTCCTGCTGTTTTATATGAAGTCCATCATTCCTCAGTATTTCTCATAGCTCTGATGTTTTACTGATCTTGACTTTGGTCCTGTTCCTAATTGAAATTCCTGACAGATGACAACACTACCTTTTCTGGGGCAGCTGGAGATTGTAGTCAGACGATTATGAGGATTTTACTGTTTAGCCTGTGCATACTGACCAGTCATTTAGTTCACATTTGATCTGTATTAATGTGAAAGACATATCAACAATGCATTGGATTACAGGTGATATTTAAAAGTTTATCGAGGAGCCATCTGAAGAAAGAAATATCTCACTTAGATACAAAATAATTCAGATTTCTTTTCACTTTTTGTTTTGAAGAGAGGAGTTTCACTGTTTATTCACTCAGCACATAGCAGGAGAACGGCTCTTCAGCTTACAGAATGTATTACAAAGATGAATAACATATGAATGAGCCAAAACCTTTAGAAACTACAGATTAATAAAGCAATGGGAAACTGAGGTCATGCTTTCTGAAGTGACCTAGGGGTCTTTTGTAGCAACATAATTAATCTAAAAGAAAATATGCAGTTGTGGTATAGCAGATGGTAGCCATGTGTGATGTAAAGCCAAACTGAATGCATTTTATTCTGTAGGGTTACACAATTTAGCAGCATATTGCTCTAATATGAAATGCATGTGCAAAGATTCCACAGCCTTGACCTGCGATCCTCACTAACCTTTACATACTGTGCATGCCCATGCTTCAATCTGGAGGGCTGTCTCACTATGTAGCACCGAAGCCAGCATAAGCCTAATAAGGAAATCAAAACAAGATCTAGCTGGTGAAGTCGTTGGTATAGTAAACACTATTTTAATCCTGGAAAAAAAAATATGCTACATCAGAAGTGAAAGGAGTTTTCAGTCTCACAGGTATAGTAAGCACTATTTTTATCCTGGAAAAAAAAATATGCTACATCAGAAGTGAAAGGAGTTTTCAGTCTCCCATGCTGACTTCAGTGCTCCATCACACTTTCAATGTTGACTAAATGCTTTGTAAACTTCCAACAGACAGGACGCTGGTGACTCTGATTTACCAGTATGCTGTTTATTCGCCCTGCAAGTTCTGCAGTGGTCTAAGTTTTGCTCATATTTGTGTGAAGCACCTAGCTGCTCCAATAGATTTCCTAACATCCTGTGAAGATTAAATATAGAAAATGGCAAAAGCATTTTTATGTCTTTGGACTAGCCTGTTCCTAATCACAGATTTTATGTTAAATACACAACCTGAAAGTAAAATATGTATGCCTTTTTACCATATAATGTCCAAATGCCCTTCTTTTTTTACACATTTTGCCTAAAGGCCCACAACACTAAGTAAACCTGGAGGTTCTTGTTTGGGAAGTTTTGAATGCCTTTACGAGGGCATAAATGGTAACTATTTGTAGGGTAGCCTAGGGTCTGAGAGCAGCAGTTGATTGGCGGCGGCTCCAGCTGCTTCAGCTGCTATTGTAAGGGTCCCAGGGCAACAATCATCTGCTCAGACATAAGAGCAAAACATTTTTTAGATGCATCAGTCTATAGATCACTGATTACCGTCTGATGGACAGAGGGCAGTTTTGAATCCAGCTAAATACCGGGTGAATATTTGGATGAAGATTTGGACAGGCTGTGATAAGTTATATGTAACATGTTATATGTTACTGTGATACATTTTTCACCTTTGCTATTCTTAGTCATCATATCTACAGCATGCTTAGTGACAACAGTGTGAAAGTTTGTTCTTCCTGGTCATTTACTCCTGTCAGTAACTACAAAAACTGCACACAGTGAATTACATTTAAAGTTGCAATAACACAAACACCCATATTATGGGAAATATAACTATGCAACCAACATGTTTAATGTTTTTTTAAATTTTTTTTTTTACTATTTAGCTATATACTACCCAACTATATTATGGCAAACAGTTAATGAAAGCTGCTTAAACAATATAAGTAGTCAGGGTACAACTTACCTTGAGCCATGACTGCTGCTGTGTTCTTTGACTAAACTGTGTTTTCAATGAATCTCAAGCTCAGCAAGAAGTAGTCACCCCTCGTCGTTGTCTCGGTCTTCACTCCGGGTCTGTAGTCCCTCTCATCGTGTTAGTCCGTCTGTGGTGGGCGTGACGCGACCCCTTTGCGCGTGGCCACGCCCACTGTGTGTTGGACAAGCTCCGTGGATTCATTACAGATTGAACGTCAGAAGGGTGACTTTTGTGTTAGTCCTGTTTCGTTAAGAAAGAACGAAACGTGAAGAATAAGTGCACTCTCTGAACTTTTTTTACCTGGAGCAGAAGAATATTGTAAAAGTGTAGAGTGCAGTGTAATGCTGTCTAATGATCAGACGAGATAACAACACATGGGGAAAAAGAAGCCCGTGTATGATGGAAACCATAGGCAGGTCATCAACAATAATACCCACCCCCAAAACAAAATCCCCATTAAAGACCTTAATAAATTCAGACCAATTGCACTAACTTCCCTGGATAATGAAGTGCTTTGAAAAGATTCTGAAGGACACAATCATCTCCCTAACTACAGATAAATTAGATATTAAGCAGGCAAGGGTAAAGCTCTTCATTCTTGACAGGGTGTATAGAACTTGAGAAACCTGAATCACATGCAAGACTTTTATTTTCTGACTTCATTTCAGCTTTTAACAAAATGTTAACCTCACATTCTAATTGAATGATTAGCCTCCTACTTTAAGTTACTGGGCAGATCTTATTAGTAATATTAAATTTTTTTGACAAATGGAAGGCAGCAGGTCTATGTAAATGGAAATGTCTTCTGTCATTGTATTCAACACAGGCTGTCCTCAGGGCTGCATGTTCTGCTTTTTATATTATAGGCTACACTGACAACTGTAGCTCCTCTTGGGAAAACAGCTACTTGGTAAAGTTTTCAGATGATCCAGCCCTGTTGTTCCTTCTCTAGGGCAACAAATCTGATCATAACAGTGACCTTACAGAATTTGTCAGATGGCGCGACACTAGCTTTCTTTATATAAATGTATCTTAAACTAAATAATTGATAATAGACTTTCGGAAGCACAGTGACAAACTAAAACCGGGTGTAATACACAATGAAAATGTTCAAATAGTCCAAACATGAAAGTACGTAACTGAAATTCACTGATAGCAGTATTAATATACCTACTGAGGAAGCTTTTGGTTTCTGTAAAAGAATTCTATGCAGATTTTATCAAGCCTTTGTTGAGAGCCTACTAACATTTTCTTTCTTATGTTGGTTTAATGGACTATGGATCTGTGAAAGACAAATAGAGCTTGACGACATTGTTAAGGTATGCTCAAAAATCACTGGTACCCAATTAAAAGATCTCTGTTCTCTCTGGAAAATAAAAGTTGTCCAGAAAGCAGACCAAATATGTTGCCGATCAGATCATATACTCATTAATGGATTTATTATCATGCAGTCAGGTCGGCGGTACTATGTGCCGATAATAAAAACTAACCCATTCATACCAATTCACTAATTCCGTCTGCCATAAGATTGTTAAATGAACATTATTCTAGACTGTTAAATGAATACACAACTACAACAAAACTGGTTCTTGCTCCCCGCTGCTCTGTTTTATTATTTCTTTTTAACATTATATACATTGTATGCTAATGCACTTTTTAACTTTAACTCTTAATGGATGGGTTGGCTGTAAAACTGACTTGCCCCTTGGGAACTAATAAAGTTATCTGAATCTGAGGTCACTAGGCTATTATGCAGTATTGTTGGGTGCGGTTATAGTTGCAGGTTGAACCAGTGGCCTATGGTTATTGTATAGTTTCACTGAGATTTAGTCAGGCTGGCAATATTCTGTAGCTTATTTATCAGTGCCACAGACATTAGACGTCCCTAAATTAATTAAAAACATATACTACACTGGCGCTTATTAGTCCGCACTTGACAAGAAATACCAATTATGCACCAAAAATGCTAAAGTCAATTATGACTTTGAAATTGTGACTTTGACAATAAAAGTAGTAGTATAAAGCCATTCATATGGTTTGAAGCACTCTGGGCAGACTAGCACTAATGACAAACACGAGTCTTGGCTCCAGAGTAGGGCATTACATGTCAGGAAAGTGAATTCAGCAATTAACAGGGGTGAAACCAAAACCAGAGCTCTCTCCAAACCCAAAAAGTGGAAATGACTGTGTGCCTTTGCCAAGGCAGGCTTGGCTACTTCAGAGGGACTGTTGCATGTCTCGCCTAGGCTCACTTCCAGCTTTTTTAATGTGTGTGTGTGTGTGTGTGTGTGTGTGTGTGTGTGTGTGTGTAAAACAAAGCTTTGAAACTTGTACTTTCAAAAAACGTTCCATCATAATGCAAAAAGCACTGGGAAAAACATTGACGTAGAGGGAAATACCTGTTAAGAGCAATTCAGCATAAAATGTCATTTAAACATTATTGTTAGTACAGTAGCCGCACCAAATGTCTGTGATACAGTAAAATGTGACTTGGCATGTCTAATGTTTTCATTTTCTTCTCTAAAATGTTAGTATTGTAGCAAATTCAAGTGATTCTCTGCATTTTATATGGACAGTTTTTTGGTTATTTACAGTATGTGAAAAACTTGGATGATGTGATGTTCTGATGGCTTATTTCTTCTCATTTAATCAGAGAAATACACCTGTGTTACATATTACAGCATCTATTACATCAATGACAGTTGTCATCTGACAAATGGGCTCAAAAAAACTATTTGGTAGACGCCGAAAAAGCGTTTGACCGGGTGGAGTGGGAGTACCTTTTTGATGTTCTTGATAAATTTGGGCTGGGCTCAGATTATATTCAGTGGGTTAAGCTTCTATACAGGTCTCCTACCGCCCAGGTCTTGGTAAATGGCTCGGTGTCTGATATTTTTCCTTTGAGTAGAGGTACACGTCAGGGTTGTCCCCTCTCACCGCTTTTATTTGCACTTGCTCTTGAACCACTTGCTGAGACTATTAGGAACCACAATGGACTATCTGGAGTGACCTTAGGAGACATTGAATACAAAATATCGCTTTATGCTGATGACATATTACTGTTTATAACTAATCCAGAGAATTCTATACCTGTTTTGGTGGCAATTATAGATCAATTTGGCCAAATTTCAGGGTACAAAATTAACTATGACAAATCAGAGGCCCTGCCACTGGGTAACTTTGGAGACCGTGCATCTCTTGTTAACTTTCCATTTAGATGGTCGAGTGTCGGCTTTGTTTACCTGGGCGTCAGAGTATCGGCTAAGGTTGAAGAATTGTATAAATTGAATTTTAAGCCTACCTTGACTGCAGTTAAATGTGATCTTGAAAGATGGTTCGATCTTCCTCTGTCTTGGATGGGCAGGATTAGCCTGATAAAGATGAACGTGCTTCCCAGAATATTATATCCAATGCAAATGCTACCACTTAGGATTACTAGAAAGGCATTTTTAGGTATAGAAAGAGTTCTCTCAAATTTCATATGGCACGGAAAGAGACCTAGATTAAAGATGAAAACTTTACAGTTACCCATTAGCAGAGGGGGTCAAGCCCTTCCCAATTTTTTGTATTATAACTGGGCCTGTCACGCACGCATAATATCAGGCTGGTTCAATCATTTTCTCCATCAGGAGGGAACCTTAGTGGATGCCTGGTGCTGTGCCCCTTTCTCCCCTATCAGTCTTGTTTCAATTAACAAAGGTGAAATCATGGCGGAGGTTAAAAATAATCCTATCATGCTTAACACTTTAAAGACTTGGCATGATGTCACTAGACATGTTGGTCGGAGAGGCTTTTCATTAGCGCTACAACCTATAACCCAAAATAAAGCTTTCCTCCTGGTGTGGGGAAAAGTATTTTCAATTTTTGGTACTCAAAGGGGCTACGGTTTGTGGGTAATTTATTTGAAAACAATAATTTTATGTCATTCTCACAACTTCAAAATAAATACCAAATACCACGTAACCACTTTTTTGGTTTTCTTCAGATTAGACACTTTGTACAGTCCAATCTTGTACTCTCAACGGACCAGTCAATAGGGAGTCCAATTGATGACCTCCTCCTTACTTTTAACTCAATTGCTTCCAATAACAGGAAATTTATCTCACTTTTTTATGGAAAACTGTACTCTCTTAATTGTGACAATGTTAACAAAAGTAGGGAATCATGGGGAAGGGATTTGGGGATTGATCTTGACACTGACACCTGGTTAGGTGCATTTGAATCTGTTAAGAAACTGTTTATGTGTAATAGACTCAGAGAGAGTCAGTACAGGATATTACATAGATTGCAGCGCACTCCTCATTTTCTAAACAAGATCAACCCTCAAGTCTCTCCCTTCTGTAGGAAGTGTAAGAAAGAAGTAGGGACCTACTATCACTGTATTTGGCAATGTCCCTTAATACTCAGGTATTGGAGGAATATTTCTCAGGAGCTAAGTTCAATTTTTCACAAAACAGTTAAATCAGAACCAGTCTTGTTCCTTCTGAATCTACATCTGGAGAAGCTCTCTCTATCTGCAGGGCAACTGTTGTTAATGGGGAAACTCTTACTTCTAGCAAGGCGTTGTGTTTTGTTCCAGTGGATTGAGGAAAAACCTCCCTCGGTCACACAGTGGTACAGAGAAATATTTAAGGTTTTTCCTCTGGAACGCCTTAGTGCCATAGTGAGGGGCAATGCCAATTTGTTTTATAATGTTTGGCAACCTTTTCTTGATCACCTTCCTGATGATCTTGCTGGTTTGTTGCAGGGTGGGAGACCACATTTTGTCTTCACCAAGTCATAATCTCTTTTTAATTTTTAAATTTTTTTTATTTTTTATTTTTTATGTATATGTTTTGTTGTAAACGGTGATGTACATTGTGTGATGTAACATGTGATGTGCCGTTTGTGCGTGTGGATAATTTTCCCCGTTTTGTATGTTGGTAGTGGCTGGGCTTGTTTGTTTATTGTTTGTGGAAAATCAATAAAAAATGTATATACAAAAAAAAAACTATTTGGCAAATGCAAGTAAAAGACAAGTAAAATATTAGCCACCAATATTTGAGTTTAGACATTTCCATCTGACTGTAAGCATGCTGATTAAATTTATTGCAAAAATAGTTGGGGTGCAAATAATAACACAAATAAAAGCCAACATACTCAGCATCATAGTTCTGTATTTCAAATAAAAACCCATATAAGTGTTACATACACACATCTCCAGTAACATATTTGTTTAAACAAAATGGTTAATCAAAAGAAAGGACAGAGTGAATGTGTTTTATTTTTTAGGAAATAAGTAAGACACATACTGTTATTATAAAGGTTGATAAATCTGTACAATAGGCAATACATTTGGCACATAAAAGATGACATTATGGTGTTTACTGCCTTTGTGACACAATTTCTCACAGATTCACAAGATTTTATCAAACTCCTCAGGGTTCAGGATTGTGTATGTTTATACAAATCTGCGCATTTAATTTTTACCAGGATTATTTAGCCACATTCTTTGACTATTGTAAATTTTAACATTGTACTATGAATAGCACTGACTCAAAGTCCGCAGCAACTCAACTCAACTATGATCCTTTCCATGAGCTATGAAACTATGATTTACAGTGCATTGTGCAAGGCCAGTTACACATTTCAAGATTTATCTCTGTTCAATTACAATACATTTACAGACATTTTTCTGACCTATTGTTTTAGTGGTGAGAATAAAAAAGAACATAATATTTACAGAGTGGTAATGGATTACAGATGTTTAAATAGTTTCATCTTCAACAGACTGGTAACTGCTTTTCTTGGGTTGCTTCTAAGTCTGTAGGAAAAAAAAGTATGTTTCCACAGCAGAACAGTTCATAATGAATGAACACATAATAACTAACTGTTAAAAAATGACTCGTATTATATACAAGTTTAAGAAAGGATGGGTGATGTATAATTGCACTACACTCACCTTCAACTGTAACACAAATCAAACCTCAGTGGATTTTCCAACACTATTGTTTTGAACCTGAAAGATTCATAAAAACATTATTAATGTAATATTAATAACAGAAGGCCACCCAGAATAATCACTGGCATCAGAAAATTCACCTCCTATGCAGGAAATAAATTTGACTTTATAGTATTGAGTAAGTTATTTGCTTTCAGGTTGCATTAGTATTCTGCCTTCTTAATAAGGATATCCCGATCGGATTAAAGCCAATATGGGCATTTTTTTTAACTGATCTGGGATCAGCAGTCGCCCTGATTAACTTTGTCCGATCATTTACATCAGTAAATTCTACACCATTATAAGTAGAAGTTGATTTTATATGTGAGTTTTACAAAAATGTTGTTAAGTAAAATGTATTAAGCTGAAGACATCCTTTAGTTACTTTGTTTACTTAGTTATTTTTTGTAAACAAACGTTGTGCTGTTCTATAATCATACGTATATGATATAAGTATTGGATCAGGACTCTTTATTGGCAGATATTCGATGTTTTCAAAATTAGTATTAGGGGCCAAAAAAGCTGATCGAGACATCCCTAGTTCTTAATGTTTTTAACCATATGAGCAATGAATGAATTTTGAGCTTTGTACTTCACCTTTCTACAGGGCAGATCCTTGGCCTGGTACTGTGGTTTGATTTTGGGCTTGGGTGCAACTGGTGGTTTGTTTTTTCCTGGGGATCCTGCCAGAGCAACTGCTGCAACTGCTGCCTCCTTTACAGTGATCACAGAGACAGGGACCAAGGAGGCATCCTCCACCTCTCCTCCAATAGCAGAGTGGTAGCTGCGACTGGAACTGCTGAAGCCACTCACACTCTCTCCTGATGACTCAGAGCTGTCCACTGAAACAAAGAAAAGGCTTGATTATAGATATGATCACTGAATGGATAAATGATCCATTCAACACATCATAACTTAGTGAGTAAGAGAAATGTTTGAACTGGAAAGCCAAGGTTCTAGCACTGTGCCAGCAATCAACCTCCTTTGTCCTTGGATGCCTTTAAAAAAATAACTGACCCAGTGGTCTGGCCTCTGACCTCATTGGCAGGCTCGAAACACGATACCCAGCAGCCTCAGTGAAGCTGTTCAGGGGCCATCAATGATACCATTGTCATGGCAATGGGAGCTTCCTGGGTGTACCATTTTAATCCATTCTGGTCATATATTATTTAATAACATATTTGCTTAATTGTACACACTAAACTCACACAATAAGATGTGACTCCCACTCTCATGATCCAGGTCATCCTCCTCCAGAGCTCCAGGAGGCGATATGTATCCTCCAAGGCCCCCCGCCACCACCCTCCGCATTGGCCCACACAGGTATTGCACAGGTGACTGGTAACCTCTTCCAGAGGAAGAGGAGGAAGAAGAACTGCTTCTTGAACCAACAGATTTTGGCCGGTCCCCAGGGATCCCATCCTGGGGGCTGGATGATCCGACAGAGGACAGCACCCTGTTTTCTGCAAAGACCAGGTGAGAATTTGTTTTATGAGAGAAAGTGTTAAGATGGGAAAAGTAAGAAGAGCCAGCAGAAAACCTGTTTAACTGTCAGTATTTGCTTACCTCTTCCAAGCAGTACATAGTTGACGGCTCTGTCATTAATAGCTGCATCACTAGGCTGGATGTCCATGAAAGGCTTGTTTCCAATACCCATGAACACTCTCTCCTGCATACGGACCTCTACAAAAACGTGAAATCATTAGTTTAAGAATATTTCAAATTTAAGAAATAGAATTAAAACATGAATACACACTGACAATTGAAATGTTGCTGTCACTGACTTTGAAATGTCAAAAAAGATAGGTTATACACATAGGCAGTGCAAATGTTAATATATTATGAACATACCAGCCTCTATCAACGAGTCTCTATGACATTTTCCTAACACATGTTATCATTTGATTCTGATAATGTACTGTATGTATATTAGCGTGAAATAAGTTCTTTAACCTTATAACCTTTGCTGTGATGATGTTGGGGACACCGCTTGCAAACAATCTGTAATCAGAGCATCAACCGTGTTTGATTAGCAATGTGTCTGTGTGCATTTGTTGGTACCTCTGTTGTGTACTGCCTGCTCCCACAGGATCCGCTCCAGGTCCTTGGTCCAGGCGTCCTTCACCTCCTGGCTGACTGCTTGAAGTGTGTATGTGTCCTGGGTTTTTCTCTTCCTGAACCAGATCTCAAAACACAGGCCACTGTCACCGCTGTTTTGGGTCATGCCTACATCTGATGTCTAAATGTAAACAAAGAAAAATTGAGATTTAAAACTGGTAGTTTCAAATGGGGAAAATGTCACAAGCTTCGGCTTCATCCTGCTCCTTTTCAGACAGTTTTTGAAACTATTAGATGTAATAATATTTTTTATATTGTTTGTAACACTGTAAAGATATTGTTAATTTTCCTTTGGTATGTTGCTATTCACTTTTGTATTTTTATATTTTATTTTATAGTTATATATATTATTTTTGTTCAAAATAAAAAAATAAAATGGAAAAATATGACAAGCAGTTTGGCAAAACACAGACACAAAAGACATTATTACATTTCCTTAATGTAATGCAACAATTTTCTTCTATAAAAACGTATCATAGTATTCAAATATTTTTTTTAATACTTATTCCATTGTGTGGCATGGGGCCAAAATGTTCATGTTCCATCCTTTCCTCCATTGAAGTGATTTGGAAAGTTTCTCAAGTTGTGACAAGGAAACTGCATTTTCTATGTACATGATGAGTAAACGTATTACCTCACTGCTGCTATTGCTTAATTTACTGGTACTTTATCTTAGACATGAATACCTTTGAACTTCACATGTAATTGTGTGTGTTGCAATATGGGTACCTTAAATGACTGTTTGTAGATATATGTTTCATTTCCTACGTCAGTCTTCTTGGTTTTGCTAAAAAGAATGAGTTCTTGAAAGAGGAAAACGTGGCGTAAACATTTTTCTTCCTGAATGTTACCAAGAACTCATCCTGGCGAATCAGATGCCCTTGCTCCTTCAGATTAACCTGCCAAACACAAAAGAAGAGTCTGGCGGTCATGTACTGTAGTCAGCTGTACAATTCCAGTCCAATACAATCCGCCTTTGCTCCCTACAATAATAAGTGAGCTTCTAAAGACACAGTCAAACAAAGATACAGACATCAATACCAAATAATATGAACTTTATTATTTCTGACAATGTAACAGAGGCCTTACCAAAGAATAAGTGCACTCTCTGAACTTTTTTGTGTGGAGCAGTTGAGCCAGAAGAATTAGTGTAGCAAAAGTGTAGAGTGCAGTGTAATGCTGTCTAATGATCTGACGAAAACAATACTTGGGGAACAGGACGCCCGGGTATGGTGCAAACCATAGGCAGGTCACTGCAGGATTGTTAGATGCAGTTAAAGTTGCAGGTGAACGAGTGGCCTACCGTTACTTTATAGTTTCACTAAGATTTACAAAGGTTATCCAACATAGTGAAAAGGTCACGCTGGCAATATTCTGTATTTTCGAATTGTTCATATATCCCAATGTAACAATGTTACAGAGGCCTAACGTTCATAAAATACCAAAATAAATGTCCTATGAATCCATCTTCATTTTCTCTAGGTCTGCTCTCCAGATAATGGAGCTCCAGGCTATCATCCCACCTACACAACACAACTCCCCTTTGCATTCCATGGAAAGGATGGTGGATTTATTATTCATTATCATCCCAGAACATTACTCCTCTCCCTCACTTCACATCATCCTTTGTTCAAATATGACAAAGTCTTGCCTGTACTTGTTTCCCAACTCTGCTTCCCCCATTGCAGGCAAGATTCCACTGATGTTGCTTAAAGCTGGATGAGAGTGTGATAAGTCATTCTTATCCCAGTAAAGTACACACTATATCTGTGCAGCATACCTGTGTATGTACGTAAATCTTGCTTTATATTTTGGTTTACAAAATGACACAAAAGTTAAAAGAAAATAGCTGTCTTACATCACAGTGGTGGATGGCGTCCATGGCCAGCAGGTTGTTGCCGTGGCGAAGCTGGAAGTGAATGACCTCCAGGGCAGCCTTGACCTCAGCCATCTCTCTGGTTTGTCCCAGACCGCACTCCCTCGTCATGTCCTGAAGCAGCAGGCTGTACTTACTGATCCGCTGCACGGGCTTCAGCAGGTACGACCACAGGTCCATCTTATCCCCCAGCTTCAGCTGCTTTTGCTGGTGTATGAGGAGAGACAGAGTGCTGAGTGAACCTGCAGCAGTGTATGGCTAAAGCTATCAGGATCATGCTAATGCTGAGTTGGAGAAGACATTAATATTAAGTATATTAGAAGGCATCCAAAAGATCTAAAATAGTGTATAGAGATGTACTTTACAGCACACTTTTATTTGGTAACTTCTTTTTATTAGCAATGCTAGCAGCTTGGCTCTAGGGTGTCTGTACTGTAAGCATGTTAGCATGCTGATGTTAGCATTAGGCTCAAAGCACTGCTCTGTCAAAGTACAGCCTCACAGAGCTGCTAGCATATACTCTGATCTTGTTACAATAAACCATTCTCTCCCCTTGTTAAAGAAAAGTCATGTAGTTTTGAGAAGAGAGAATGAAGAGCTAAGGGAGGCTGGCAGTGGTTCTCACCTTAAAGAAAGCCTGTCCATGATTGATGAGAAGACTGTCCGACTGCGGTTTGTTTTTGCTGTAAAGGGCGTACAAAGCAAAGCTCTCTTTCTAAAATAAAAAGAATAAATAAAGACCATTAGTCATCAGCATAATCACCAACAAAAGAATTGCAAGTACCACATAAAATGTGGACTACCATAACAGTACACAGCTGTAAGAGCTACGCTACATACTCTATAAGACATAACATCAGTAAAAACACATCTGGAAAGGCCTCTGTTTGCAGTCAATTATGCTTAATTATCACGGTTTTGGTTCAAAACAGGAAACCGTTACTTGACATAACACAGACCCCCCTCTGTCAAAACCTGGAAGCATCATGGAAACAGCAATTACTCAGGTGCACCCCACTTGCAGACTGTAATTCATATTCAGTACTTCTCTGTGCTCTCAATACACCTACATGTCGGAGGAAGCAGCGTCCTACTCGGAAGGGTTCATTCACGCAGCTCTCCAACTCATTAAGGAAATGGTGTCGGTGGAAATCGTGGAGTTTTTCTAAGTTGCCGAAGATGCTCCCCCTTTGGCCCCTGAGGTCCTGAGGGACATCAGGCCTCTCCAGCTCGGGGAAGTAGTGCTCTCGAACATAACCCAGAGCCTTCACGTACTCCCTCTCTGTGGACAGCAGCTCCTCCATGATCCTTTGCAGTTTCCTGTTCCACATATAGGAAATAGAAAATGTGAAAAATCATTAATTTTAATAAAGCTTATAACTACACCCAGATGAGCCCAGATGAGAGTCAGTTTTACATAATTTATTTGTAGGTATGACAGTGTAGCCTGGATATCCAGATCCAAATCCGAAATATTAAGGGCCTGGCATTGAGTAATGGAAGTCAGCCATCTCAAGGGGCGGCACCAAGCGTGCATTTGAAAATCTCACTGCACACAATTGGATAACACTACGACCAATTACAACAACACACGGGGTGACGTATCCAGAGCCCCATACGCTTAGCTACCAGCAGAGCTAATTTGTAGATTAAACTCTTGTCATCTGTTTAGCTTGCCTCTGTCCCAGATAAACCGATGTGATTGGGGTAGTTCAGCTACAAGGGTATAGTTAATGAACAGATAATGAATATGTATACAATGTATTTTGCAATGTCCTGGATAGTATTTCACTGAGCTTTAGATTACAGATGAGAGGGGGTTGTTACTTACAAAACATTGCTGACATTGTTTTCTGTTGGCGTGAGTAATGTCTCTGAGGTCCTTAAATCTTTAGGGCTCTGGGTGGAGAGTGTGCATTCTCCAACCTCCTCTTCATTACTGTTTCTTTTTGATTCGCAACTCAGGTGTCTTGACCGTAAACTCTCATTATCGGAAATGGGCTGTAGATTTTTTTCCAATTGCTGTGTTTCGCTCTGATAGTCGTTGTGTTTTACATTCAAAGGTGAAAACCCAGAAATGCTCGTCAAATGAGAGCTCACACATGAGCCCTCGCTCAGTGATCGGCCCAAAAGTTGGTGTGATGGAAAGTCATTGTCCCCTTCAACTGACTCTGAGCTCCTCAAATCTGATTCACTGTGGTGCTCTCTTGGACTCCCTTTGGTTTCTGGATGACAGTCAATGTTTTGTGGGAAAAATTGAGTCATTTTCTCATTTGTAACTGCTGCTTCAGGTAATTTCTGCACTTGAGATCCTCCTTTCTCGCTCGCTTTCAAGTCAGGTTTTAATTGGTGGTTGAAGCATTCAGCAGTGGTGCATTCGCCTTTACTTTCAGATCTACTGACCAACTCTTTCTGACAGTTTGGCTGCTGGGTCATGAAGCCTTCATTATCCCCCTCCTCATTCCTTTCCTTCTCTTTCTCCATTCCACTATCAACTCCCTGAGGGTTTGCAGCTGTGGTCTGTTGTATCTGGTTCTTATCTATGCCTTTTTCCTTTTTCTCCTGAAGACGTTGCCTAACTTCTTGGCACCGGACCCAGGCTACATTCCACACTCTCATCACCCGCAAGGCCCCAGATCCCACGGCACAGGCCTTAGCTTTTTGAGCCTGGAAGTGCAGGGTGGAGAATTTGCCACCTAATCTTTCTTCATACATCTGAAGTGTGCTCAGGACCTGGGTTGAATAACACCCCTGCTCTACCTGCTCCAAAGAATGAACGCATTCTTTGGCCAGGGCAGAAGCCTAAAGAAGAGAGAGAGAGAGAGAGAGAGAGAGAGAGAGAGAGAGAGACAGAGAGAGAAAGAAGGGAAGTAACGATTTTAGATTTAAAGATTAACACAAATCAGTAAGAAAAATGTAGGCAAAAGGCAAGTGAAGAAAGAAAGAGGCTTACATTAGAAATGTCAGTTGGGTGAAAAAGTATGGTGCTAGGACAAAACCCCAACCTGTTCACAGAAGCGGTGCACATGCACCAGTGTATCCAGTTCTTTGTGCCTCTGTTCTGCACGCAACATAAAATCCTCCACATTGGATTTGAAAGTGCCGACCAGAGTCCAAAAAACATCTGTTGCAGGACTGGAATCACTCTTGCCAACAGCTTGCTCTGCCTCCTTGACCAGGTTCAAGGCGTTCTGTTGTTTCTCCTGTAACGAATGATAAGATGTCAAGTGGAACTTGTATTTCATTCCCCCTCCTTTATGCAAGACTCTGATCTACTATTTACTGTTAACAGTGCAGTAATTTAAATATTTTCTACTTGAGGACAATGAAAAAAAACTGTTAGTATGTAAAGAGAAACACAGACAGCCAAATAAGGGCAACTTTTCTTAAGTTTTAAACTCCTTTTGTTATTTTGCCATACTACCTTTGTCTGTTTAAGGAACACATCAAAGTGCTGCAAGGCCTTTTCAGTGCACATTAGGGGATCGTCTGTAGTGTAAGAGTCCTTCAGTCTCTGTTCCCCCTCTACACTGAACCACAGCCCGGCCTGAAAGACGTAACGTTGGTTTATAGCTTGGCAAAACTGTGAGCGTGGCATTACATATTTTATTTTTGAGAAACAGTCACCACAATACCACATTAATGAATTTCAGCTATTTCAATTTGTATTGTAGATTTTAATGTTGTGAAGTGACTGAAAGAACTGCTATTACCGTGCTAATTTTGGCTTCCATCTCTCTGAGCCTGAAGAGGAACCCAAGGTGCTGCAGTGACTCATTTGATCTCATAACCAGAGTGTGGAGCTTCTCCTCCACCTGGTTATACAGACTTGTCACTGACTCCAGAGCATCTCTGCAAGGACGGTGAAATAAATATGAAAAAACTCTGTGAAAAATCACATGTACAAATTACAGCCATACAGACATTATTATTATATTATTAGCGGTCTGCTAATTCTTTATAAAAGACAATTTCTAAGTACTGAAGTCTATATCAGACTGTTGCATGCAAAGCAGAGCATGCAATGGGTGCAGTTCTGAGCACTCTGGGGGACAGCCATCATTCCTCTGAAAGAAGTCCAGTTAATTTATCAGCTGTGGCAAAAAGTGGGAAAACGTGGAGCAAGTCCTGTCCTGCAATACAGGCAAAGGCAGAAAGATCTAGTGAGCGCCTATCACTAAATCATACACTCTACGATTGCCATGCAGTAATTTCAGTCATAGATACACCGATCAATTGCTTACATTGCAACATTGTGTCCTGATCACCCTGTCAGGGTTGTATTTGCTATAACGACCGCTTTGCACTACATTATCCCTTACTTGTTCTATCATATATTATTTGAGTTTTTGCAAATACTTAAAGATGTTATGTAATAAATAAGTTCATTAAGGCTATAAAATAGAGTGCATGATAACTATACACATGTCCACTTGCTATTATTGATAAATTGTGGTGCTATACTGCTGATTGCAAACAAGTCTATTGTAAATAATATGTATATATCATAATCATCTGTAAATGTTTAACAAATATTTAGGCATGAAAAGATAGATAATTCACTCAATATTATCAATGGGGGTGGTGATGGCGCAGTGGCTATGGCATATTTGTTTGGTGTGGGAGATCTAGGTTTGATTCCCACTGCTGATACATCAACCAATGTGTCCCTGAGTAAGACACTTAACCCCTAGTTGCTTCAGGTGCATGTGACCTCTGACATATAAAGCAATTGAAAGTCGCTTTGGATAAAAGCATCAGCTAAATGACATGTAATGTAATATTAAAATTATTTTTTTTTAACAGAATCATAAATTTATAATACTGCAGTGTTCCACAGCAATGTGTGTGTATAGATAGATAGATAGATAGATAGATAGATAGATAGATAGATAGATAGATAGATAGATAGATAGATAGATAGATAGATAGATAGATAGATAGATAGATAGATAGATAGATAGATAGATAGATAGATAGATTTCCTTCAGTGTTCAGTAACTGGTCAAGGTAGAGGTGTAATGTGGTTTGTTGCTGTGATGTAGTATGTCTTTCAGTATACTGATTGAAGAAGAATGTACTATAAGTCGATTCATTATCTGATACCTGTAGTCCTCAGACTGTGGAAATCTGAACTCCTCCCTCCTCATTCTGGCCAGTATAGCTCCTCCTTCTCTTTGCAGGGTTACCAGTCGAATGTCCTCCAGCACCTCTTTCATTGAGGCCCTCTGTTCCTGAATGCATTGTTGCACTTCCTGTAGCAGCCAAAGCAAAAGCAAAGTCAGCACATCTGACCTGCTCCAAAATGTGTGGTGTACTGACTACATTACATCACTAACAAAATGTATATCCTACCTGGGCAGAGTCTATCTTCTTGCTGCCATCCACTTTCTTGATGGCCTTCTGTAACAAGGTGTCTGCCCCTCGCAGGTCAGTCATGAAAGAAACCAGTCTCTGAAATAAATTTGATTTAAGACCGGAAGTGAAAAACTAATACATCGTAATGAACAAAATAGGCTTGAGGTGAAAAGACACCACATCTGTGCCATCTGCTGCCTACAGAGATAACCACAGGCAGCACCATCCCGAGGTGTGCTTATTAGTTACAAACACAGGAGCTTGCAGTCAGTGTGCTGCTAGCTTCACAACCTACTTTGCATTATGTCTATGAATGGTGAGCCGGAAAACTGATTTATATTTTTTTATTTGTTTTATTTTTAAGGGCCAGAAGATGAATAATTATCCAGAAATTCACAAACAAGTGCAAAAAAATTAGACATGAAAAGCTTTAGCCCTAACATAATATTTGACAGCCCAATCCCTACAGAAATTTGTCAGTTTTCATAGGTCTGACATGTGTGCAAGTTTTTGTGAGTTTTCCCACATGCAAAAGCCCTCAAAAATGACAGCAACGGTCCGGGATAATAATAATCCTTACAAAAACAATAAGTTCCTTGCACTTGGTGCTAGGACCCTTGCACTTCACTTGAATGGTTGCGTGGGTGTGTGGAGTCATCCCCAGCTGGTGAACTGTCCTCTGAACATGGGAAACTCCACAGTTTAGAAAATGGAGTGTGGGATGTAAGTGAATGTTCAGTACCTGATGGAACTGCAGCCAGTCAGTATGACTGTACATAAATGTCCCTCCCAGGTCAGGGGTCAGCTGGGAAGCTTCCACTGTCTTGTTGAGGGCTTTCATAGAAGTCACCATGTCCATCTTATAGACAAACATAGACATCAAGGTTAGGCATGAATTAAAAGTACCACTCATCCTGCATTGAATCAAGAGAACATAGGAGTATATGGAAGTGTTTTTTCATTTCTGACCTGTAAACCAGGCTGTTTTTCAGGTCGAGGACAAGTGTCTTTATCCACCAGCATCACGATACTGTGGACAGCATGGAGAGCTTGCTCCTGTAGCAGATAGTCATTAAATTAACTATGAAAAATTTGGTTATTAGGCTGCTATTATTTATTTTAATTCAACATACTACAAAGGTTAAGTACAACAGGCCTACAGTGTGTGTTACAGTGTGTCTTATAAAAATGGAGATTGCGCCCCCTGGTGCATTTCTTTACTGCTAACAAAAAACAAACGTTCCTCAGTTGTGTTACTCTGTGTTTGTGTTTCGTTTATTCAGACACACAATGACTAATCCATCAGTTTCCTTATCTGTAAATCGAGGAACATGACATCTGTCAGCATCTGCTGACCTGTGTGAGTGTTTTTGGGTGAGTGCAGGCATTGTTGATTCAGACTTGTGCATGCAGGTTTGTTGTTTTAACCTGGGCCATCAGCAGAGCTTTGTAGAGGTGAAGCAAAGGAGGCTTCTTCCTGGCATTGATGACCAAAGTCATTCCTAGGTCTCGAACTTCTTTCCTGCCAAAACATTGAAACTTGTTAGGGCACAATGGAACTTGTATGTACTGTATTAATCTGTAGCCCTCTTACACACACACACACACACACACACACACACACACACACACACACACACACACACACACACACACACACACACACACACACACACACACACACACACACAAGCACTCTTCTTCACACATCCTTTTCTACACTTTGATGCTTTCACACCCCCCTCTTAATGGCCTCTTCTTGGGTTACTATTGAGTGAGCCTACATCAGACACAGCTGCTAATTCTAGCAAGGCGCTGCATACCAGACAGTTGGCAGCCAGCCGGACCAGAGACTGTTGAGGTATGGCACTTTGGTGGGGACAGAATAAGGCCAAGCTATCTAGAATGGCTTTTTTGAACTTCAAAGACTCCATTAAACCAGTGTCACCATATAACACTGTTAAAGTGTTTGCTTTTAGACCTTTGAGGCAGAGTATTGACACTCATTTGACAGAGGTCAGCACAGGTCAATATTCATGCCAGCTGATTTTACAGTACTACAGAGGCAGACTTATTCAGTTCATATATTTGTGATTCTGCATATAATATAGATGTATTCATTGTAAAACAGTAACTATACAAAGGCATCACTTAGTGTGGATGTAAAAAAAAAAGTCACATATTATTGAAAGCCTATGCTGAACACTTAATATTTCAAATGGTATATGCTTCCCTCTAGTGGTCAGACCTGTTATTACATACCAGCATACATTGGAGCTACCCAATAAGCTATCAACAACACATCTCATTTGCTGGGCAACTGAGGGGATCACCACCCAATATTGGCCCTCTCAATAACAGATATTTGGTCTGTTTGATTTTTTGATACACAGATATCTAATAGTCATCACTTTCAGTATACCTTGGTATGGAGTGTAAGTAGAGCAGTAGTTCACAGACATTGTGGGCTGACACAAGAGGGGACATCCAGTCTTTTCTACTTCCATGGATCTCCACCACTGCCCTGCCTGTCCGGTCCCTGCTGCCTGATGGTTTACAGGACAGAGAAAAAAACTTGGTGAAATATAATAGTTTTTTGATGTTTTTTTAAAAGGTGCAAATTAATAAACAATTTAGCTTGGTAATTAATATGATTCAGATTTAATGACAAATTCTGTGAAAGTACAGTATAACATGATTTTGATAAGGACTTTTTGAGATACTGAAATCATACAGAAGACTTTTTGGGGTTTTTGGGTGAATGCTCAGAAATCAAGTACCTGGCAAGCTAATAATGCCCAGTTCAAGCAAACCACCAATGCCTTTGAAACCTGATTCCTCGATCTGTGGAGACTGAGGAGTGTCAGAACTTGCAGAAGGAAGTTGAACTTGTGGAGAAGATGGCTTTTCTATCGCTGAGTGATGGAGTTTGGAGTCTGGTCCAGCTGCAGTGGAGGCAGTTTCACTCCTACTTGACTGGGAGTCTGCATGACATTAAAACAAACATTAGTTTGTCTTCCCACAGAATAAAATTAACAAAACCAAAGTAATGCAGTTGACAATTGCAAGAAAATAGTTAGATTATGTGTATTTTGTTTCTCAATCCATCAACTGTCTCTTTGAGGATGTTCTGCTAAGACAGCGCTATATCCTTTAAACTCTCAACTTTTGCCAACTTTCTATTCCGGAAATCTTTGCCCTTTTTTTTACCAATAGCGCACACACAGCCGTTTTATTATGATCTGTTGCTCAATGCTTTAAGGACCACTGAACATTCACGCCAAGCAGAATGATTGAAAATCAATAAATTAATTAGTTCTTCATCCATAAATCTTAATAATCCTCTATCAACATGGATGCAGCTGTACAGCTGTGTACAGACAGCCTTTAAACATTGGACATGGTCTCTGTAACAAAACACTGCATACTAAGCCTGGCTTTGATTTCAGACATCCTAATTGGCCTCTCCTTAGGACCAACAAAGCATTGCCTGTGCTCTCTCTTTGCTGGTTTAATAGTCCATGACAAGCCTGTCTCCAGGCAAGATCTCAACATACCCCTCTGAGGGCATGAGTATGCATGCCAGCAGGTGCAGGGGACAGAGAAACCTTGGTCTTGCATGTCATGCTGTCTCTCTGCATTAGAGAAATGTTCTGCTCTTTCTTTTTACCCAATGGGTTCAGACCCTCACTCTCATTGGGGTCCATCATGCTATTTCCGTTCAGTCCTTTGGTGATGGGAATAACGTGAATGTAGCCGTACTGCCAAAGAACCCAGAGAGCAGCGGGAGACGATCATACTCAAAGCCTGATCTTTGACATTTCAACCCGAGCTCTTTCCTCTTTCTTCATGATCCCAGTGGATCACATTCCCTGAAGCACGCACGGTCACGGTCAATTTTCAATCATTCTGTTTGGCGTGAATTTTCAGTAGTCCTTCAAGCATTGAGCAACAGATCATAATAAATGGTTGTGTGTTTGTGTGTGCAGTAATAACACACTTTATGTGTGGGTGGGGGGTTAAAAAGGACAAAGGGAAGGAAGAGAGAACAAAAGAGTATAAAAAAAGTTGTCTACTCTGCTTACCTCTTTTAGGGGACGTCAGCTTCAGAGTGACTTGATCCAAAAGTTCACCTTTCTTACACTGCATTACGCTGGTGATTGTTTTAGGGCAGACATCACTGTAGCTCCTGTTGTTGAGTTTATAGAGAGGTGGACTCCCTTTAGAAGTCTCTGACACAGTGGACAGAGACCTAACCTTAACTTTGTGTTTTCCTGATGGTTTCACAACTTCCACTTTCTGATGGGGTTTAATGTCACCGTCTGATCCCAGATGCTCACTAGCATGATGTCCTGATTGTTGGGAGATAAGTTTCATCTGCACTTTGTGACTATGGCTTAAACCAGGGGTTGATTTCAAAATAATGGGCGATTCCTTCATTAGGTTTCGGATTCAGAACTTGTACGAAGGTCTTTCTGGTGGGATACAAAGTTTTCTGGTGTTGGCTCACAGCAGTGTCTGTATTGACATAGCTCGTTACTTATCACAGGTTTATTACAGTGGTTACAAAAGTTTCTAAGTTTGTCTCTTTGAGCTTCAAATGCACCCTTGGATCTCAACTCTCCCTCTTCACAAAGGCTGACTTCCTCCAGGGCAGCCAGAAGGTCTACACTCCCCCTCTCAAAAGCGACTGGGTTTCTCAGTGCTGCCACATACGAGTCTCTGTACCTACACTTCAAGTCTTGCTCAGTGGGCTCATGCCCCTGCTTTCTCTGGCTGCATGTCATACAAGGCTCCTCTGCACACTGAAGTGTGTGTCCACAAGGAACAATATTCCCAAGCGGTACTGGTGGCGGTGGTCTGACAGGTTTGAACAAAACTGCATTGGGTGATTTTGGATGGCTGCCTCTCTGTTTATCCACAAACTCCTTCCCTTTGGCGATATCCACCAGGTCTACATAATCACCCTCAATCTCTCGAAAGTTGCAACTGTCCCAGGTATTAGGAGAAACCCAACCCACAGGTTTCACCAAAGGTCTGGAGCGTGATTTGGGGGTTCGTCTTTCATAATCCATTTTGACAAGTTTGGAAGAACAGTCCACAGGTCTCAAAGATGCAGGCATTCTGGCTTTTGCAGGAAGAAAAATGGCTTCCATTGGGAGGGTAGAGGAGTTAAAATGAGAGGGAACTGAGATCTGTTTTGGCTCAGGAGGTGCTTCCTGATAAGTGGGCAAGATCTTAGGTTTGTCTAAAAACTGTGGGATGGCTATTTCAGCCCAGGGCAATTTGATCACTCCTTGATCTGTGCAAAGCAAGCAGCGTGACAGAGGAGTTCCATGTCGTCCTTCATTGATATCGTGCAGCCATTCCTCACTGAAGATGCAGGGGTAGGAAGTCTCAGGGACGGGAGTCTCCTCCACTTCCCAACAACCCACCTGCAGAAGGCTCTTGAGGACAATGCGAGCCGCTTGGTCCCCGAAAGGTTCCACCTGTAGATAGAAGTCTCCAGGACGAAGCAGCAAAGGGTTCACAGGTGCTAACTGGATGACGGTTTTGTCATGGAGACACAGAGGCCAGCCCTCACAGCGGAAAACCACATCAGAGTACCCAGCCTGAAAAAACAAAAGTAGTTTTTAGTGTAGTTTTGGTTTAATTTGCTCTTAATTTTAGTTTTTTAATTTTCCCCCCGCAATGTCTTTGTAGTTTTACTTTGCCTTCTATTTTAAAATATCAGTTATCTACAGTACATTTGTCAGACTATACTGGTAAACTGAATTTATTACAGGTGTTACAGACTTACCTCACTTGCGTTTCTGTGTGTGTATTTACACTGTATACTGTACAACACAGTATAAACAAGTTAAGGTGTAGCTTAAAAATGTATTATGGTTTTTATATCAACTTTATCTATGGAATGCATAGGCAACTGCGCCATAACCCACCACCACAAACTGTATATAAATGGACAGCGGAGAGTGCTCGTATGTAAGAACAATGTCAATGGGCCTCATCCTGAGCCATAGTAATGTCAAAACAATATTGACAGAAAAACTTCAACAATACAAAAGTTAATATTAATGTATTGTATGTCAGTCTAATTATTATTCTTTGTCCTACATCTACTTTTGGAACTACAGTTCCCATAATTTGGGGCGTTGGGGTATGTAAACAGGAATTATGATGTCAGCATGGAGTTAGTGAGATACCCTGTGGGCTAAACTTGAGCACTGTATATTATGTCTGTGTGTTTTATTATTGCAGTATACAGAGAGCAGAGGAAAAAGTGTGTGGGTGCATAAGTATCCACTGAGCTATACAGTATTGATACTCACACATGCTGCCTGTTGGACACTCTCCAGCAGGTGTTTGGAGGGGATGAGAAAGTCCAGCAGACACTGTAATGCATCACCGTGGTAACGTTCCTCAATGGTGCGGAACAGCTGACTGAGGACGATGGGCGCTGTGGCCTGGAAAGGTAGGAAGAGGGCAGAGAGTGCACCCTGGATGGACGAGTCCAGAGATTCTGGGTTCTGGAAAACAAGTCGAGGTGGTGGTCAGTGAGCTGAGCTTTGTGTAATAATATTTTTAATAGGTATATAGACTGTGATACTCTAGCTCAAGTTTTGTCTAGGACACATCTACCATTAACTACACAACATTAAAATAGACAATAAATCAAAGGAAAGTGCACATGTAGATGATAGTTTGGCTTTATTACAAACTGTCTCTGTCTGAGAAAGAGATCAATACTATGTTAAAGCATAATTGTGTGATTGTGATTGTTTCAAAACCACATGAACTCAACCAAACCCTAAAACTAGTATTGCAGAGATTAAAAAAAAACTTTACAACAAAGTAAAAAAGTACAGAAAAACACTGCTGTGCATATAATGAAGGTAAACAGAACATCAATGTCATTGCATAAATAAAGGAGCAATACATTCCTTTCAAATGACAATTGACCTTTCAACCAAGGCACATAAATCATTAAAAAAATCCTTCAAGCTTATCAAATCTTTTATTACAGACTGTTTTGTCCATATATTTAATACAGCTGCCCTTAAACCAAAATCCTGGCATTGCAGTTATTAAATACTATTGAAGGTGGTTTTAATTAGACTGGGTAAACCCCGCCCACTCTACCGGCGATTTGATTTTGCCCTGCAGCTCAGTCTGGAAACCTGCACGTTTGGCAGGTTTAACATGATGACCAAGCAGCTTCTAGTTTACATTCAAGATAGCGGCCATTGAACGCCACCGAAGCGCAGCAACCCATTGATGCCACTGTCGCTTTAAAAGGACTATCCAATTGCGTACAGTCATGCCTCTTGTGCCGAGAAAATAAAGAGCAGACCCCCCAGACCAATGCTCTATCTCAAGTCTGTTGAGTTTTTCTTAGTCTGGTGATTGCCAGACTAGGTTTTAATCTTAATTGAGTGGCTTTTTTTTCATCTCATGGCTTGGTGTACTGTGCAAGTTTGGGTCAAATGTGTGTGGAAATGAGTAATGCAGACCACAAATTTCAATGGAATTCAACACTGATTTATTTGAAGGAGGTGCACATGGCCAGAATGTGTCAAGGACAAATGCTCTGCAAATGCTAAATGACAGGACAAATATTTTTCTTGGCTTTTTGCCCTTCACTGTGCTCATTTGGAATCCCTTAAAAAGTTTGGTTAAGTGATAAACTTCTCTGTGTGAGTGCACTTACAGTATTGGATCAGTGAATTATTGCTGGGCCTACCTGTATAAGTGAAAGGCAATATAATCTCTAATAAACTGAAACCTACAGCAAAAGATCATATTCACAAAAATCTAAAAAATACAAACAATTCCATCCACTTAACAAAAGGCTCATTATCTATAGGGGATCAGGAGGGGTATTTGGGTTGAGCCGAATCAAAAGCATTTGAACTTATCTGGAGATGATTAAGTCTGTCCTGCATGAGTTTGTGGAACGTCTTTCATGTCTGGCCAGGATATGCTTCATTTAAACAAGTATATTTGTAGCAGACCAGGGTCAGCATCTGATCTTATTCAAAGTGACAGGAAGAAGCAAAGCAGACCAAAGAAATGCATATACAGTAAAGATGCAACAGTGTGACACAATGTGTTTACTGCATATACCAATGTCTGTACTGGATATTCCGCTAGCACCAGCTGTGCCATGGGTTACGTCCAGCTAAACACAGGGAAACTTGTAAAGATGAAAAGAGGCCATCTTTAAAGCATTTTTGTTGAAACAACCGGACAGCATGTAAGGGCTGTTAACATATAATTTAACATAATTATTTACGTGTTTCTTTTTATGTTGTCTTGTGTTTTTTAAGCATGATTATCTGTACAAAAACTTCATGGCAATACATAAAATAGTTGTTGAGACATTTTACAAAAAAAAGAAAAAAATACCCTCATGATGACGTTTTAGGAAATGTCAGGGGAACACCAAAGGCATGGGGGCACATCGTCCCGGAATCATGAATGTCTGTACAAACTTTCTTGGCATCAATCTCTCTACATAAATGTATTTTGTATATACTAGATACATGTGTTTAATATACAGTACATCTAACAGTGTTGTCTGGTGTTGGATAGATAGGTACAATACTTCTTTGATAATATGATTTGCTTTCTCATTTAGCACCTGTAGAGTGCTTTAAGATGTACAATTTTCTTCTTTCATTCGCATGCAGTGCAGCCAAACTGTCTTTGTAATATAAAAAGAAAATGAATAATATTCACCTTGAGTTATAAAGAAGGACTTGACACTTACCCTGGATCTGGACAGGTCTCAGCTACTAACCACAGCAGGCGTGCTATTCATACAATCAGTTCACAGTATCCCTGCTGTGTCAATCTCCCAGAATCACAAAGGAGTCTGTTTTAGTCCCCCACCTCATTTTGCTTGATGGCCTAACCAAGACCAGAGACCAGCCCAGGAAAAACACAAGTGCAGCAGCTTCAAAGACCTCACAATGGGACTCTTCTTACTGCTTGGCTAACGGATGCTTGTGTGAGCACCTTGGACAGTCATGAAACATTGGGAACAAAGGTCATGAAGTAGTTTCATGAGTCATTGAATAATTTAGTGACTCATTTAACTTTAATTATACTACTCACTTTGGTGGTTGCATAGCTAAAACTTTTGTATTGTGCATTTAGATACACAGTGGTTTTGTTCAAATGAAGTGTCTGAAATAAAAAACAGCATTAAATGTGGGATGCTGGATGTAAATCAATATCAATATTTTACCACTAATGTTTGAGTCTTTGTATCATTTGTAGACATTGCATGTCCTCAGTAGAAAAGAATGCTTCCTTTTTCTGATTGTGCACATCTGTCACAACAGATTAGGAAATGAAGAACAGAATACCTTCGAGGCTGGCTCTTGAATGGTAATGCATCACAGCTGTTTTAGACTGACTGCAGCCATTCAATTTTGGGTTCTACTGTATTTCTCAAAGCTAACAATAAACCTGAGGTCATATCTAATATGACATAGCTCTGAAGTTACTGTTCAGGGCTGGGACGTTCAATTTCCCTACGTGTAAGTTTTATTTGAGATTAAGTGGAGATTCAGATTTCATTGATGATTCTACAAAATTATTAGTGTCAACTCTTTTGTAGCTTGACTTTAAATCAATCCTTCAATGTAATTCCACCTTAAACAAATATATTAGTGACTTATTGTCCTAACATTACTTCAAAAATTGTTTGAGAACCTCTTTGGCTAAAATGACAAAAGCTTATGTCTGGATAAACCTCTTCTCAAAAACAAGAAGGTTAAATGCATGAGACTGGAACTCCTCTCTGTGGGTGGTTAGTTTGGCACTCTGGTGAAGAACCACATGAAAAAGTGATGCCAACACATATTTTCAATAAATGCAAGGAATACACTTAAAGTTCTGAGATGTATGCTTGTATCAAGGTGTCTGCAGGTTTCAACAAGTCAAATTTAAGTCTTTTAAAGACCTTTTTAAAACTTTTATGAATGAAATTTAAGACCAACAGTATATCACAACATAAAAGTACTTGCAAAGTAAATAAATATATATTAAAATTGAATTAAAGCGACCAGGAGTAATAATGGTCTGTAAATAAACAGCAATTTATATTTGGACAAACAAAGAAAGAACTACAACAAGACAGAATAATGATAAATAAATGAAAAAAACATTTCAGTATTAGCAGTAGAATTGCATGGAAGTAGGAACATTTAAGACCCATTTAAAATTATATAGAATTATATAGAACACAACACTTCAGCAAAATTAAGACTTTTTAATGTTTTAAATTGTTTGGCTTCTGATCTTCCACAGATTGTGAACACATCTCTTCTTTCAGGAATCTTTCCACAGGCCCTGAAAACTGCAGTAATCATGCCACTCTTAAAAAAGAACAATCTCGACACATCACTTCCATCACGCCTTTCTGGCTTAGTACTAAACTAGTTTGAATCCTACTTAAAGAATAGGGACTACTTTGTGTCAATAGGTAATTATGCATCTGAGCATACAAACATGACGTGCGGAGTTCCTCAAGGCTCCATTCTGGGGCCTCTTCTGTTTAACATCTACATGGCTCTGGCATCCACTGGCTCAGATTTTGGAAAACAACAAAATAAGTTACCATAGTTATACAAATTTACATAACCTTATCGCCAGGGGACTATAGTCCAATACAAAAACTGACTAAGTGCATTGAACAAAGTAACGGCTGGATGTGCCAGAACTTTCTGAAATTAAATGAAGGAAATACTGAGGTGGTTGTTTTTGGAGCAAAAAAGGAACGATTAAAAGTCTGCGCTCAGCTTCAAACAACAATGTTAAAAAACAACAGACAAGCCAGAAATCTTGGTGTAGTCATGGACTCTGACCTGAACTTTAACAGCCACATTAAAACAATTAGAAAGTCAGCCTATTATCACCTTAAGAATATATCAAGGGTTAAAGGACTTATGTGTCAACAGGATTTGGAAAAACTTGTCCATGCTTTCATCTTCAGTAGACGTGGCTACTGTAATGGGGTCTTTACAGGTCTCCCTAAAAATCAATCAGACAGCTGCAGCTGATTCAGAACGCTGCTGCTCGGGTCCTCACTAAGACCAAGAAAGTGGATCATATCACTCCAGTTCTGAAGTCTTTACACTGGCTTCCTGTGCCTCAAAGAATAGATTTCAAAGTACTTTTGCTACTTTATAAATCACTAAACGGTTTAGGGCCAAAATACATTTCTGATCTGGTACTACACTATGAACCACCCAGACCTTTCAGGTCATCTGGAACAGGTCTGCTTTCTGTCCCCAGAGTCATAACCAAACAGGGGGAAGCAGCGTTCAGTTTCTATGCTCCTCATATCTGCAACAAACTTCCAGAAAACTACAGATCTGCTGCTACTCTCAGTTCTTTTAAATCAAGGCTGAAGACCTTTCTTTTTGATGTTGCCTTTCTTTAATGGGCTGTTAATTTCTTTAATGTTTAATTTCTTTTACTGCACTGTAACCTTATTCTTGTGTTTTATCTGTTTTTATTCTTTAACTGTTTTTGTGTAAAGCACTTTGAATTGCCCTGTTGCTGAAATGTGCTATACAAATAAAGCTGCCTTGCCTTGCCCGGCCTAACATTTTGATCTTTAAAATGTACATTTTTAAACTTTTTAACACCCCTTGGAAACCCTGTGAATGTTTAAGTTTCCTGGTCCCGTCATGCTGTCTCTCTTTGACAGAACACACCCACAGTAATGTATAAGCTGCTTATCCATTTAAAGTGTGCAGTACGTCTACAATGTCCTGTCAAACTTTTTGCATCTCTTCTGTTTTGTCTGCTGCAGCCATTCCTTTTGTGTTTTTAACAGTTCCTCCTGGTTAACAGCAATTTAAGTACACAATAACCTCCTACATCCTTATGACAACACAATTATTCACTGTATATAATCATATAGTGCCTAACTCTCTTTTCCTTATGTGGACAGAAACTGAGTTGATACTTCTTTTTTTCCAAGGTATTTTACTCCAACAATCAGCCAGTTCAATCAAGCTTAAATCCTGACCCTTTATCTTTGCCTGCAGAGACAGTAGGGTTTGATCGATGTCCAGCTGACCACCACATTGTGCAGCCGCTGCCTCCTCTACACATTTAACACAAGGGGATTCCCTCTGTGCCCATTATTGGCCAGTGCAGGTTGTGATAACTCTAGAAATAGCTTCAGTCTCCAACAAAGATCATTGTTTGACCTGAATTGGCATGCTAGTGTGGACAACAGGCATTTCTCTTTGTCTTGTCCGCCCTTCAGGCCCCCAGGGAGTTTTCGCAGTGTTGAGCATTAACCAGATAATAAGTTTCCTCCAAATTGCCTTGGGCTTTGGCTAAAGAAAGTCAGGACCCATATTTAAGCCACAGTAAAAACAAGATGTCAAGGTATGTAATGCACATTGTGCATATGTGTCAAGATTAGAGCAAGTAAGCTGACCAGAATGTGACTATAAAGAATGACTTCAACTAAATGGACACAGCTCCTGATACGACACGCTGAAAGGATCTGTTGATGTCTCTGTCTTGAGCGGTCATCACATTTGCTTGACAAAAGGGCTGTCACCTAACCTCCTGGCTAAACCAAAAATGTAAGCAGAAGTCACAGTTGAGTCAAAACCTGCCAGTATCCTGAAGACTGCCTGAAGACTGCCTGAATTCTGCGTGTTTGGACATGCTGATGTTTCCAAGAGTCTCAGGTGACACACCACCAACTCAGCCATAACATCAGCCAAACATAATGGACACAGAGGGATGATGGGATACAACATAAAACCACAAGAAATATCATCATGGGAAGAAGAAAGGGTCATTTTAGATTAGCTTCTAGACTACTATTACTGGTTTCAACATAACAGTCTAAAATCATAATAAAAAAACAACAACATGTTGCTGGTATCTCTTAGGTAGTCTCTATCCTTCTCCACTTTTTCATCCATTAATATTTGGTATCTCCAGTTTGGTGGTGAGACAGTTATGTCTTTGTGTATGATCCACTCTAGTTAAACTCAACAGATGGGCACCCATTTAGCTGAGCCATCTTAAATCCTTTTTACAAAAAGGTCCCTACGAGACAAAACCCCTACTTTGTTTCTTTGAGTCACCGCTGCCAAGAGTAAGCATGGTGTGTGTTTGCTATCAGACCTTTAATCTAGTAGGGTTCCTATTATTCACTCATGTTGTAGTTTTTAAGAACCCAAGCTATGTTATTAAAGTGAAGAGGCCACATTAATAACATGAAACATTTTTCTTTATCTCATATTGCATGAGATTCAAGATAGTAAAAATCAACAAGTTTCTGCAGTAGCCTACTCTGAGGCTGAGCTGAGATTTGATTTCACAAGTGACTGTTTCCTGCAAACAATGAACAATGAATGTCTTGTAATATTCTACCATGTAAGTTGGAAGTCTCAAAACAATACTGCTGAAAAGAGCTGTATTTTACCATCTTGTAGGACAATCAACCAAGTGTGTAATCTCTTTTGAAATCAAAAACAGACACACATTCACCCTTTTACGTGCTCTGGTACAATACCTGCATCTAATTCTGTATTGGATGTACTTAACATAAATTATCTCCTTCCCTTCCATGCCAGGTCAGCATCTCTTTAAATAGTACCAAAGGATCAGACAGGTGTATAGAATAAAAAAAATAAAAAAAACAGTTGACATAAAACAACTAAAAAGTTAACATGCTGACTTTTTTTCTTCTTCTAGAATGTCTCCATAATGGATTAATAATTAACCACTCCCATTAAACAGAACAAAACAAAGTCTCCTGGATCTCATCTTATTTCCCAAAGCTTGCATTCTGGCAAACTAACAGGAAATAAAATTCTAACTTATTTTTGGAGGGTGTAACACACCATAATAGCTTCCATATTTCACCTCACAATGTTAAAATGGCCAATAAAAAAATAAAATAAAGATTAATAATACAAGCAAAGAAAGGCCTTCTGAAATTTATTTAGCCATTATTTAGCCATAACACAAGAGATTTGTTAGTTGATCAGTGTTTATAAGGAGTGTATTAAAACACAGACATCTGCTGCTCTTCATTGCTGAGCTTTGCAAAGTTTTCTGAAAGTCCAAACAAGTGCTAAACAGAGAACAGCAAACTACATGCCATACAAATTGAAGGTCTTATCCTTCAGTAAATGTTGGCTCATCAGCGTCACACAGGACGTCACTTCAGATTTGCCCAACAGATCTGAAGTTGTTCAGCTCGTGGAATTTAAGCAAGCAAAAACTGATTCTTATGTGATGTGTCATGATTACTGATCCAGCTATAATACAAGTGTTATCTATTAAATAATTGGGCTCCAACAGCTTCACACGGCAGATGTGTGTAATCATACATATTTTTTCACATCAGTTTATTGTATAGATTTTCGCCGTATTTGGCGAAGTCACAGCAAGGAAAGCAGTGAGCAGGAAGTACTGTTTGTCTGCCAAAGGGAGTACAGCATTGTAAAGATGTGATGAGTTGTTATAGGCAGGGGAGGGAGCTACTGATGATTGTCTGTTCCATGGATGTCACAGCTGTGACCCTTTAAAGCTAGGCTAGTAAGTGTAATGCCAGCCAATCAAAATCTGGATGCTCTCACACTGCGTGTCCACAGTGTTTCCAACAGTTAATAGATTAAAACATATGCATGCATTCTTTAAGCTGAGTGACTGAAAAATGCACTGTGACTGATGAGCATATCTGACTGATGATATGGAGCAGGTACAGTAAAGTATGTGAAAGTCTGTTGCTGTCATCGAGAGACGTAAAGCTGCTATTAGAAATATCTTTATATCTGCGAGATGAGAGCATATCAAAAACCCAGCAGCAAATCTCTAGCTTTGCTGATTTGCATTAACTTTGAATAGACTTTGAATTCTGCAACAGACACTAACACTTCAAATACTACCTACGGCATCTCCATGTTTAATTTTCAATGAATGAAACACTGGCTGCTCTAATGCCTTAAAAACAAAGTGCTTGACCTTGCTGGTTAATTAATGACTCCTGGCTGTACTTCCAACTGTCACCCAGTTACTCCTGTAAAGGCAAATACAAATCTCATTAGAAACCTAGGGCTCTGGGTGATGTAATATTGCTTGTTTACCCAAGATTGAAACTCCTAGGTATGCAGGGTGCAGTAATATAATAATTTAGACTGTGCCAGCACATGACTAGAAGTTGGAGGATGGTCACCAAAGACGTCATGAGTCATGCAATAAGTAAATCAAACAGTTGGAGCTGTTAAAGCTGATCAAACAAGTGCTGGGGATGTGAAGGGAGTACAAAGTACTGTTCAGTGGTGGCCACGACGAGCAGCCAAGTCTGGACTTTTTTAAACATCCTTCCATGCTACTCTCTGTGAAGCTATCATTTATCTGGCATACTTAGACAGATGTTAAGGGTCTGACTGTTTTCCATATAAAGAAGAAATGCAGATTAAATACATAGAAAGCTGAATATAGGAGAAGCTAAATATGCATCATTATGATCTTTTTCTAACCTTTGCTATGTATCTGCATTTATTTGACAATTTTCACAGCAACAACAACCAGTAAATAAAAGTTCAGAGACTCCACATCCTCCCACAACCCATCATCAAACATGTTCCCTTCTTGTGGCTCATTCTTTGTCAATAATTAGTTTCTGTTGTGACCAGGATTAAACTAGTCCTCTCCAGTCGTAAAAAGCCCTGTGATTTCAGCTTTTGAAAGTGGCAAACACTAAACTGGAGAATTACATCATTGAGCATGCAAAACAGTCAAATAATGTATACCCCAAAATACTCTCCACTCACTGAAGTATGTGTGCCGCCCACATCAATTAAGTTCTAATCAAAGGACTTAAAGATTCAAAAAACAAGACAATGGGTTCCTCTCTGTCTCTTTCTCTTTGTCAGTGTGCACACTTAAACAGCTTGAGATGCCGTTGATGTGAACCAGTCCCACCAACTGGGCTCAGGATAACAAAAAAGTTTGAAGAGTGCAGTTACATTAGAATTGTGCTGCCTTTGTATGTCACAAAGATAAGGTTTCATAAAATGAGAACAAAGAATGTGCATCACTACTGTGCACAGTATCAAACTGAAAGAAAAAGTTGTTAAAAGCATAGAAAATGCATTAGTTACAACATATCAGGCTTCCAAAATTTCAGTCACACATAACTGGCAAAGCCACAGAGAGAAACAAAGTCACTTGTCCAAACCAGAGTCTCACACTCTCAGTCACTGAGTCAGTGGAGCCCTTTAACAAGTAACAATAGACAAAAATTACAATCAGGAGTAAAACTTATGCTATTGTGATGTTAATTTACCATCTTTGCAGAGGTTTTTCCTCTATCAGGCAGAAGGTTTTTTCATTTTTGGTCATGATAATCCTCTGCAGACAGCCTCCCTGCGCTCTGAGCTGAGTGTCTTGCCATGTTTAGAGTATCAACAACAGAAGTTGACTGAAGTACATCCACATGACAGTGAGTTGTCTTGATCAAAAAGTAATCAAAGCCATTTCCATTCGTCATAGACTATCCACAAGTCTGTGTCCATCCATCTTAGTCCGCTTATCCGAGACTGAGTGTGTAGCACAAAGAGCAGCGGATTGTAAGGCTGCCTGTTGATCCTTTACCTTCACTTCTCTTTCACTTCTCTGGCTACTCTTAGTGTTTGGGGGTGAGATAGAGAGAGAGAGAGAGAAAGAAGGAGGGAGTAAGAGAGTTTCTAAGAGGAGGAGAAAGCTTTCTTTCAGAGGAAATCCCCCTCAGGCTTTTCAGAGTTTCTTCGCTCTCTCTCTCTCTTTGAAACACTCACAGGCTTTATCACATACCCAAGCACACCCACAGACACAGTATGCCTCAGATGGATACACAAAACCATGCCAGTCTGCACAGAGAAACTCACTCAATGTGTGTGTTACTGTATGTATTGTAAGAATTTAAACATTCCCACGTCCAACTTTGTCATGATGTAAACACAAGGATGCATGCACTCTCCTTTTGCTTGGCATCAGAGAGCTTCAGAAATCCAGCCCCTCGTTTGTGGCCCCTTTTTTTCTATTTTAATCACTGGAAGCCTTTAAGTCAGTCTTTCTCTTCTCTCCTTTCCCTCGTAGACTTCCACTGTCTGCTCCAGGCTTTCTCATTTCCGTTCTTCAGCAATTGTCTTCCGGCAAACTGCCCAGTCTTTGTACTTGTATCAAATGGAGAGAACGCAGAGGGGGCTTCCCTTCAGAGGTCCGAGCCGAACTGCAGGCATGTGAAGAGTGCTGCTATACTTCCACATTAGGCCAGAGGAATGTAGGAGTTACACCCTCTGGACTACATCTTACATCTGGATTTGGATGATGTATAGAGTATAAAATCCAAGAACTCCTGCTATTAGAAGCACAATTCAGCACAAAGTCATTTCTTGAGGAAAAAAGATTGACAGGCAATTGTTTATTTCTGTCTGAGAATGAGTGAGTGAGGTGGTTTAGACAAGCAGCTCACAGTTGGCCTCAATCCCTGTCTGTTTGTTGATTCAAATTCCAGAAATTACATGCGAGTCCATGCATATTTTCAATGTGTGGAGAACCGGCAGAATATATTTCTTAAATCAAAAGTTTCTCTTTATTTAGCAGGTGAAGTTGCTGCTGGAAACATAAAGCATAAGCCTCTACCTCTCTCTCTCTTTCTGTAATTCTCTCGCTATCTGTGGTTTCCCACTGAAGAAACTGCAGTCTTTTGAGCATTCCTCACGTTTTTTTGTTTCAGAAAAAGAAAGCCATGCTAATTTATCTTTCACCCTAAACCACAGAAATATGTCGGTGTAAGTGAAATGTGGTACACTATTCCATTCTCTATTTCTCCTTTTTGTTTATTTTACTCCTTTTCAATCATTCTTTACCTCATTCTTACTTTTTTGACAAAGGGACACAACTTGGGTCGGCCACAACTGTGTTTTTATTATAAGGGAATTCATTATAACTGTATAAAAAAACTCAAACAAGGGTAACTTACTTAAAGGATGTTAGCCAAATTTGCTAGCTCATGCTAATTCAACAATGAACAGTCTACTAAGGATTGATATTTGTGACTGAGATGAATCAATACTGAATTTTTAGACCAATGCCATTATCAATATTTCAACGTGCATTGACTGCTTTTTTTACAACAGAAAGAAGCTGTAAACACATCACGGATAGAATATCACCTTAAAGTCTACACAATAATGCACAATAATAAGGTGCAGAGTGTGTGAAGATTGGATGTGCAAAATGGAGATTATTATAAATGATATGTACAAAAAGATACTGTATATATTGCAATTTGCCAAAGTTGCAGATAATATAATGCAAATGTCCAGAGGGACTTGAGCAGCCTCCCAGCCCACCAATGTACATTTTGCGACAGAATGGGAATAAATAAAAAAGTCTGAAGACGCTCCTCTTCTCAACCTGTATGTCATAGAGGGGGTGGGAGATGATGTTCAGGGTGCTAACCAACTTGGACAATTCAAGTAGATATGTAAAATGTGTTAGCAAAAAGTTGAAATTATATAATCCCCATAGCCTTCTACATAAACAGACTTCTTTTTGCAACCAGTGGATTTGACCCCTCCTGGAAATTAGATAGAATTCATTGGCTTCACTTTTCACGCCTGGAAGGTTGGTTAATTATTTTTACTGTCTATTTCTAATCAGGGCATTTTTTTTCTGAAAAACTGCCAGCTAACTTTGTCTAGAAATTTAAGAGTTTTGCCTAAAACAATGAGCTAAAAGACAATAAAAAGCATGGGTTTGTTCTCACGACCTGTAACACCTGTCACA
>JABXJD010003194.1:0-33302 GCA_013375575.1 Percina caprodes | reverse complement strand
CTTACACCAATTTCAAAACTGATTTTCTGATACCGGTGCATGTGACACAATATAACCTATAGGCTACAACAAAAACTTGGTAGGAGAAGGTTATAGGGCACAATATAGCCTAAATCAAGGTAACCTGTTGTTTTGAAGTACGCAGCTAAACAGATTCATGGCTTACAACTGAGAAATAAAACAAAGTAAGGTTAACGTGATTATTGATAGTGTAGTGGATAGCGAAGTGGTCTTGAATGTCGTTATTTTGGCTAAGGAGGGTTCACAATATAAAGGCTATTTTTCAGGCAGGAACCTGTGCACTGTCAGAGTCTTCTGGGTTAAAATGGAATTACAAGTTGTTGTTACTGTCTCAGATTTTGATCAAACCTTGTATATATCAAGATTGTGTCCTAAAACCAAGGCCTGTAAAATATTTCTGTTCAAACCCAATGTCTTCATGTTTTCAGCCCTTGAAATTACTTTAGTTTTACAGCCTAAAAATCAAATTATATGGGATGCAATATCTGGACACTAATATAATGGAAGGTATTATTCAGGTTAGAGAGAGACAGGTTAGAGAGAGAGACAGGCAGCCCAAACTTTATAGGGTGGAAGACAAACATGTCAAAATGACTAAACCAAAAAAAAATTGTACAGCATACCCTAGATTTGGAAAAAAAAGTGTGAGAAGACTGACATTAAGGTTAACGTAAACTTTAAGTAAAATCTAACACGGTGCAGTTGTTTTCCTGGATTTAGTGTGATTTGACACAGAATGACCCAGCTGCATGTCATTTGGCTCAAATCATCCCACTTACATTGACTCAGGCAGGTTAGATAGCAAGCAAAGTCTACTTAGACAGTGATTTGAAAATAAAACTTGTGATTTGCTTAAATATCTGATCCTTCTGCTATTACGAAACACAATTCTGGCTGTATAGCATTGTCTTTTAATGTGACAAAAACACTAAATAATAATTTTGACTTTGTATTGGTATGTAATTTACGGTGGTGTAATGTGCTAGAAAAAGCTTTAAAATGGACCTTGAAAGTACTTGAAGTGCTTGAATTTGACCTTGAAAAAGGTGTAAGAACCCTGTATTTTTATCCCTCATGTTAACATACTACACACAATAAATGATTAGAATAGACAGCATTTTAAAGCAGACATTATGGGATGTCATTTATAGGAATCCATATAATTTTTATAATCCATTTTCCTCAACAAAATAACTCGATAACTCGATGAAAGGTAAATCAGTATTCTTATATTTCGTTTTAAACACAAATATACAGATCGATAAAAATAGTCAATAACTGCAACTTAAAAAAGAATGGTGCACTTGGTGTTACAGCTTTGGAGAACGTTGCTAATCTAATTAACTTTTTCTGTAGCAACAATATTTTGATCATTAATAATAATAATTATATTATAATTAAGGAAACCTTGATTGTGTACAAACTCTTTTTTAAACTTCTATTTTTCTGAGGATCCCAATAGATTTATTGACCTTATTGCAAGCAAAACCAACTTGTTCTCTCCAAGAGAGTTTATCATCAATCAGAATAACAAATTGATGTTATTGTAGGAAAACAACACTAATGATCACTGCATTCCATTCAGAAGTTGTAGTTCCATGGTCCTGGGGCCTGTTGCATGAAACCAGGATAAGGGATTAAGCCGATATTCAAGTTATCCTGGATGAATTTAGCATTGACTTGGTTGCACAAAACCAGGTTGAATTAATCCCAGCCAAGTAACCATGGAGATTTATTATTTGGGGCTAGCCTGTTCAAGAGCAGGCTAACAGCCAGGCTAAGATTAATCCAGGAGTCTCATGTGTTAAATCAGCTGCTCTGATCCGAAATAAACGTGTTTACGTTATTCCGTTGTCTTCTGCATGTTTTCTGATTTATTTTTATTAACATGCATTATTTGTCACTATTGTTGTCATGAGTTTGATTTTAAACCCATACTATTGCAGTTGTTTAGATGGTTAGAAATGGTTGCACTGGCACCCAGATGTGGAGTGGCAATCGGGAGAATCAGAACTTTTCCCGGTGGGACGGTAGTGTTTCGAGGCTGCCCGGTGCGGCCGCTGCCTGCCGGTAGACCTGTGCATCGCGTCAGTGTCCACGCTCTCTGTAGAAGTAGAGATGAGCAGCGTCCGTGGGCTGTGCAGCTTCAGGTTTATAAAGGAGATTAAGTGGGACAATGCAGCGATATTCTCAGATAATAAGGGCAGACTGGTCAGAGACCATTACAGTCATGATTTCATTTTCTTGTTGCTTGTCCTTATAAAAGGACAGTTTGTGTTACTCCTTAATATGTAGGCCTAATGTTTTTCATTATAGCTTATTTTGTTTTCATAACCTTCTCAATAAGTCTCACACCACTGTACCAATAACATGGCCTATATACGTATATAGTGTAGTGTACATTCATCACACCGGGAACACCACAATGCTTCCTAATCTTTTTATTTTGGTGCTGTCACTTGTCAGAAGAATAAAAACATGAATATTGTTTTACGTATATGCTCACAGCATGTATTGAAGTCACCTACTTCTTTTTCTAGTTTTTGTCTCTTTCTGATCGTTCTGTATGAACATTAATTGTACAAAGATATTTAGAATTAGACATAGCTTATAGAGATTTGTGCATGTGGTTGTAAAACATGGTCATGCGTTGTGAATAAGGGTTAAAAATTAAGCCTATAGTCCTTATAGGGTACATTTCCCGAGAACCATTAATTCCCTCTGTTCACTTTTAAGGCAAAGTAGGCAAAATAATAATACATTTTATTTATATTGTGCATTACATGGTAGGCTACTCAACAACACTTTACAGTAAAACAAGCACATTTATCACATAAAAACAGAAACATGAAACTAGCATATTTAAAGCAATTAAAACACAGTGTAGTCTACAACTTTGTAAAAAAAAGTAGAGTGACCAGTAGGCTAAGTAGATATTTTTACATCCTTACACGGCCGGTCCACTATAGTCTGGTGAGCTTTTTGTCTCCGTTTGATAACAGCCGTATTTCCCTTTCTGCATATTATATGCTTCACCTCCTCCTTACTTTCCATTAGAAGCTGCCGCTCATTGAGTGAAACATATGCCGGGTGCGTCGTCCTCATTTCTGCATCAGTAAACCTGTGATCGATACCGTGGTCTATTTAAGAAATCTGTGAACGTGCACATATCCCAGCTATCTACACCTGGCTTGACATAGCTTCACCTGTTCATCCTGGCTCGGCAAACGTGCAACTGATGAAGCTGCGATGAGCGGATCACACTAAGTCAAGCTGTGCTTTTTCACATATCCTGGATATCTTTATTCTACTTTCGCAGGCCCCTGGTATTGTGTATGCTGGCTCACAAGCATGGCTTACTGGGACACTTGAATGTAACAAGCCCTCATTAATGTTATTGGTTACACCTGTGCTTTTCCTGCTCTAACAAAGTCACAATCTTCCGTGCAAAAAGAAAAAGGTTTTAGGACATAGAAAGCACCTTGATGCATCCTTCCAGCAGTCTGTATTATGATGCTTCCCTCTTATTTTTAAGCAGTTTGTTGGCTGTCTTGGTAAGACCAGAAGAGTGAAATATATTCAGAAGTAGCATTTTGATGAAATACGAATCACCTCTGTGTTTATGAAAGTAGTAAACGTCCATCATATCTGTACAGTTGTACTATCATTATATAATTGTCTAAATTTGTTTTAATTTAGTTCAGTGCTACAAGTTTTTATGCATGTTGCCTCTTAACTGCATGTTTAATTTCCTGATTAAAATCAAGTGAAGTTATTTTTAACTTCAGGCTTCTTTAATCAAAGTCCAATTAATTTTGGAAAAAATCCTGTTGCAATAGTAAATGAGCCGCAACAATGATAGGCCCGTTAAATATACTTTAACAGAGTTAAGATGATCTCCTGCAGCGGAACAGGAAAAATATTGAGCCATATGATATAACTCTCCTCTACACGCAGGCGTATTTGATGTGCCAATAATAATAACACACTACAAACGAATTTGTTCTTTGCAACTTTAGGCAGTATTTCCATCTTTTCACAGTATGGCGGAAAGAAATTATTATAAAATGAAGTAATATAACCACTCTGCTGCTGTTTACCTTACATCTATTTCGATTTCTGTCTGATTGGGTTGTGTTCTTCTCTGTTTAACTGAATGCCTGCCGGGGTTGTGGTCTCCCTAAGTGCTTGGTAAGCATAAGATAATTTCAGATGTGTGTGTGTGTGTGTGTGTGTGTGTGTGTGTGTGTGTGTGTGTGTGTGTGTGTGTGTGTGTGTGTGTGTAGTACAAGAAAGGTCAGGAGCAGCCTAAAGGTCCAGAAGTGGAAGTAGCCAAGATGGAGAAGCTCCTAAGTCTGCTAAGGGAACCAGGACAAAGCACAAATTAATGCAGCAACCGAGTCTCCCCAACAGGGCAACATGGTACAATCTTTTATTCTCTTTAATGAAAGAAAACAAATATGTCTTCTACTCAGTGTTTGCAACAATAAACAGCATCAACATAACAAGAAAGCTGTTCATATGTTTATTAAAAATGTTTTCGTCTGATCTCTCTTAAACATGCAATATGTAATTTTCTCTTTATTAAACCATGAACATGGACTTTTGATGTTTTCCAAGTTGCGTGGGACCATGGAAGTTGTTGTTAACCACCATTACCAATTAAAATGCATCTCTTAACGGACGAGTTAATCTATTTATAACTTTTACTCACGTTACGTTCATCAAATGTTTATTCATGTTATGGCATCCCAATGAAATAGCCAAAGTTTTTCCCACATAATTACTTAAATTCTGTTTGTGTTGGTTGCTGACCGGCTAGTGAGCAAGCAAGTTAACATTAGCCAGCAGCTAAAACCATAATATCACAGTATAATTTACATGTCTCTGTCCCTTCTTGGTTTGTTTTTATTTAGCACCGAGGGAAAAGAGGTTTGATGTTCTCCCCACCGCTGAGAGACTTTCCTCACCGGTTGTGGAGGGGTTGGGCACGTCTCAATTTAATATGGTCTGTTCCCCAATGGATCATTAGACTTTCTGTTATTGCCGTTAGCACTGGGGTTTGTGCTGGCTGGGTTCAGCAGTGGTTAAATTGGGCCAGGGTGCAAAATTAATTTTTTTGCAGGATGGTACGGGAAGACTCATGTAAATGTAAATTGCCAACCTTCCAATTAGGAGGCAACCACTCTATCACTAAGCCACAGCCGCCCCATGAATGGGAACTCATTCCTAAATGGTTAGGGCTTGTTGCCTGCTCTAGTTGGGTTGGTTAGGTTTAGGCAAGAGGAGTGGGATTGGTTATAGTTAGGGTAAGAATATCAGGGCGGGCCAATCAGGGATGAGTTTTTGCCTACTATCCTGCAAAAATAAAACTCTCCTCCGGGGCTCAGCCCCGGCACATAAGCCTGCTCGTTTGTGTCCGGATGTGGCTGCTTGCAGTCAGTTGCCTACTGGAGATATGTCACATTAAATTTGCTTGGAATGTGGAAACGCGTAAAAATTTTAGAAGACTTTTCTACTGCTTCAACTTCATTGCAACAAACAAACAAAAAACATTGCAACTTTTATTGCAGTTTTTTACAAAAGCTCCCGCAACATCAGGCATTTTGGCCCGCAACAATCTCAAAAAAGGCCGAGAGGGACTGATCATGTTTGGCACATTGTATGGGTCACTTCTTCAAATCATAACAAGGTAATACAATGTGTAATCAAGTGATGACTGATTAACAGTAATGTAAATGCTACATGCCCTAATGTAGCACAGCGTGAATTCTTTCAGCCAGACCCAACTCTTAATCATAAATGGAATCACCTTCTTGATAAACCACTCTGAATCATACAACAAAATGCAAGGGCCAATCACAGAGTCACAACCCTGCTTTAAAAATCTGTTTCACCTTTACTATTAAGCTGTCCTTGCAGGCAAAGAGTGCAACCCTCCACCTCCCCTTCCACCTCCGGTCATCTACTTCAGCTGACCGTTCCGGTGTGGTCTTCGGGCTCCTTCGTCGCCACCACTAGTCTAGATTCCATCTGGGGGTCGCAAACTTCAAACACTGATTTTTGTGGTGAGGACGTAGAAGAGGTTGAGATTGAGAACAATCCATGACACTGTCAGGTCTCAGCTTTCCAAAGGGGGCGGTGCATGCTAGAAACTCTGCAGGGTGCCCAAACTTTTGCAGACGCCATTTTTTTGTTTTCTGTTATTTTGAAAGCGTAAATGATGGAAATAAAATCAAAATTTTTGTGACATATTATACAAATGTCTAATCTGTCATTTGATGCCTTTTGGAAATTTTTCCATCTTTTCTTGGCTTCTTTATGCATATTAATAAAACTTTTTACCTGGGGTGCCCAAACTTTCGAGCCCCACTGTATATATATATATATATATATATATATATACACACATACACACGAAAGATTTGTATAGCGATGGAGTCGAATCGCCAACGACTTTGTAAATTTTTTTGAGCTGTACAATAAATCTTATTTGCATATCTGCAAACATGTCTCTCCTGATTGAAATACCTACAATAATGCAAAGTAAAGGCTCTTAACCTTGGAGTTTTGCACATATCATGTAAGACTTGATTTCTCCATTTCTTTGCACAAAACTCTTCAGAAACCGCCATTTAATGGTTTATTTTTTCCAAAAGGAATCCCGGGGGAAGGGGGCACATAAGAACATATATCCCAATTTAACCCCTGGGGTTTGGGTTGCTGTAGTTGCTGGCTGGGGACTAGCTGTGTCCCCGGATCTTTTGTCCGCTCTCATCCCAACTGCAGTCTCTTTGCACCGGGGAGTGAGGCAGACGGACCAGAGTGTGCTAGCTGGCTAACTCAGCATTGGTCAAAACATTCATAAAACTGGTCAAAACACATAAAACATAACTTAACATAAAGATCATTAATAAATCAGAAATCATGATGATTCAAATACCTTAATTGATGCATTAATTAAAATATGGTTCCTGCATTAGGTCATGCATGAGATACTATTAATCCTTGAACATTACTGATAGTTCATGAAGTACCACATAAGTGAATTGCAGTAATTTATGATAATTCATGTACCATTATTATAAATTGTTACCCTTTAATCTGTTTACAAAATATTCATGTTCAATTAATGATGCATTTATTCATACTTTAGTACTTAAACATGCAACATTAAAATTCCATTGACTTGAATGACCTCCCCTGCAGGGATTTATTAAATCTATTTCGTATGTATTGTACAAGTGGGGGGGCGGGTTACTACAAGTGAATGGGGAGATAATTTAGCATAATAGATTGAGCATTTCTAGGCCATATCCAGACAGTTTATCCTGGCTGGCACACCGTCCTAAGCACTTGTCCAGGGATGAGCTTGAAGTCTTTTAACATCCCATCTACGGGGAGAACTTTTCTTTGACTCATGGTGGTGTCCAGTCCATCTTTTTCTCCATTCCTCTCTGTCTTAATGATCCTGTCCTTCAGTAAAGCACCAGCCAATGCTGCCACAATGCTCTCTTTCTTTTTCTCTCTATGCTACCGGGAGGTCCTCTGCCTTTTGCATCTTTCTGCAAACACATGCAGCACTCTTTCCCTTAAGTGTGATTCATTCATCTCCACAAATTTATAGAGGGTTTCTCAATCACCTAATTTTTACTGACAATGTGTAACAAATAATTGTGGCCATGGGGTAATAATTTTAATAGAGCTGCACCAGTTACCTCTTTGCTGCGATAAAAGGAAGCATACAGCAGGTTTGGTCTATAACTGTTTGTTCTACGGTTTGTTTAAATGCTGCGTTGTTGTAGACTGTTGTAGATTGCATTTTGTTTAGGTGGAAGAGTGGTCTTGTGGTTAAAAAGAACAAAACAAAGGTCACAATTTCTGGGAAACAATTGTAATATTTCCAGAGTAAAATTCCATTCTTGTGTACTAGTGCTCTTATTATCAATTATCATATGAGTGAGTTTGTGAGCTCCAGGAGCTCCTTGATGAGGTGTTGTAAATCGTTTTTCTTTTCTGTATCCACTGTCTCGTGTTATGTTGACTTCAGTCAATTATTCTACTAAAATGACTTCCAACCACCTCTTCACAGGGGTATGAACTTCTTCTTTTCAAGGTTTCCTCTTAAGAAAGAGAGTCATCTTTAACTTAAACCTTAACATGTTTCATGGCAGCTTTGCATTCCGGTCTACTTAGGCTATTGTCAGTGGAGCAATTAGTGTTTCTGTTTCTTTTACGATGAATTTCTCTTGTGATCTGTAGAATATTCAAGTGATTACAGGATCTCTTGATTATTCGGATTACCAAAGTTTCAATTTGTGGAAAAATGAGCCAATCCCAGATGAATTGGTTCAGTGTATTTATTGCTTTCAGCCCAATGCTCTGAGTTTCCCCCGCATCAGATTCATGGCTGTGATAGTTGGTATGATGTTGTAGTTTACCTTGCTGTCTGTCACAGTTCATCACCACTGGGATGCCCCAAAGTTGGACATTTTCAAATTCTACACACACAGTTGTAGCTTTAACAGACATAATTTCATGCGGGCAACATCAATATATACATCCTGAAATCCTTGCTAACTTATTACTTACTACTGTATTGTGATATCAGCTAAAAGTAATTAAGTTTAAAATACACATTATATCTCTTAACTCTACAACATGCCTTGTTGAGTAAAAAGTTGCAGCACCAGCTATACAGGTAAAATGCTTAAGTATTGATCATTTGTGGTGGAATGTAAGGGAATGTGAGCAATTACAGTTTTTAATGTGTAGAATTCCACATGATTGTTTGCTTTGTATGTGCATCCTGTGATTCAGTCCAGAGTGTGGGTCGTCACGTACAGCTACAGGCAGATGTCAGTGTGAGGATCAAAATGAAGAGGACACAAATCTGAACTAAGCCTCTCTAGTCCTTATGTAACACCCTCAGCCAGGCGCTATGCCTCACAGATCGCTGGTATTTATGAGTGACAATGACACACACTGCACACAGGCTCAAGTCCTTGTTCTCAGCAATGTACTGTTTTTTTCTTATTTTCAGGAGAGAGTATGAAATGAGAGGATATATTTAGAACAGCCCAGCCGTTCTTTGTAAACTGAACATTCCATTCTCTCGCTCTTTTTGTAACCTGCATCCATCGTTGTGGCCATGTCCTTTTTCTTCAGAATGTGCGTGTGTGCATGCGTGTGTGCGTATGTGCGTGCGTGCGTGTGTTAAACGGATACAGTCATTCTTCCATGCAACAAAATGCGGCTTAAAAATAGTCTCCTCACTTTTCCACAATTCATCCTTGCTGTCTCTGTGAGGCACAGCTGTTTCCCAGTGCTCCCTCAGTCCCTTCTCACACTGAGGCCATTGCTCGTTGCTACATTTGACTCATGTTTCTGCAGTCAAGAGGTCAACAGGTACTTGTGCTCATTCGCCTGCTGGGTTTCTCCTCCACTCAGAGCCAGCACCGGCAGCCTCTTCGGGCTGGAGGGAACCCCGCAGGCTCGGTAGAGAATTAGACAGAGAAGAAGGAGGAGGATGGCGACAAACGTGTTGCAGCCAATGGCCACCAACGCAGCTGTAGAAAGTCCTGTTATGCTCTCTTCAGATTCCATAATGAAGACTGGACTGCAGTGTTCAGTGTTGATCAACTTAAATTATCAATTTTTAAGTTGGTTCCATGATGTCCTTATTTTATTATTATGGATTGAATAAGATTGATCACCAATGTCTTGATTTAAGACTTATTTGTAGAGCTTTGAATCCATATGATTATGATTATTCATGTCCATAGATGCTTAAGGTATTGTGACGTGAAAAATCAATATGGATTGTCACTGTAAGAGGGGAGTTTGTCTTGGCATGATGCACATTTTGTTTTGCCTAATATTTAGATAAGACAACAGCAGGAATGTCTCTGTCTGTACATCTCACTGCAAAGATGAATGTTTACTCCTCAAAGCTCTATTTTTCTTTTTAGCTTCATTTAGGTGACACAACACCAATCCGCCAAACAGATGAGCCTTGCAGCATTTTCTGGCAATGTTGATTTCACACTATCAAAAGATTATGATTCCAGTAAAGTCCTACCGGTGTCTGTAGGAGAGGAAACAAATAGAACAATTAGGAATAATTAAACACAAGCAGAGTATAAGATAGGACATAGAAACTAGTTTTGTGTCAGTCAGTTAACATATTAAACTTTCATGAGATGCACAGGGCAATAGCTGCATCTTTGATCTTATACGAGACTGCATCTGAGCTGGTGTGACAAAAAGTCCAAACTATTCACAGAAACCTTTCTGTGCTTAAATTTTATGTTAAATGTCAAATGAAATTAGTGACCAAAATGAAAAAGAAACAAGTAATGCCTTTAATTAAACATTTTATTCTGTTTATAGCAATATCCACATGAAGAAAATAGATCAGGAGTTGCCAATAATGTGCCATGGATAGCAAACAGTCCAACCACACCACAGAAGAAGTACTGTGGAATCATGGTTGAAATAAAAACCTGCACACATGGTTGGCAGGTCTGGATTACCGCAGTGGGCAACTGCCCCAGGGCCCCAAAACCCTGGGTTTACTGCATGTCATTTGGTTTTGGTAATTTGATTAATTGTAATTTTGTTAGGGAATCTGTACCACTAAAGTCCTTCGGCAGGTCCGACATTATTAGCTAATTTTGTCCAGGTTTAGAAACAATTCAGGTTTTAAAGCTTTGTTATTTAGGTTTGTATTGTGCTTCACACTGTGCACATTTCTAACCAAGTGTTAAATCAAGCTTACACAAATTAAGTACTCCACTTAGAAGTCCACTGTGGTTAACTTTGTTAAATTTGACAACCACCATTAGGCTGCTGCAAAAATAAACCACACAATATGCATAGGCTGCTGTTCTTTCACACGTACAACTCTCACATATAAGAATATGCTTTCTGCTTAAAAGACACCGATCTAGACTCTCCACTCCATTACCGCAACTGACAGTGTGCACTGCTTTTGAAGTGATAATATCAGTGTCTATGACACTGTTACTAACCCCAAAGCTATTCCTTAGACTGATAATGTATGATAAGGGTTCCCTTCCAATCCCATCCGTTTCTGTGTGCACCACTGGTGCACTGCGAGCCTTAAACTATACAACAAAAGTGGAGCTGCACTTTGATTCACCAAAAGAAACCCATATTCTGTATCAGATCAGATGCTGCATAGTTTTCACATGCACTACCCCACTCTTCCACACTTGTCTACATACTTGATGTGCTCATCTTTCTTCATAATCCTTCAAATTAACATCTGCAGTACAGATGGCCCATATGCTAATATGGATACACAATATCAGGAACTAGATTGAAAATTCACTCCCATTATTTTCCCATTTGGTAAATTTGCATATCCATAAATTTACATTGGAATAGCACAACTTATGCTACAGAGAGTGAATATTGTTTACCTGGAGGATCATCATTTTTAACTCAAAAAAACATCCAAAACAACATCAGAAGAATACTTGCTGATTTACTGTTGTTGTGGTAGTTATTGTAAGAATTTATGTAATATTCATTCTGGTCCTATGCTGGGACAGATACAGTTCAAAGAAATGAGCATTTGCAGTCATCTCTATGTAATAAAAACACTTACTTAGTCACTAAACTTTGTCTTTTACATTTTTTTACTATAACTATTAATGCCATAAAAGGGTGGCGTTCAGTGATCGCTTCCATATAATTCTGTAAGAACACCAAAATGTGTGTCATCATAATGGATGAAATTCAGTTTACATAATTTATAACTATTGATCATGTTAGTCAAGGTTTATATTTGTACTAAACCATGAACATGGATAAGGCAAAAATATCACAAGGCAGAGAGTGGGAGCTTTTCATTTTGACAAAAATATATTTTAAATTGAGTTTCTATTGGCCTTAATGTGCAATAAGGAAAATATTTTGAAAGCTCAAGAATGGTGGCTCTATCTCTCAATTCAGAAGTTGTGCTCTGCATTCTCAAATACAGAAAGTAGTTAATAGCATGAGTGCAGTCACTTGCTGTGAGAAAAATCTCATGAATTAAAATAATGTATCCCCAACTGAATTATTCACTTGGATCTCTTTCTCTCTGTGGGTTACACACAAAACAACACACACAAAAAGGTCTACCTAGAGCTGTTGGCAAACCTTGACAGCAATGTCGCACCTAGACCCCTAATCACCTCTTGTTAATCTGTTTTATCTGTTCAACAGATTCCCCTGCCTCAGTGAATTTTATACACCCACAACTGTAAAGGGTGTGACAGGTGGATTTGATAAAGTCACGGAGTGTTTGATCTAGCTTTGGTGCAGCCTTCAACCCACAGGTGGAGAGGAGCCTCCGTTCTTTCATTTTTAGGAGACTAAGGAGGATTGTTATTCATCACAAACAATTGAAAACTTCCCCAGAGAGTCTGAAGATGCAGCAATCCAAGAACAAAGAGATCTCCTTTGTGTAACATTGCTTAATTCAGTGTATAATTACTTCACATTTTAAGACGCTTAGGTTGCCTCCAGTCCTGTGGGGAAACACACCGTTTTTACTGTCTGGATGTTTACTTCAGCTCGCCAAGACTTTTGAATATTGTGTGCTGTCGCATGACAGAGCAAAGTCGTTAGATTCATACCAGTTGCTCACTTACCTTGCAGACTCAGCCAACAGTTTGTCTTCTGAATAAATATCCCGCTGTATGATTAAGCCATCATTTGATTCTGTTTAAATGGACAACAGTTCCCTCTTCAGCTGTCTACCATGCTCTCTCCCCTTCTCTCATCTCTGCCTCTGTCTCACCCTCTTCCTTTTCTCTCTCCATCTGATCCGCTGCACTACACACACAACTGAAGGCGAAGCAGTAGTGCCCACTTGTTGAGAGAGAGAGAGAGAGAGAGAGAGAGAGAGAGAGAGAGAGAGAGAGAGGAGGGGCTGTGCTAGTCTATCAGCAGTGATATCAGAGAGGGGAATGGGTTGGATGTAATTACACAGGGCTCCTGCTGCAGACAGGATTGTGGGGGCGAGGTTGTCACATAGAACAAGCAAAGCCGCCTGTCAGACAAAACAATGACTTCTGCATCACAGAGTATGGCCAAACAAATAGTTTCAGCTGTTCAACACAAGAATGGGATCAGACAGAGGTGTGCTCAGCTATTATGAGAGGAACCTAAATTAAGACTCAATCAAGGACTTTTTCTTACTCTACTACATAGCAATTTTATACAGTTTTTAAACTAGGAACTTTCCATTGTCTGTCCAAGTCTCATGTTTGTTTCATTTTTTTTCTTCAATATTGATGCATCCTTCTCATTTGGCCCTGCTACTTTTGGGGGGTTTGCTCATCCCCCATAAAGTCCTGAAACCAATGGGAGTCATATGGAGACTTTTTTATGGAGACAGTTTTTTATCATTTTATGTTGGGTTTTAGATTTTAAGGAATTGGCCCTAATGCTGGCTCACAAATTGGAAATATACCACATTGGATTTTTAAAGTCATTACATAAGCCTACCTTGTAGCTCGTCTGATGGATACTCTTAATATAAGACCAATCTAAGTAAGTTGCAAAATGATCACTGTGGCAAGGTTTCCAGTAAGTAACACTATCATATGAACTGCTTACAAAATTATTTCAACACAGAGATGTCTTTAAGGCAGAAAAGCAGCTGACAAAGCAGAGAGAAAAAAATGTTGGGTTGCAGCCAGAGGGTCTTACCCATTACGCGCTCTAAGCAAGTGTTTAGGGACCCCTAGAAAATATTTCAAATTTTTAATGAACATGAGACAGTAACATAATTAAAATGTAATTTCCCAAACACTGATAGAAACTGAAACATTTTTGGGCATTTTTGCAAAACAGTTAGCTCAGAAACAGCAAAATGGACAACTAAGGGAATTTTTTAAAGGATGAAACCCACCACCTGTGCCCTCGACCCCTTTCCTACAGCACAACACAACACAATTTTCTCCAGTTGAACTGCTCCAAAACTGAGGCAATTGTTGTTGGCACCTCACATCAAGTCCAGTCATCCCCCATCCATCCAACTATCACTGGTTAAGACATTCCCCTCGCCACAACAGTCATCAATCTTGGTGTAAGATTTGATCCACAGCTCACTTTTGAAGCCCATATCAAAAACCTCTGCAAGATCTCCTTCTGTCATCTCAGAAATATTGCAATGCTCCGTTTTACACTCACCTTAGCTAATGCTGAAAAACTGGTCCACGCCTTTGTCTCCTCCAGACTGCATTACTGTAATGCACATCTCATCGGGATCTCTAACAAGGGTCTGCAGAAACTACAGTATGTTCAGAATAGTGCTGCAAGGATCCTGATGAGAGTGCGAAAGTACAACCACATCACACCCATTCTCCACTCACTTCACTGGCTTCCCGTTTCTGCTAGGATTGAATACAAGGTCTCAATTCTCACCCACCAGTGCATCTATGGAAATGCCCCCCACCTGAAAGAACTACTCATCCCTCTCACTACAACACGATCCCTCTGCTCAAAAAACTCCAACCTCCTCCTTCTCCCCAGAGCTAAGCTCAGCACCATGGGTGATCGTGCCATCTGATCTGCCGCTCCTCAGACTTGGAATGCCCTCCCTGACCATCTGAGGGCACCACAGACTATTGAAACCTTTAAAAAAGGACTAAAAACATTTCTTTTTAGCAGAACTTTTGAGTTTTAACCTTGCACAATAATGTTGTGGCACTATTTATATATATATATATATATATATATATATATATATATATATATATAAACTGATATATTTACCTTGCTTTTATGATCTTACCTGTAGCACTTTGAGGTTTGCCTTAAATGTAAAGTGCATTACAAATAAAATTTATTATTATTATTATTATTATTATCATTATTGTTATTATTATTTATTGTCCCATACAAAACAAGCAATCCCAGGATTTTGTGGTAAAAACAAATATCACATAAGTTAACAATAACAATTAACAACATTAATGAATAAGACAAGAAACAAATTCTACACAAACTGGCATAAGTATCTTCACAATATACTTCAATGGTTAACCAGCACTGCAGCCCGTGATTTAGGTCAAATAAATTACATTTGGAAGTTGGTTTAGGAAGCGGTATAGTTCCTTTCATATTGCAACAGCCATATGTAATATGGATGAAAGGTCACTGTAGTAATAGTCTTGCATTGCCGGACCTACCTTCACAGCATTGTGGAGTAATATAAGTCTGGCCCCGCAAAACATAAACTCCTGGATAGGCGAAAAAACGCTCTGCAAAAGAGAAGGACCATTCATAGGGTTAGGAGGTAATAGACTGTAAATACTGTGTTAACTGTAGTCTATTTAAAGGTGCTGTACTCAAAATACTGATCAAAAAGTGGGCTGGGGTCTCTTATGAGTACATTATGTGTGCTTAAACTAATATTGACAATACACAAGTTGGTTCAGTGTCATGTGAAGAGGCAACAATTTACAACAAAGGCCAGCCTTGATTGCAGCATTTGTCAAATGTACTTTATACACACACAATATTGCTTCACTAGGACATAGTGGATACAGGACACACCATGATCTGTTGCAAATTAATACTCTGAATTGTTGTTCATCTGAGGTTTCTGCATTAAATTTATGACCCTTCTGTGTCAGTCACAATGATCTCTCTCATAAGATCTTATTTTGTTAAAGTTGCTCCGACTTCCAAGTTATTAAGGAGGTGGGAGGTTGTCACAACGTCTCAGGTTACGTATGTAACCTTTGTTCCCCGAGAAGGGGAACGAGACACTGCGTCGGTTACGACACTATGGGAATCGCCTTCAGGCATGACAGGGCTGAATGTGAATGAAAACTACTCCAATCCTATTGGTCCTAGTGAGAACGGTAGCATGTGACGGCATAACCGTAGGGACATATAAGCACACCGGCACATAGCTCATTAGCTCTTTCTATGAAGCAAGGCACTCCAGGCGGGGTGAGGCGCGGCGAACCGACGCAGTGTCTCCTTCCCTTCTCGGGGAACAAAGGTTACATACGTAACCTGAGACGCTCCCTCGAGGAACTCGAACTGCGTCGGTTACGACACTATGGGAACGAGATACCCACTAACCCGCGCCGAAACCCCGCCTGCCCCAGCGTGAAACCACTGTGGGCACGACTAGGAGGAGAGCACCCGGGTGCCAGGTGCGGAGGGAAAGTCCAGACTATAGAACCTGAAGAAGGTATGCGGAGTGGCCCAGCCAGCTGCATCACAAACCTCCTGGAGAGACGCACCAGAGAGAGAGCCGTAGAGGCCGCCATGCCCCTCGTGGAGTGAGCCCGTACAGCCATAGGTGAAGGCAAACCGCGCACCCGATAGGCCAGGGAGATAGTCTGAACGATCCAGTTGCTGATAGTATGTTTAGAAGCGGGAAGCCCAGCCTTGGAGGACCCGAAACACACCAGCAACTGGTCCGATTTCCTCCACCCGGAGGACCTCAGAGTGAAGACACTCAGGGCCCGGACAGGGCAGAGCAAATGGAGCCTCCCGTCCTCCGTCACATGAGGTGGAGGATGAAACGCCTGCAGCACCACAGGCCCCATGACAGAGGACTGCACCTTGGGAACGTACCGGAACGGGTGCAGAATGGCCTCACATTACCCGGGCAAACTCCAGGCATCGGGAAGCAACCGAAAGAGCCTGGAGGTCCCCCACCCTCCTCAGAGAGGTGACAGCAAGGAGGAAGGCCATCTTCAAGGTCAGGTACTTGGCCGCAGCCGACTCCAACGGTTCGAAGGGGGCCTCAGCCAGCGCCTCAAGAACCACCGCCAGATCCCAGGTGGGAACCCTAGGACGAGTCGCAGGTCTCATCCTCCGAGTCCCACGGAGGAACCGAATGACCAGGGGAAGCCTCCCCAGAGACCCAACCCCCGAAGGGGCGTGGAAAGCCGAAATGGCAGCCACGTAAACCTTGAGGGTGGAGGGGGAAAGGCCCGCAGAGAAGCGGTCCTGCAGAAACTCCAGCACCTGAAGCACCGGGCAGGTAACCGGGTCCAGCATGCGTCCACTGCACCAGGCAGAGAAGACGGCCCACTTCTGGCCATACATCCTCCGTGTAGACGGGGCCCTGGAGCCAAGGAGAGTCTCGACCGCACCCGCCGTCAGGCCCGCCTCGAGGTACTGGGCCCCTCAAGGGCCAGACCCACAGCCGCCACAGGGCGGGGCAAGGAGAAGAACCCGGCCCCTCCCGGGACAGCAGGTCCCTCCTCAGAGGGACCTGCCACGGCGGACCGTCCAGGAGCTCCATCAGGTCCGAAACCACACCCGGTCGGCCAGAACGGCGCCACAAGAAGCAGGCGGATGCCGCCCCGACGGACCCTCTCCAGGACCCCTGGGAGCAGAGCGACTGGGGAAACGCCGACAGACGCAGCCTCGGCCACTCGCACCATGGCGTCCAGCCCCAGTGGGGCCGGGGCGTCAGGGAGAACCACAGAGGACAGTGCGTAGTCTCTCGAGAAGCAAACAAGTCCACGTCTATGGGCCCGAACCTTGCGCACAAGGACTCCACCACCTCGGGTGGAGCCGCCATTCCCGGGCCTCAGCCCCTGTCTCGACAGCAGGTCCGCCCCAGATTCTGAAGCCCAGGGATAAACGTCGCCCTGAGAGAGAGCAGTCTCGCTGGGACCACAGGAGGATCCGATGCGCCAGTCTGCATAGAGGGCGCGAGCGCAGACCCCCCTGGTGAGTCAGATAGGCCACCACAGCTGTATTGTCGGACCTGACCAGCACGTGGCGGCCCAGGAGTGCAGGCAGGAAGCTCCTCAGAGCCCGGAACACAGCCAGCATCTCGAGGCAATTGATGTGCCATGACGAGTGATGCTCCCGCCAAACCCCCTTCGCAGAGCGGTCGTCCATGACCGCGCCCCACCCGGCGAGGGAAGCGTCTGTTGAAACGATTACACGGCGACAGGGCGCCCCCAGCGCGGGTCCTCGGGACAGGAACCAAGGTGTCTCCCACACCGATAGGGCACGAAGACAATTGTGCGTAACCCGTATCAGGCGGAACGGGTTTCCCCACGGGGAAAACCCCTTGGATTTCAGCCTCACACTCTTCACCGTGGCCAGAACGGACTCGACACGAGCCGGAGACAAACGTGCCAGCAACGTCATCGGACCAGACCAGCACGAGGCGACCCAGGAGTGCAGGCAGGAAGCTCCCCAGAGCCCGGAACAAGGCCAGCATCCCGAGGCAAGTAATGTGCCATGACGAGTGATGCCCCTGCCAAACACCCATCGCAGAGCGGTCGCCCATGACCGCGCCCCACCCGGTGAGGGAAGCGCCTGTTGAAACGATAACACGGCGACAGGGCACCCCCAGCGCGGGTCCTTGGGACAGGAACCAAGGCTTCGTCCACACCGATAGGGTACGAAGACATGTGTGCGTAACCCGTACCGGGCGGAACGGGTTTCCCCTCGGGGAGAACCCCTTGGACTTCAGCCACCACTACAGGGCCCTCACGTGCAGAAGACCATAAGGTAACACGCCGGAAGCAGCCGCCACAAGGCCCAACACCCATTGAAAGGGTTTCACTGTGATGGCGCGGCCCAGCTACACACTCTTCACTGGCCAGAACGGACTCGACACGAGCCGGAGACAGATGTGCCAGCATCGTCAACGAGTCCCACACCACCCCTAAGAACACGGTCCTCAGGGCGGGTGCCAGCACACTCTTTCCATCGTTGAGCCTCAGCCCCAAACGAAGAAGATGAGCGAGGACGACATCTCGATGCCGAACTGCCAACTCCCGAGACTGAGCCAGGATAAGCCAGTCATCGACGTAATGCGGACCCGGATGCCCCGAGCCGCAGAGGCCAGCGCCGCATACATACACTTGGTGAAAGTGCGAGGGAGAGTGCCAGGCCGAAGGGAAGAACCCGATATTGGTATGCCCCAAAGGCGAACCTCAGGAACTTCCTGTGGGAAGGACAAAAGGAGATGTAGAAGCATGCAACCTCGGATCCATGGTGACAAGCCAGTCCACAGACCGGATGTGACACATGATGGCAGGGATGGTGAGCATCACGAACCTGTATCTCCTCAGAGACCGGTTCAGAACCCGCAGATCCAGAACAGGGTGCTGGCCTTCCGTCCTTCACGGAACCAGGAAGCACCGGCTGTAGAAACCGGACCCGCTGGCCAGCGGGGAGCGAGCTCCACGGCCCCGTCCTCCAGCGGCAAGGGGTGGACCCGAACTGCAGCCCGCACCCATTGAAGACGGCGCGCAGAACCCACGGGATATGCTCTCCAAACCCCGGCAACCCGAAATCGCCAGCAGAACCAACCCTCGGGGCTGGTGGCCGTGCGACGTGCCAATCTCGGAAGAGTCCCGAAGCTGGCCGCCAGGAAGAACTCGCCGATGATCCGCAGGCCGAGCCGAATCTCCGCCAACCGCCACCCTCGGGGCAGGCAGAGTGGAGAAGGCTCGGCGGCGGCTAGCGTGTCCCGAGCGCCCGGCGGCGGGACACAACGCAAGCGGCCACCCAGGAGGGGACCTCAGTCGGCCTCCGAGGGCTAAACACATAGACAGGACCTCCCGCGCCGCCTCCGCGACTGGACGACGTCCCTCAGGACCAAACTGCCGGGAGGGGTGCGTGGGAGCGATGCCCGCGTCCCAAGCCGCCGAGGGGGTCCGCGAGAAGCCAGACAGCGCACTGGCGCGGCCGGTGGGAGCTGGTAGAGGGCTGAGAAGGTCCAGCCGCCCTAGCAGAGCGGGACCAAGTCCGGCGAAGGAGAAACTGCCGGAACGCCCCCTCCTGGGACCGGACACGGCGAAACTTGTCAACGACAGAGTTCAGCGCAACACGCGTCCGGAGCGCCTCGGCACCCCCCTCCGGCAGAGTAAGTTTTTCCCACAATTTGCACAACTAACTGTGCAAAACCGGGAAAAAACGGCATGGAGCGGGGGCATGGAGCGGAAGGAAGCGATCAAGCTCCCTGACAGCCTGTGGCCAATCCAGTCCGGGTTTTGCCACAGACCGCGCCATCCAACAGTTCAACACAGTCCGGCGCGGCGCACTTCAGATGACGTCGGCGCGACACCCGGAAGTCCTCACCCTCCTCCACGACGCACATGCAGCTCCACAGAGCCCGAGTGCGGCCGCTCCAGCCTACGCCCCGGGCAGAAGCCGAGAAACGAGGACCAGGGGAGTCGGAATCGGCAGAAGAAGGACGAAAGGGCCACAGCCGCCTCGAACCCTCCAGCAGATCCTGCTGCGAACCCCACGACCGGACCCGCCGGGCCGCCTCAGCGACCGCGGCCCGAGCCACGGGAGAGCGGATCTGGCCGTCCGCGGAAAAAAGGGCTACGCGGGACCGCAGCACCCGCATAGGCAGGGCCTCGCAATGGTCACACACAGCTCCCTCGAGAGCCGCTGTGGCGTGCGACAGGCCCAAACAAGCGACACACAGTTCATGCGAGTCACCTACCGCGATGAAACGAGGGCAGGGAGACACACATCGTCGGAACCGGTACAAACGCTCGGACATATTTCCAGGTGAGTAACACAGTAGCTTGCCACTCAACATCAACCAACGTGCCTGCTGAATAGAAAAAAGCTAATGAGCTATGTGCCGGTGTGCTTATATGTCCCTACGGTTATGCCGTCACATGCTACCGTTCTCACTAGGACCAATAGGATTGGAGTAGTTTTCATTCACATTCAGCCCTGTCATGCCTGAAGGCGATTCCCATAGTGTCGTAACCGACGCAGTTCGAGTTCCTCGAAGGGGAACAGTATGTGCTGCAGTAAGGCCATGAAAATCATGTGGCTGGTATGCAGAAGGAAAATGCAAGAAGAAAAAGAAAAAGTTTTACCGGTAGTATTAATCAAAATTTAAACCGCAGTCAATTTAAAGTGCAGTCATCTTTTAGAAAATAATAGGATTAGTGCTGTTTCAAGTGCAGGTAAAATAATCAAGAACCCATTTTTTACTGTGGTGAATGTGGTACTGTGTGAAATGTTATTACAATGATGTGAAACTGATATAAATCTTTTTTTGAAATTGAATAAGGTTCATTCGGGCTGTTTATTCCAATATGCTATTAACATTTTTAGTTATGTTTTCAATATATACAGTTACTCACTGTCAAGGCTAACATTGTCAAACGCAACAGTTATTCTGGCAAATGTCTCAATTACAAAGCGAGAGAGCTGAAAAGTGCTGTTACATTTAAAGACTTGAAAAATATTTAATTTTTAATCAATTTGTGAAATTCAATTTAATTATTGTCGTAATTTAAATGTTTCAATACAACCTGGAACAGTGTAGGAAATTGAAAAAGTATTTGCGGGGTATTTACTAAATTTTGGGCGGCAAATAGCCACAAAACTAACATTTAAAAACTGCTGTTTATTATAAGTATATTTATATGTAACAGCGCTGTTTGTGTCAAGTGTATGTTAGAGATGAAAATGGAAATTAAATTATTGAATGAAAATAAAATGACGGCTTAATGTAGAATTAGGATATTGGCCTACACTGGTAAATATTTTAGAAGAATCCAATTTGTTTTTTCTAAGCAACCTCTTTAGACCTTCAATAGAAATGCTTGTTCTGTATTCTATACAGACATATGTGTTGTGTTTGTGGGTTTTATTTGTTCTATCTTCTCTTCTGCTTTCTTAATTACATTGAAAACCATGAATGTACAATCTGCTTATTTACACCCATGTCTGTTTACTGTATAACTTAGTGGAAGGCAGGATCAGTAGACGCCTTTAGTGAGGCCTCTACAGGCCAGAAATATTATTGCTGGTAAGTAGACCGGTTTGAATTGACTGTGTTAAAGAAGAAGAAAGAACTCTGCAGACTAATAGGCTTCACAGGAAAAAAAATTAAGAATGCAGCTTTTATTATAAGTATATTTATATGTAACAGCGCGGTTTGTGTCAAGTGTATGTTAGAGATGAAAATGGAAATTAAATTATTGAAATTATTGAATGAACCGTACATATTTTGCTTTACACTTATTTTACTGCCAGATTTTGACAGATGCAGAAAGCAATGTAGGCAGAGGTTTAAGTAATATGTTCCAGGTCCCAGAAGGAATCAGTGGTTTTTAATCGGTAGCCTTCTAACTTTTCCTTAAAGCTCAGTCATAACTTTACAACATGACAGATTAAATAAAGACTAAAGATGTAATTGCTTCAGTAAAGTTTTAGTGGTTCCTATACTGCAGTTTCACTCACTGCAGAGTGTAGCTGACGCATGTTCAGTCCATCTCACAGTAGTCTCGCATTGCCAGACATTCATCCACAGCGCTGCAAAAGAGGGTCTGGCTAGTCCACACAACATTACTGGATAGGAGAAAAACATGCTCTGATTTATTGGCATTTCTTTAAACCAATCACAATCATCATGGGCGACGCTAAGTGCTGGACGCAGCACTGGTGCCTCTGCAAAATAGCGGCGGGAAGAAACTTGTTTTGGTGGAGTGCACGTAAAGAGGCGAGCTCTGGATTTCAAATGGCTGTTGAGCATGTGATGAAAGTTTTACTCAAAAAAAAGATGAATATAATTTGATTGTCGTTTCTAGTTCGGAGTTTAGAATGCCAACGCAAAGAAAGGGGAAGCTGAGGGACATCCGGCTGGAAATGAGGGACATCCAGCGGAAACTCCAGCAGCACCGCAACTGAAACATCTCCGTCGATAGAGAGTCATTTTACAATAGTCTATATCCACGACGTTCCACTTCCCGGATCATTCCGTTGCTGCTGGAAATTCCGCAGATTTTCACTCATTTAGGTCGGATATCTGTTGCTTTGGCCTTCCTTTGTGTTGGCATCTTAAACTCCAAGGGGATTTATGAGGACTATGGTTAATCTTTTCTCCCAAGACAATTGTGACTGGTTAGCAGAAATGCCAATAAACCAGAGCACCTTTTCCTCCCATCCCGGATTGCTGTGTGCAATCTGGGATGTCACTCAGCAGCTGTGTGTCACCCAGGAAGTGCATGAGTGATGAACAGCTGTACATTCTATAATCACTATAAAATGTTTTTTCTTCCTGATTTTAGGTCTCTTACAAGTAAATGATCAGTCAGTATTGTCATACAGGTACAAACTTGCATACAAACCATATCCTATATATCTAATTCTGCACCACATTGGAAACAGTGAAAATAAACATGTTGAAATCAAGGTTTTGACTTTAAGAACTTTATTGTCTGTGCTTCACTGCCTCTGGACAGTGTCCCATTGTTGGTTTTGAAAGCACATTAAGACACATACATAGCGTAACACAATAATCAGATCTCTCTTGACAAGCATCTAGCTAAACTGCTATAAGCGTGGTGGGCATCACTTCAAGTGGACAAAGATATGTGTTGACATAAGCAACATCCGTATTGACATGGGTGTCAAAATACTGTGTTAACTCATTTGGGAACAGAGTAATATGCATCTCAACAGCAGACAGCTGCAAATACATGATGACAGCTTGTCAAATTATTATCAAAGACATTCACTGACCCACTACATCAACAACAAGCAATATCAGTACTGATATGTTCCCATATGTAATAATAAATGTCACAACATAACTGTAGGCCATGTTGTAGTTAACACAACATTCTATAAAACTCTTAATTGTTGAGTTTAAAGCTGCTATAATCAAGGTTTTTATATTGACGATGGATGGCATAACTAAGTGCCTAATTTTGTTGGTTGCAGTAATGAACCCTAAGAAAAAAGTAAAGGAGAGTAAATATTGGACTTAGCATTTGTCGGGTTATCACAAACACAACTCTGAAATAATGCTTATATTGCTCTGTATGGATGTGTAAATGGGCAACTGTTTGCTATCACATTAGCCATTGCAATTCCAGCAGGTGATATTGTATCAATGATGTGTCTACAGCTCATCCCATTGCCCCCAAGACACCAATCAATCAATTCAAACTATTTTCTTTCTCACATGAAATCATATGAGGTACAATTCCAGTGAGATATATTCCCATCAGCTCCTTTAACTTGTCCTTATTCATCATAAAGCAGAAGCAGTGTGCTTGTGTAGGATCCTAGAGGCTTGTGGGCAGAAGCTCCTCCTGAGCATCCCAGTGCTGGCCTGGTGTATTCGGTACCTTCTACTAGAAGGAAATGGCTGTTACCCGGCTGGTTTGGATCTTTAATGATTATCCTAGCCTTTTCCTTGCAGCACCTGGTGTAAATATTCTTTAAACAGAGTAGGGCACCGGCTATTGCGTATTCAACCCAATGAACCAATCTCTGCAGGGCCTTGCGGCTCTGTTTGGTGCTGTTCCCGTACAAGGCAGTGATGTTCCCTATCAGGACTCTCTCATGATGGAGAAGTAGAAATTGCTCAGTATTGAGTGTGTACCCGGAATTTCCCCAGGCATCTGAGGCTAAACAGTCTCAGCCTTGCATTTCTCACTTCTGAGTCAGTATTCAGCGCCCAGGTCAGGCCCTCGGTAATGTGGACACCAAGGTACTTGAAGCTGTCCGCCCCCTCCACCGAGGACCCGTTGATATGTCGCTGTGTTGTTGTGTTGTTATAGTTGCACATTTGCCTTTAATACATTTGGCTTTTACGGTGAGAAAAGGCTGTTGCCCGGGTGGTTTTGATCTTCAGTGATTCTCCAAGCCTTTTTCCAAATTGCATTTAAGTACTCTATTAGAAAATTTACACAGCTACATCTTCCATATTTAGTTGGGGATATACTATGATATTCTACGACAAAAAAAAGTCAATTAATTCAGCTTTCATAAAACTCTGTGATTAAAATAAACTTTTAGTTTTGTGGCTATCAGGTACCTAAATGAAGGTTTATGTTTCCCTGTGTGCTCTGCATCATTCCCACAGTTACCTTCTTTCATGTATTCAAACTGGATCAAACTGCTGCTCCCTAGGAGGAATGTGTCATGGGATATGTACGCATGGAAGCTCTATCTTGTGCTAATGGAAGCAGCTGCTTTGAGTGGCCTGTTTATGAGCACTTCATGTGAGTCACGGAGTGCTCTCCAAATGTATCAGCTATTGCAGCTAGCAGCAAAACAGCTTCAGGTGAGTTGATGTTGTTGAATGCGAGCTGGAAAATAATATGACTCATTTTTCTGGTAGGAAAGAGAAAACACGGCCGTCTCACAAAGCTGGAAATCAGATCACTTTAATGAAAAAAATGAAATGAAAACTATATTAATACATTTTGTTTGTGTGAATTTTCAATACAGAGGAGTTTCATTATATTGTAAGGTAATTAGTTTCCTGTCACAAAGTCTACCTTGATCTGTAATCTTTCTAAGCATGCTTTCAAGTCGCCTAATCCCTGCATTCATTTCATTTTTCATCTTGTTCTCTCAAGTTTTGCTTTGGTGTGACATCAAAGAGGTGGCACTACAGACTACGCTGCAATGCTCTTTCAAGTAATGGGAGATAATAGTACAAGATTACTGCCAAACCTTATTTGTCCAAGTGCATTAGAATAACTGCTGAAACTTGGCAGCAGGCCTATTACATCAGAGGCACTGTTTCAAATTACACCTGCGTACAGAAGATTGGTTTGATGAAATAGGTGCATACTGCAAATCAAAAAGCGAAAACCTAAAAGTACAATTTATTTATTTATTTTATTTACAGGTTTGTTTTATTTTGCATGTAGGTGTTAATTTGTATGTCCATGAAGGTCATTGTAACTGCATGGAGAGCTGTGAAAATAAATGTATAAAAACAGCCAAAAAGTGTGGTTAAATAGCAACAATGAAACTAAATTGAGAAGATGTTTGAGGTGAGATTGATATGATAACACATATCACTGCTTGAACCCATCTGCATCTTCACTTTATTCAATTCAGTTCAATTTTAATTTATAGTATCAATTCATTACAAGAGTTATCTCAAGACACTTTACAGACTCAGTTCTAATAGTTCCCTCCAGAGCAAGCAACGGTGCGACAGTGACACTTACATACAGTATGTTTCAGTTACCTTGCAACAGGATCAGTTCAGCTTGACCATGTGACATGCTGGGCAACCTGCAACAAGTAGGGGGAATATTCTATATTTAGTTGGAGATATACTATGACATATCAAACTACAAGAAAATGTCCCCGCAAGGAAGGTTGTACTTCAAGGTTTAAAAGAGGTTTCTAAGTTAACTTGGGTGAAAAAGACATAGGCCTGAGTCTGTTTCTGTAACTATACAGGTATATATATATATATTTTTAATCCTAATTTTATACATAATTTAAAGGTTTAATATAGAGGTGGGGTATGAGGTTCTAATAAGCAACAGATGTAGAGAATCTGAAGACATGGCATGGAAATCCACACAGGAAACAGTGTAGCACTAGTCAGGCAACATGACAGCAGGAATAGCTTAATTCTGTCGTTAGCTAGATGAAAATAATCAAACGTGTGACATTTTCACTGCAGTCACCAAGAAAGAGGAAGTCGTTTTTAGTATGTTGTTAAAGGGGCACCTCAACAATTTAGTTAGTGACAGATTTGAAAAAGGATTTTTTTTTTTAACTGAAGCCATAAAGGAAAATATACTCTGTCTTTGATTCCCAAGAATTGGTTAAGCTCAAATCCCACTAAAAAATATTTATTCCCATAAGGCAATTGAGTACTCAATTAGACCTTTTCTGGCCCAAAAATGGATTATTGCCTTTTTAAAGGTTACATAGTCTCTTTTTTTTTAAAAAACATTATACAACTGTTTTCATATTCGGAGTAGTGCTCTTTGCAACATGTCAACTGATCGATTGGGTTGCCCTTTTACAGTAAAACATAGAAAAAAATTAAACAAAGGAAGGTTTGTTTATACAGTTATTCTTAGACACAATGTACAGCAGGAATTGATCTAGTAAAATCTAAAGAGCAGAGTAAAATTCCCAAGTCGAACTGTACATACCACATATGACATACACATTATAATAACAATGAAGATAAATGCTGTAGCACAAAATATCAATAATCAACTAGAACTGCAAGCAGTCATGACCGGGGTCCAAGCCTCATCGCGCCAGTCGTCCTGATGCAAGTCAATATCGGCAAACCGGTGGAGCGCGCAAAAGCAGAACCCAAAGCATTACATGTGGAGGCAAATGTCAGGAAATATTGAGAGGTGTGAGCCGCAAGGTCGGTGGTACAATGCCGTTGCAAATATCCCAGAGCCCTAAAGGATTTTTTGACAACCTCTGGTCAGTCTGATATTATTTTCTATAAAAGCTTGTAAAACTTCAACCCTCTTGTCCATAATCTATGAACATCATTTCTTTTCAGGAAAAACTGGGCTATAAGAATATTTGTGCTGCACTGAGGTCACTTGAATATTAAAAAGGTTGTAGGACCATAAAGACAAATAAATAACATAAATCTCACAGATATGTAAGCCTATTGATATCCCACACAAAGCAATGCCACACAAGCATTTGTGTTGTCTACAACAGTTCTACATATGGAGTCATCCAGTGCAAAAATTAACATATTGAACATTATAACTCATATAAAGGACACATTATTTACATTTATTACATACAGTGTGTCAATCTTGCATGTAACAGTATGGATTAATAGCGCAATGACCCCAAAAAACTCTGGGCTTCTACGTTGGATGCAAAACCTTCTGTAAGGGATAGGAAGATAACAAAGACATCAGCAGAATGGGGCAACTGTTAGTTCTTAGCTCCAAAAGACAGTATGTCTTTGTGTGATGTACAGATTGAAGTAAACATGAGACGAGTCATAGTCCTTTCATTGGCATCATCCACACTTTCCTGTTCAACTGTCTGATTTCTCTTCTCCCTCTCTCTCCCATTCCACAACTCTAAAAATCCATCTGGAACACAAACAGAAGCACATTGAATCCTCATATTACATAATATCTTTTAAATTGCATGTAGTGGTAGTTACCCACAGTATACAAATCTACTATTTACTTTTATGATTCATAATAATGACATTTTGTCTCACATACTAATGCACTATATCATACAGATTTCATGTACGATTAGAATTTTCTCTTTCACCTCCATGCTGCATTTTCCATCATGTGTCACAATTGCAGATTTGACACAAAACACAAATGCCTGAAACACGAAAGTGTTTAATATTAAATAAACAAAAGAGTAATTATGAAATAAATTGTCACATGACATTGTTTAAAATATATCCTACAGATGCAACAATTTCTGAAATCATTTAAGAAATTATTTTATTCATTTAATATTAAACATTTGGGGTCTCCATAGACCTTTACCAAAGGGAGGTTATGGAAATAAATACTTAAAATACTTTTCTAATGTATAAATAAGCAAACAACAGGACTTAACAATGACATTGTGAAATTCAAAAACATCACAATGTATTATGCGTGTTAAGGTGGATACAGTAGTTTTGTGGATATAATAACCATATGGTAATGGTCATGACATATAATTTCATGCTGGCCAACCCCAGGAGTGTGTCTTACAGTGGAGAAATGGACGATGCAGGAGATAGTGATGATGAGGAGGCCGATGATGATGGAGGCAACAGCCACGTAGAGAGCGTTCCTGCCCAGCCGCCTTGACCCATCATAGTCACCACGATCATAGCTGTTCCTAGACTGAGAATAAAAAAAATCACTGTACATAAAAACTTTGTCAATAAAAAATAATGAAACAATTATGCTGTGATTAGAATTCTGTGACATTGTATGATTCACAATTACTCTCTCATGTATCATCTGGTGTTTGGATCAAATTTCAAATTTCTCTGTTCTGTTTAAACATTGTTAAACATTTGGGATAATGAAAGTAGGCTACACAATTCAACAAAATATATAACAGGCCCAGTCGTTTGTAGACATTTTAATGTAGAAATGTGTATAAGATTTGCTAAATATTTGTAAACACATTTTAGAAACTTTAACATGTCATCTTAAGCTTTCAAATTCGTTGGGACCTTTTTTATAATATTGGTAAAACAACACCAAGCAGGCCTTCTGGCAGATTACAAGTCTGGAAACACAATACATTTTTAACAGTCTGGTTTGTAGTTTGGCCCAAAACTGAATGTTTATATCATGAGTTTGCAAATCATGCTGTAAGATGATTCAGGAAATGCCATGCTTACCATGATAGAGAAGACCAGGGCAACAATGTTGACGGGGTATGCAGGACAAAAGCAGGTAAAAATAGTCAAACAAAGGTAGCTGCGGAGTGAAGGTGGAGGTGTTTGTTCCTCTATAGAACCACGGTCAAAAAATACACTCCCACTTAGGGAATTTTTAACTTGCGAATTAAGCACTCCAAGAGCCATTGTACCTGGCAGAAATGAAACACAGTCGAGGGGGGAACACACAACAATTATAAACAGTGAAAAGTTACAAACAAGCTGCAAATAACCAGAACTTGAAAGTACAAAAAAATCCAACTTGAGTTGAAGTCCAAATTTTAACTAGAAAATGTTTGAAAAAAGACTGATATGTTGTAGCTGATGGTTGTAGTCCTCCGTCAAAGCTGAAAATATTGAAGTTTGTGGGTAGAGTGGGGAGAGTGAGAGCAGGAGAGAAGTGGAAGGGGATCACTAACCCTGCTGGCCTCCATCCAGGACACTGACGGCCCTGAGATGAAGTGTGAGGGATCGACTCTGTTTACCACTGCTGGCATCTCATCTCAAAGAAACACACAACATGCTGATACATGGAAATGATCCCTGTCAACGTTCAGTGCTATGTAACTTCTTTGAAGGTTTACTGTGTTAACATTGTTAACATGTTAACATGTTAACAATGTTAACACAGTAAACCCTTTACAACAAGGATCTCCAACAGGGGGTCCTCAGTGTCAGTGTATGGGGGGGCCTCCAAATTATTATTTTTTTTTTTAAAGTTTATTAAAAAATGTAAAAGTCCAACATATTAGCAAATATAAATCCCCACTGCTTACTAGCCTATAGGTTATGCAGGCACTAAGGTCATCCACATATACAGTTCTTGACATTTATCTTCTTTAGGTAGTTTTTCACAACAATATTAAAGCAAGAAAAGGATCCATTATGGTTGAAATGTTTCTTCTCTTGACGTGTTTGTTTTGAATGATCAGGGTTTTGGAATTGTTCCTTCTTTCTTTTTTTCACTAGGATTCTGGCAAGTACATCGGATCAATCAACGGTGTTGATTAACAAAATATTAGTCATCTAATTTGGTTTCCGCAGATATTTTTCCTATGCTTAAGATATTTTTACTCAAGTCCTACAATGATTAAGAGAGCAGAGTTTTAACTAGGAATTCAGCGATGCACACAATTAACTTAACCTCCACCTCAATGCCAGATTCCTATTGAACGTGTGTTGTGGACACAATTGCGTCACAATATTTAGGTCAAAGTTCAACTTTTGCTGCACAACCTTACAGAAAATCACTATAGCATGCACCACTATTGGTGCATCTCCAGGTCAAATCTGCCTGGGGGGGGGATATCTTTTTGAACACTTCCACTAGGTGTCTCCAAATTCAGAAATGTTACATATATACTCAACTGTATAATAATAATAATAATAATAATAATAATAATAATAATAATAATAAAAAAACAATCAGAAATCAAATGCTTTAGAATAATTTATTAGGATTTTAAAATTGAAATTATCAGAAAAAGAAAACAAGAAAAAAAGAAAAGCATTGCTGTAAAGCTTGGCGGGGACAGTCCAAATCTTAAACTTTAACTGCGCTCGTAGAGCTACAAGCTCCATTCAAAGCATTGGCCCTTTTCCTTACATCAACACAACAAAAGACAGCATTATTAAATCAATATACAAGGGAACAAGATCTCAAAACAGAAAAATATAATTTCTTTTTTTTTCTCCTGAAAATAAGTCGTAATGCCGCAGAATTATCCACACGTTGCGTCGTCTGCTATTAGCAATAATAGTACTATTTTCATTTGTAAGGTAAAAATAACTTATTGCTTTATTGTAAGTTAAAAGTTACAGTGTTGGTGTCCAGCAGTAGTTTTATGTCATGTCCCAGGTGCTCTGACAGAGGAACAACCAGCTGGATCAGGAAGTGTTCTGCTGTGCTGAACATCAAACAGGCTGCAGCAAGAAGGCTGAACAAACAGCCTACTTGTTTTTGCAAATGTTGAACTTGTTCCAGCTTTTTGACTCTCTTTGCCAGCCAGCGTCGTCTGTACTGAGGTCCTATATCAGAGCCGACTGGGAACGAGACCCTGTTCCATTTGTGGTTCCCTGCCCAAACCCCCTCTGTTCACCACTACACGGAGCAGCAACTCTATATAAACAATATGTTGGTTCCAGAGGAGTACAAATTTGTTAAACCTAAATATGAAATGGGAGGGAGGCAGGGGAGAGGAACAGATCAGCCACAATGGAATAGGGTGCTTTTTAGTACCAAAAGAAATGGCAATCGAAATGCTCCTTCGTTGCCAAAAGTAGTTCCATATTACACCTTGATCTATGCGCACAAACACTCACTCACACACGCTCAGACGCAATCACATGCACGTTTAAAAGCGATAAGAAGACCGAACATGATTGTGATGTTTTCTACAATTTGCTTCTCTGAGAATGTCCTTCATTTGTTTTCCCGGTGGAGAACACCACATAAAGAGTTATTTAAAAAAAGTAAACAATAAAAACAAAAAACAGTAAGAAGTGAATTGCGCTAAAAATATATATATTTTCAAAAAAGAGGAAGTCAAGTCAACCCCCGACCCCGTGAACCCCTGATTTCTCCTGTTTAAGGTTGTGATACTTCCGTAGTCCGTCATCTTAATCTGAAGTAGGTTTCATGAAGATGCAAGAAATCTGGTTCATCATGGTGTTAAAAGTTAAAAGTCAAAGTTGCTTTTTTTTCTTTCAAAAAGCAAAGCAAACAAAGGGGTGAGTGTGTGACCAAACTTAACTTAAGTGAAAGAATGTGCCAGACAAACTCCTGGAAGTGTTATTTCTCAACAGCTATCGTTGACGGTGCTGCTCTGAAGCATCGCTGGAGCCAACTGGCCAACATGTACACATATACCATATGCATACTGATTAAAATAGTGAGATGACCACACATAGTAAATGACAGCCAATCAAATAGCTATTAACCCTTTCCAAACCAACCAATGACATGCGTGCCAGTTCAGTAACCCCTTCAATCCCCCAACCCAACGTCTATGTACAATATCTTACAGTCATAAAAACATTGCTTTAAAACTAATTACAGAATAAAATACCTTACAGATTATCATTATTATGTCAATATTAATAACAATTTTACAAAGGTTTTGTTTTTAAAGACTACCAAAATATACATTTTAGTTTAGTTTTTTTTTTTCATGTTTCCGTGATGCTTGAGTTAAAAAGAGGAGTTTGTTGGATTTTGTTCTTCCTTTGTTAAAAATGGTTTTCAGACAAAGACCCATCTTGCACGGCTTTCTCTCTCTCTGTTCACATCAGTAACAGCTTAAAAGGATTTCATAATGAAACAAGTATCACATTGAAATAAGATAATAATAAAAAAAAAACTCAACATAGTCCTCTGTGACTTTGACAAACCTTCTGAGATTTTTTTTTTTTTTTTTTGCAGATCTCTTTCCTCAGCTTCAAAAGAAAATAATGGATAACAGAGGGGTGGGGGTCTAGTTATTACACTACATGAGGACAAATGAGGAGAGACGGGGGACGTTATGTTGAAGTGAGATTATTACAGCAAAACAGAGTTCGGGACTTTAAAAAGATATTCAGTCGGTGGGTGAAGCCACAGTGAGCCAGGAGAGCCAGGAAGAGCCTGTGGCCGGCCAATCGGGTTGTGCCATAAGAGGGCAGCCAGCGTTTTGATTGGCTCATCAGCAGAAGAGAGGCCCACCCATCTTCAGTGACCTGAGTCTTCTCAGTGGTAGCCATTAGTGAACGCAGTAGCAATCAGAGGTCCCTGGGGATACACCGACCAAGTGAGTGGAGACACGTTCTATTAGATTTGGGTATAATACGTGCATCCAAGCATGTATGGAAATGTGTGTGTGCGTGTTGGTGGGACATGTGACCTACCCCCAGACGTGGCCAAATCCTGTGCTGGGGGCGGGGCTAGCGGCACTGATGTAGCTGCTGACTCCTGAGTCCTGGTTGGCTGCAGCATACAGGTCAGCCATTGGTCCAGGGCTGCTTGTGCTCAGGAACCCAGCTGTGCGTGAAGGGGTGAGCCTGAGAGACAGAGGAGACAAGTTGGGCTTCTTCACTAGAGTGGCTTCACACACACACACACACACACACACACACACACACACAC
>JABXJD010001435.1:0-88624 GCA_013375575.1 Percina caprodes | reverse complement strand
CTTCTCTGGAAATGTGAGAATTTGCATTTTTATTTGTTGATTTATTTTTACGGACAGGGCTCTCAAACAGCCATCCATCAACAAACGACATGTATGTAATGAATAATGCATCACTTACTCACAATCTATAACAAGGGGAGTGCGGGTAGGGGTATAGTTTGGGCAGGAATGGGGAAATGGTAGTGGGTGGGGTGAGAGGAGGCGGTGGCACAGAGATTGCATGAGGCCAAAGAATGCCAATAGATTTTCAGAGGGTTTACAGTGCAACAAAGAGGTTATTTTCTTGGCTCCAATTTGTGCGAGGTGAATTGCTGCTCAATATTGATATCCCCAAAGAGAGGTCCAGGCAAATCTATTGTACTGCTACATGCATACAGAAAAATGCATGGCTAGAATAGTAGGAGCATAGGTTTCTGTCACTGTAAAAATCAGATGGGATGTTGGGTCATTTTTGATAGCATCTACAGTAGAGACGCTGCATTGCCAATATTTGGCCAAGTCCTGTTAAAACTTCAATCTTCTGTGTCCGTCAGCACACACCTTAGGAAGTATACCATATCTGCAGAAAGTTGATTCTGATGATGTTTTATTGATACTCTAAAACAGTGGTTAAGCATTCCGCCTTCAAATACTTTATTTCCTTTGTCTTTTAAACACATATACAACTGTACCTTTCTTAGTGTAATAAAAACCTTTGGGCTTCATTGTCCCAGCGCACCAATACTGCTTGTCTCTTTTCTAGCTCTGTGAGGCCAGATAAAATGTCCACAAAACTCCTGTGCCTACGCTCCCCACCACCTCCTTTCCACCCGTAACTTTTACTGCTTATTTGGCTCCTCTCTTTCATTAAAGATAGCCGTCTCGCCCCGGCGCCCCTTTTCATTTGCAGTCCAAACAGTAAGATAAAAAACCTATAATGGCCACTGCGTATATCCCGCATGTCAATTTCCCAACCAATCAATAGCAGGCGGGCAATGGCAGGAAGGATGAGATGGGCGGGGTGTGCTGGAAATGTCTCATTACTAACTAGCACATGATTCATGAAAGGATTAAGAAGGTCACTAAATGTTAACACCAGCTTTTGTTTTAAAATTTGCACATCAAGATTGAATTGTTTAAGATTACATGGCCACAAGGGGTCTGCTGTTGTCATGTAAAACGGGAGGGAGGGGGCTGTAACATGCCCAAATCTTACAGTTAAATAGACTTCTTTACAGTTTTAATCTTGCTTAGTATCACAATAGTGTTTTTGTATTGTTTACAAAACAGCAATTTATTTTGCTCAAGTTTAGCTAATATAATGTAGCATACAATGCTGATGAAATAAAAAGCAACAAAAATAACATGTTGCTCGTTTTTCTGAACAATCTATTAGGTTTATATTTTTTGAAGAGATTTTTTTGACATCAGCTAAGAAAAAGACGTGTAATCCAAATCACTGTGTGTAGCGAAGACTCCAACACTTTTAATAGGCTTTGGAGGTGTAAATGGCTGGTAATAAGATTTGATAACCTGGTTCCGCTGCTGGAATTAATGGACATCTGCTGGAGCTCACAGTTGAACTTGGACCATGCAATGCTTTGTTTAAGAGTTACTTATCGGAATTTCAAAACTTTAAGCTGTTATGAAGAAGCTGCTGTATTTTCAGATAGGAAAATTGATATTATGCCTGAATAAGATGGGCTTTAACAAATTCTAAGAATAAAAAGGTCTTTATCACCACTGTTACAAATTGTAATGCGCACACGCACACGCACACACACACACACACACACACTTCCATGTAAAAAGGTGTAGGAAAAAAGTTAATGAATGTCCTTTCCTTTTTAGGAAAGTCTGATGCTTAGTGATTCATTCCTGTCCTCTAAACTCCTCTCCCTTCTTACGTCTTTCGCACCATTTCAAACAATCTCAACCTGCTCTTACTTTACATTTCTCACTTTATCCAATGCCCTCACCGCTCAAACACACTTTTAACATCTCTCCCTCACTCTTGCTTTCTGTCTCATTACTGTGGCAGAGAGAGAAGGAAGGGCCATGTGTGCATCCAGAAGTCTGTTCAATTACACCTGCTGCAGGGTCCCTGCTAGGCCGACTAATGGAACGCAGCATGTCTCCTGACAGGCTGGCCGCAGTGCTAGCTAGCCCAGTAAAAAGCTTCATTTAGCCTCTCACAGCTCGAAAAGTTAGCAAAGCTTAAAAAAAAGACATAATTTAACCTCCAATACTGCAGCAACAGCATGCCCAGGTAAAGCTTCTAGATTCAAATTTCATTTATTTTTTTCTCATTATTGTTAATATTTCTTCACAACTACAGGAAAACCCATCAATTACCTTAAGAGGTCAGAGAAAACAAATAAAATACAACACCCTGACAGCTAAGGATGCCACGGTGAGGAAATTTCCCCACCGGTTAATGAACATGTGACAACACCAGTATTATCGATTGGGTGCTGATACACAAAAATTAACTAAATTGGTTTTATTTCTATGAAAACAAAACAATGGTGGGGGTAGTGGGCATGTTGATGCAAGCCCAATCATCGAACACCAGAAACACAGACTACTGAGGCAAGCCAATCAACAGCCCACAAATAATCTTCACAATGTCCCCCACAAGACAGGAGTAGCCTGCCTCACTCAGACAGTACTGTGGTAGAGAAACCCTTGTTAGGCTTGAAACATTTCAAACTAACACAGAATAAAGAATTTGTGTCTGAATCCTTCAAGTTATCTGTGCTGTTTTCCACTGTTGTTCAATGAGCACTTTAGTTCCGTTGAATTTAACCAAACAGGCTGTTCTTCTGAGAAATAATTCTAAGACATTAGGTAATACTTCCATGTTTGATACAGTCCCACGACTTATCCAGCATAATAAATAATGCTTCACTTGCCTAAAAACCTTAACAATATATGGCAAATCTTTATTAAATGCTTAATTGATGTCCAATAAAGTAATGTGTTACCTGGCCTCAGGGGTCTTTTGGAGCACAGCCTCTGAGGGGGGCTTTCTCAGGCTTGCAGGGGACTTAGCGGGAGATGTGGCCATGTCCTTTCTAGACTTTTCTAAGGCCTCTGTTAAGAGATGCAAGTTAGGAATGCTATATTAGAAGCAAGAGCATCAAGAGTGAGAGCAACAGAGGCAAGACAATATATAAAAAAAAAAAACTTTCCATGATGATATACATTTCTTTATGTAAGCTATACATGCATCTGAATCTACTAAAATAAATAAATACAAGCTTACCACTGCCATTGTCCAGAAGAGTTTGGGAGTGTTTTCCATTCATGCTCTGTCCTGCAGGATGTACCTTTGCATTATCACTCACACTGTAGACAACAGACACAATATATTCAGTTGGCTTTTGTGCTTGTGACCTGAGTGTGTGCCTGAAGAAGTTTCAGTTTGAGTGTCTGACTTCCTGTCTTGGTTTACCTGGGGTGTAAATCTTGGTGGAAGGGACACTCCAGTTGTGGATCTCCATTTCTAGTGTTTGAGCTGCTGAGATCAGATTGAGTAGCTTGTTGAAACCTAACAAGAATATAGGAGAAGAAAAAGCAAATAGACTGAGGTTTTGCCCGTCTGCAATGACAAAAACTGAAATACAAGGACACACAGAAAAGAGACCAAACATGGATCAGTAGTTACTTCTCAGATAGACCTAACTACCTATCTAGTGACTAACTGCTAAAAGTAACCATCAACTTGTCCCTCCAAATACTAACTAGCTAGCAATGTTACCAGATACGGTTCATTTCTCTGTGGTTTCTGTATTCTACCTGCTGTAATCGAGACGTGACTGACGTAGCTGCTGATTCTGTCTACTGAGCCTCTCCTCCTGCTCAGCCAGACGTGCCTGCAGCCTCTCTCTCTCCATCTCCAACTGCATCTTCTGCAGCAGCAGCTCGTGCCTCTTCTCCTCCCAGTCCTCATGGCCCAACAGAGGCCTGGTCAGAGCTTCCTTGGCCTCTGTGCCAATGGCACTACCACTGTGGAGTCTGTGTGTAAATAAACATTTCATTGGCTTAATATCCTGACATTCTTCTTGTTTGTGTCTTGATAAAATGCACAATTTGATTAAAAAAATAGAGACCACTAATGTAATCATGCAGACAGACAGACAGTACCTTTTACACTCATGCAGATTAAAGTTGTCATGGTGGCCATTCACTAGACAAAAGTCACTGTCTTGACCACTGCCTTGGTAGTGCTCACATCTGTGGTGGGACTGTGAGAGTGGCTCCCTGTACTCCCTTTTCTGAATACTATGCTGTTTGATCGGCCCATCAGTTGAACTGAACTCACTAACACAGGAAAGAGAAGAATGGTTGCTATGGGTATGTTTTGCTCTTCTTCCACCACCACCACTCCTGTGCACTTGAGGCTGTTGTGCTGGGGTAGCAGCAAGGCCGAGGTATGAGCCATCAAAGAGAGAGCCATTAGCTCTGCTGGTAGATGTTCTGCTGGGAACATCCTCGCTGCGGAGCACCTGGACAGAGAACAAAGAGGACAATTAATGCATTTAGGCCAAGTTAGGAAGCCTATGAAAAATTGATGGAATATTTCAGCCAAAAACAACTACTCTATAAAGCCCTCATGTAGAGCTGAGCTACAGACCAAAATTTACCAATACTGTATAAGGAGTCACTAACCCACCTACAGTAATTTGCTCATGGTACACACGTAGTATAAGCATTCCCCTATGTGCTTGCGAAAGCCGTTTCACAAGAGCTCACAAATCAATTGCATTTTGTGTGGTTACCCTGACCTGAAGCATTTTTTTTGTCTTAAAGTCAAATTTTTTCTATTTCATACTCGTAACTAGTTATTGTATATTGGGCTTTGAGTGCTGGATACACGTGGCTGACATACTCAGAAGTACTGTGCCTGGGCATATCCTGTGTAGACACTGACGGAGGACTAAAGCTGCTGCTGCACTCCAAAAGTACTGCTTTCAGTAGGAAGCTGAATAGAAATTAGTGTTACAGTAGGGCTGGGTTTATAGCAGCACAAATGCAAATTATCCTTCAAAACTTGAAACTGGACAGTGGCCACAAGATTAAAAGGACAATCTCCAACTGAGCATAACCGGCAGGTAAGCCAAGGTCAGGAACATTATGAGATAAACATAAGGAGGAAAGCCCATCTTACAGTTGACTGGGGAAGAGACTGTGACTAATTTGTTGAGGGTCATAGAGCAGGCAAACACACATTATTCAGAGCAACCATGGGACAATGAGGTTGGCAAAAGCATCTATTATTACAGGGGCGAAGCCAGAAAGGTGTCTCCACTTCTGAAGTGTCACCTTGAGAGTTTTCACTATGTTGTAGTCATTTTGAACCACTGACTGTAGTAGTCTTCTATGGTGCTTTGTTATGGCATTTAACCATTGGACAATGTGTGCGGTTGCATGTGTTACCACAAGATGTGTTTGTGCCTGACGGACCACATAAGAGCAGGCCCATTACCTTACACTGCATGATGCAACTGCTACACATATTTACCGCCTACCACACACCCACACTATCCCATACCTTACCTTGCTATGGGCTGGTGCTTGGCTGAGCTGGGCAATGGATTGGTTAAGTTTCGCCTGTTGCTGAGAAAGGTATTGTTGGTAGAGCCCAAGCAGCTCCTGGCATTCTCTATACTGCTGCTGCAGGCCTGGAGGACAACGGGTTAAGTAACTAACAAACAACAACAAGTAAACTGAACACAACATAACCTTTAGCCTAAAACTTTAAAATCCTCCCTGGATTTAGCTGACAAAAAGTAGTCTGTCAGGCTGAAACATTTTCACCAACATTTTCAGTAAATAGGAATAACTAATAAAATAATAGTAAAAATGAGAACAAGCAGAGCTACATCATGCCTACATGACTTCTAAATGTGAAGTCACTGTGTGGCTTTACTGAGAAGGTAACTGCACAACAGCCATTTTGGTAAGGAAAAGTTATCCACGCTAATTAAACGGAAAAAAGATAGATGCTTGATATACTGTATATATATATTGACAATCTGAATTAAAACATTAAACATTGGATCAGAAAAGTAGAGAGAACAGCAAGTTGAAAACAGAAAGGGAGAACAGGCCAGCAAAATCAAAGTTGTTGTTGTTGTGGCACAGAGCTTTCACCATCTGGGTCGGGCCAAGCTGTGTTGAGCTGAGCTGGGCAATGCTGCGCCAGGCTATCTGCCAGACTGGCAGACACAAGAAAACTAATCTGGAGCAGAACTACTGCTGCGCCTCAGGAGCCCACTAATGACAGTGGCAGCACCACACCACACCAGCACATACAAAGATAATAAGCACGAGAATGGAGAGACTACACACAGACACACTTGCACACATTCAATAATCAACCTCGGTCTGACTCTCACTTCCTAGTGCACACACAAACACAGCCAGAAATGAGAGCACAAATTCCCCACCTGCACTGTACACAGCCCACACACAAACACTACAATAAAGGAAGTACTACACACACTCAAGCCCAAGCTGACCTTTAAGTGTGTTCCTCCAGGCCATATCTTTTTATGATGGTGGCCCTGCACCCCCAGCTGATGAGTTTCTCAGCATCCGTTTGAAAAAAAAAGCCTCAATTTTAAGAGAAAATCAAAGTTCAAAGTAGAGTCTTATTGAAGGAATAGTTGGCGGAACACTCCATTAGAAAACACTTTGGTTGTTAGAAGACTTCAATCAGGCTGTGGAAATGAAACAGAGCAAAAGAGAAGAGAGCGCGGACAGCTTTGAATTGAGGACCAGACACCAGACAAATGCAATGCAGCAGCTTCCATAAACATTAGGAAAATGTGAGGAAACACTGTGATTGAACCCTCCATCTAACTAAGGCACCTCTACTGCTGCACTGATAATGTCCATGGAAGTAGTTCTATATGGAAAGCTTGAGGACATCACAAGGACATCAAATCATGTAAACCTGGGCTGGTAGGTCTATTTATGCAGCATGCATAAGGGTCTTGAAGGGGAGATACTGAATATGTTTATACAGCTCCACTCCACCTAAGTCCAAGATAGAGAGTTGTGTGTGAAGTCGAAAAATGCATGCTGCTCATATTTCAACAGATTCGCATCAAACACTATTTCCATATGATTTCTCATGCCTAAAACAAATGTTTTCCAATAGACACAAATATATAGTACAGTACACTAGAATATAAATTGGGTATGGTGGGGATACACTAACCATAATACATATAAAGTCTTATGTATCTGTGCTGTAGTGTATTACCAACAGGACTGCAGCATCATAGCATCCCAATGCCATAAATGAAGGTAATGTGTGTGAATGTGTTGACAGGCTGACGCAGGCACTGGACAGCAAGCGCTAGGGAATCTGAACCAGGTGAAGCAACACTGATAAGATTCCACCTCTCTGGCCGTTGCCACACTAAACACGCTTCCTCCACAGCCTTGGACGTCAGCCAATGGGGGCCAAGCACCCGGCAAGCCCCGAGTTAAAATCAGAGCTGCAAAGTGCCAACAATGACTTACTCCTCCCCCTTGCTCCAAAAATACTCAGAATCAAGGGCTTGGGCTGAAGAGGCTTCAGACGGGGCCTGTCAGAATGATTCACTTCCCTGTCAGGCCGAGGCTCAAATAAAATAATGAAATCCACTTCAAGGTGGAACAAATTTGCACAGGAGGGGGAATATTTTAAAGCCTGCTTTAGCACACTGTGCCAAACAGATTTAGCCTGAGCAGGAATAGGAGCGAAACGGGGACGGAGACTGATTTGTATGAATGTTTGTGTGTAAGGAAGCAATGATGGGGAATTAATAGAAGAAGACAGTTTACATAACTGCTTCAATACTACTAAATCTGGAGAAAAGACGTCAGTGCAAGTCACCCAATATACCACTACATAATGTCAGCTAACTATTATTTTGAATTAGCCTTTAAAACTCTGAAAGCAAACATACAGAAAACCAGTCCCATCACAACTCTTCTTCTGGCCTTTTTGCAGAAGCCGCAGCCGAGCTGGCGTGCGCAAATGTGAAGTCATGAGAGCGCCGTAACTGACACTAGTTGCAGTCTTCTCCTGAACAGAGGTGGCGCTAATGAGCAAAGGCTACGGACTTTGCTATTTCGACGGACTAGAAAAAAAAGAAAAAAAACAAACAACGGCAGACCTGACAACAGCATTGCCATCAATGCTTTGATTAGATTCAATTACCTACTCTGTCGGATCAAGCCTTTCGTTCACCATAAAAGACCTCATCTTAACCCAGTAAGTTTAAGAGAGACATGCAGTCACTCTTGAGAGCCCTGGCATCCGGTTGTCTACAAACTCACCCATGCTTCCGGTTTCTGCTGTTGCACACCGATTAAAAAAAGTAGAGTGGTGCACGCCTTCTGCTCGCGCACTCAAAATCCTGGCGATCCAGCGAGATCTACGATTCTGACGTCACATTGACACGCACAACCTCGGGTGCATCTAGTATACTGGACGCCTTAGCCATCTCTGTTGCCATGAGTTGCCAATGTTTTGCTGAGTCATTACACCATATCTGTAGAAGTTATCTTGTGGCTATGGAGTGATGACTGAATGTTTGTAAATGTATCTCTAAATAAAAAATAAAAAAAATTTTAAAATCTTGTGGCGATGGAATACGTCAACTGCACACATACAAGTCCCCAATCCACAAAGCCAAAAATCCACACAAAACATTGTAAAGGTGTGACAACAACTCGATTGGATTCTTTTAGCAAAGAGTCAATGCATTATTTATTTCACATTAAACCCATGGTTGGTTCAATTTGATTTCATTATTTAAATTAATCATTTAAATGTATTCAGTCAACAATCAACAATAATATAAACCTTACACAAAGACATCACGTGTTTGTTTACAAGGCTAAACTTTAGCTTCAAACTGGGGGGCATTTCCCTTTATTTTAGTGACAGTGGGTAGACATGAAAGGGGGAGAGAGATGTGGGGATGACACGCAGCAAAGGGCTGCAAGTTGGATTCAAACCCGGGCCGCTGTAGGACTCAGCCTACATGGGGCGAACGCTCTTACTGGGTGAGCTAGAGGCCGCCCATGTGTTTATATTGTCCAACAACCTTTTTGAGGATATAGACTTTTGTATTATTTTGCCCTGCAGAATGGAGGGCTCCCAAAAATGGTTTTAATTTAACCAGTCAAAATCAAAGCATTTACCATATTTCCTGGCTGTGTCAACAAGTCAGAAGGTAGAGCTTCAATAAATAAACAGACTAGACCTAGCATAATTGCTTTTTAACACCCCTAATAAATAGAGTGCACCTTACACAGCCCATGGCTTCAACTCTCACTCACAACGCTCACTCTTTCCTACAATATTGATAAAATACAAAACACCCAGACCAGATCATGACAATAGCCACAGAGCTGACATGAAGGAATATTAGGGGTTTAATCTACACACAAAAAAACAAAGAGCTAAAAAAATCTCCAATTCTGCATCTCTCCAGATTTCCACATTGTAAATGGCAGGTAACAATTGAATTATCTCTGGCAATCCTCCATCACAACATGTAGCATTTTTCAATGACATATTGACAGCGCTGTTGTTCCCCTCTCTCCATGACCTCAGGATTCCTTCCAATTGTTTCAAATCAATAAATGGCATTAGCTGTAGCACCTGCTGTGCCATTTTCTGGATACAACAAGTAGAACTGTGCACCATGTTAGTAACTCCACTTTGACTTCTACCAATGCCAACATGCCTTGAAGTATAAAAGGCATCCTTCCTATCTGAAACACAAATTCAGTCCTGTGTGCCAGTCAGTTCCAAATGTCAGCTGAACACCATAAATATCAAGGGGACTTTTTCCCTCTCATTCTAGGGGGCTTGGGGCTAAGGTATAGCCCTACATTCTTTATACCCTTGACAACTCTGAATCTTGGTTAGATAAGATAAGCTGAGGGGTAATGGAATTAGAAGACTCTCATTCAGTGTGTTTGCCTTTGGTGTCTCCTTAACCTTTCAGAGAAGTGCCAGAACCTTCTGCCTGCGAAGAGCCTTCATGACTCCTGCACACAGTTTAAAAAGACTTCGTTATCCCCCCTGAGGTGCTAGGATCTGAACACTTTTTCCTCTCAAATACCTTTTTAATGGAGTTTAGAAGTTTGGTGTAAATGCCAAGTCTCCAAGCCAAAGTGCCTTTAATTGAGTTGTGCATTCCTAATTTTCCCCGCCACCGTTGCCAATTGTGCAATTTACCAGCGGGGTCAATTACTCTTCATATTTCGCAGTGTTTTTAACCTAAATTTACTGCTGGCCATGCTGTTTTGACCTGAGCGGGACAGTTATGAAGACAGTAGGTGGGGTGCAATAAACAGCCTAACTATCGCTCTATCTCTAGCACTAACCTCTTCAATCAATCAAGAGACAATCAAGAATCGGCCAGTGACTCACCTGATCTCATTTTGTCAGAAGGAAGGGAGAGCTATTCTACAGCTGACATTCAACATTCAGAGAAGGTTACAAAAACACATGGTGGCAAATGCATACACTGTAGTCAAAATTCATCTTTGGATGATAAGATGATTTAGATGGTTGGGGGCCATGGCTCCAACCTTGAAATTGATTCTGTACACAACAGTGGATAAGCTACAAGCACTTGCAAAATACATGTGCAGCAGGAATCAAATCATTCAAATGAATCTGCTCTATTTCTCTGTCATTTAAGTATCAATCATAGGGTCTTGGCCAAAGAGTGTACATGGTCTTCCCTAAGACAACACTGCCCCCTGCAGACTAACTAATGGAACAGCACAATAAGCAATGGAACCATCTGCCTTCAATATATCATTTGAGGAACTTTATCTACATCATAGGATTACCTGACTGTGTGCCATGGAGAACTGGTACCAAGTTTTTATTCCAACCATAAACAACAGCAGAAGAGTTTACATACAACTGTAGGTGGTTTTGTTTTGCTAGACCTGTCTAGTGTTTTTTGAAGAATTGAATAAGAGAACAGCACCAACATACTCTACTGTAGCACTATCTGTGCAATTTCAAAACAGGAAGGTAAGTGCATCTTATCGTGGAGTTGTAGCATACGTTTTTCTTAACATTAATCAAACTGATAAAACTACTGTACCCTGGAATTATTGAAGGGCCTCTGGTTTCCTCATAACAGTCCACCACGTTTTGCAGTAACTGATCCAGTGCAGACACTACACACACACACACACACACACACACACACGCACGCACTCAAAACAGCAATACACACACCACAAAGCCTATTTTACACCATTAAACATAGCTTTGTTCTATGAATATTTTTCAAAGGTTAATAAGAAGTACCCGGTGTTCAAACCACTGTGGGTACTGCTATTTGCAACAGTACATTAAATGCCCTATCGTTTGATTAAAAGAACAATATGACTAATCTGAGATAATCAAACTCACTGCTGTGCTTTGGTTTGGTTCAGTGTTTTGAAAGGATACTCTGCCTTTCCTGTTCTATGATCACGTTCTGTTGCTCCAGCTTCTGGATCTTGGACTCAAAATTTTCCTGTTCATCTTTCAGACGCTGCACTGACTCTTCTTTCTCCTCGCTCACTCTGGAGAAGACGAAATAACAGTGTTAAAGCATCGGTGGTCTACAGTATGCATTCCAAGAGTTACAAGGGATAAAAGACTATAGCAGTACAAAATTAAACATTTCAATCAGGTATCACTTTATATTGTTCCACTCAAACATTCACATGAACTTTATCACTATCCTAGAGTTCAGTGGCTAATACTGCTGGCTACCTGGCTAGTTCTTCAATGAGGTTTGCAATCCGGCGCTTATCTTCAGGACAGAGGTCCTTCAAGCAGACCTGGCTCTTAGCGGTGCTGGTCTCAGAGATTACCTGTGCAAAGAATGATTGGCAAGTATAAGAAGATAATTATATAAATTATATAGATATTATAATGAAATTCTGTCAACCTCCTTCCTTGTTTTCTAAAAGTATTTAGATTTTCCATGTTCTTTCTTCCACATTTCCATCTTACATCCATGGAGGGAAGAGAAAAATAGTCTTCACAAAACAATGGTTTACCTGTGTCGAGGAGATAAAAGTACCCAAAGCTGGAGAAATGGTGTGGTCTGTAACTACAGTAGCACTGGGATGGACGGAGACTTTTTCCTTGGTATAAAACCCAGAGCACTCACTTTGTGAGGAGCCCTGTTTCTTGACAACTTTCCTTAGTGTGGTCTCATTCTTGCAATCAGAGTTACACCTGGCTCGCATCTTGGTACCTCTTTTACTAGATGTGCTGGTGCTGCTGCCTGGTCTCAAACTAAAAGGGATCTGAGTCTTGCCCTCGCCGTCTAATCCTAAAAGAGTTTGAGGGAAGACAAAAGAAGAGGATGTCATGTGTACATGAGCTACATTGAATTATCTCATACTGTGTTAAGAAACTGTCTCCAAAAATTAATTGAGACTCACCAGGAACAAACACCAAAGGGAGTTCCTCATCTGACACTGTATGAACAAGGCCAAAAGAAGTTTTAGGCATTTAAAACTGCAGTGGGTATAAAAAAAAACCAACTAGACTTTTGAGTACAGTGAGACCTCAGCTCTCCCTCTCCCCTTTTTCCTAAATGCCAACGCATGCGCTGAACAACCAATCGGATCTCTCTCTCTCTCTCTCTCTCTCTCTCTCTCTCTCTCTCTCTCTCTCTCTCTCTCTCTCTCTCTCTCTCTCTCTCTCTCTCTCTCTCTCTCTCTCTCTCTCTCTCTCTCTCTCTCTCTCTGAAATAACCTGTGATTGACCAGTCACCTGCCAAGGGCTAGATTTTCTAAAGCCTGAAAACAGAGCCAAAAGGAGGTGCAGAAATCCAGTTTTATTTTCAGCCCACTTGAATTACAATATGCTGAAATATTATTATGGAATTGTTGCCCAATGACGCCAAAAATAAAGTGTCTAGAACAGCTTTAAGTTAACATTCAGTTAAATGTAATGGAAGTTTGTTAAAGCATTTGCTTTCTGTCGAATCAATAACTCAGTCCTCCTATTTTGGGACAAAAAGCTACAGTGGCAAACAATAAGCAGATCGCGTAATAAACAAAATAAAAGTTCGGTATTTAACGTTGCAGCAGGTGGTCCTTGTAAAATGTTGAGCTCAGTAGCTATAGGAAACCTGACAGGGTTGATTGGTAATGCCAGTGAGTATTAATACTTTGGCGGTAGCTAATCGCCGAGTTTCTATATAAAATACGTAATGGTAACGTAACTTCAAAGAGATAACGTTAAGTTACCATGTAATGAACTAGCTAGCTACGCGTACAGTTAGCTATAACTGTTAATAGCTAGCTAACGTAACGCTTAGCTAGCTAGCTACGTTAGCTGCCTCACTTCCTCAGAAATAACTTTCCAGCATTGACAAAGAAGTAACATCTGGTAGACTCTTTCTAAAACGTTTATAAACTAAAATAAGTTATATGTACAAATGGACAGTGAACATGGAAGCTAGTGTAATTTAGTAAAATTAAGCCTACCACCATTCATCCAAAATATCCCCAAATTTTCCCTTTTTGTTGACGCTGCCGCCATGTTGAAACAACCGCCACCACTCCTAGGGAGCCAAGCGTTGCTAAGGAATTGTAGTCCCGCCTTTCTCTTTCAACTGAGCAGCCAATTGGCTATTTATCAAGAAGGTGAGTTTCTATTGGCTTAAACAAATATCAATTAGTCAAAGCTCCATTGTCGCTTCCGGTGCGTGTGTTGGTGTGTTACCAGCTGAGTTATTTGCATAGAGGTTATTTGGAGAGAGGTGACACTTCTAGGTGTTTCTGCAAATTTGTAAATACAATCTTCCAAATGGAAGAGACAAAAGAAAGCTTGATATTTAAAGGTGTTGCAGAGAGACTGACGCTTGGCATTACTCGAATACTCGGTGTGTATCATTGTTTTTGCTCTTGAACAGCTACTTAGGTTAATGTTCAGTTTAGCTAGCTAGCTACCAAATAGAGTGATGTCTTACTGAACTATTTAATACATTTCATGAATTTGTCCCTGTTGTGCCAGAGAACATGCCTGGTGTTGTCGATGTGCGTTTTGTAGAGAGGGATCCTGCAGAGAAGAGGAGCCTGCTGTCATGGGAACAGGTGAAAATTGGACACCTTTAAAAAGACATCAACATTTATTCTGGTTATACATTGTTATATGAGCCTGCTGTTTTTCTTCCTCAGAAAAACACTTGTATTTTGCCAGAGGACCTGCGAGATTTCTATCTAACAACCGATGGATTTACACTAACCTGGAGCGTTAAACTAGACAGTAGGTGACCTCATTAGTTTTATGTTCTACCTGAAATACCACTCTCAAAAGTCTTAATTAGTTTAAATGAAATGCTACTATTAAGATTACATGATACAGGGAAATGAAAAAGGCTTGAGCAAGAGCTGTGTGAACGTTTTTCAGCTCTGTGATAACTGTGTGGGTGTGTGTGCCTTTTAGGTGAGTGTGTTCCGCTAGGATTGATGATGATTAACAGTGTGGCCAGGCTGTGCCCACTCCTCCAACCAGTATCATTATTCTCTCTACCCAATGCACCATCACTGGCTGACCTGGACTGGGAAGAGAACAACACAGAATGTGGTAAACCTCACCTGTCAGATCATGTGGGCTTATCTCAATTACAACATGTCAAGTTTGATTAAGTATTTTTGTGCGCTCAGTTGTGCAGAAAGCAGGCTAATGACTGAAATGTTGATTGGAAAGTAAATATTTATTCAAGACTCATTAATCCTATCTGCCAGGGACAGGGCATGCTCCCGCTGCACCCCATTTTGATTCCCGTTGCCGCATCTTCGAGCTGGATTCCTGTGGTGGGAATGGCAAAGTGTGTCTAGTCTACAAAAACTGCACTCCAGGTGCTTTGTTTTTATTTGCAAATTGTGACATTCATGATTTCTCTGAAAACAATGTTTAAATTAAAAAAGAATTATATTTTGAGAAAAATTGATTATCTATGTTAAAATATATGTTTCATCATTTAGTTGTTGGTCTTTTGTGTTTTCCAGGTGTGGTAGCTCAGCAGAGTGAAATTTGGTTCCTTGACCGCTCGCTGTGTTGGCATTTACTGACGACAACCTTCACCTCCTACTACCGACTGATGATCACCCACCTGGGTCTGCCGGAGTGGCAGTATGCCTTCACCCCATATGGCCCTAGCCCCCAGGCCAAGGTGTTTAATCACTCTTTCTAAGAGCATGTGTTGTGATTTAACATTCTACATTGTATTTTTTTGGCTTTCAGAATTTAATTGAAAAATCAAACCATGGTTATTAGTTGTTTGAATTGTGTTGTAGACTTAATTTAATGTTAACAGCACTTGAAGTCATTGCATGTATATAAATTACATTTAATTAATTATGTTTGGTTCACATTATACAACAATGTTTGCTGGTTTAACACTTTAACAAGATGACACAACACTCACAGTTTTAAGACACAAACCATAACAGTGTTTTACCTCAACATCTGAAATAGGACATTTGCAGAATAGTCCGTTTTAAATCCTCAACTACTGTTTTCACCTACAGTTTACTTCTATGCATTGTATGGCAAATGTTCCTGGGAATGCAGATTGCAGTGCTGGAACATTTTGGAAAAGTAGTAGTAGTAGTAGTAGTACTACTCCCTTTTTTTGTGGGTTTTTTTTTTCAGTTTCTTTGTAGTTTCCCACTGTAACACTCAGTTCCTAAAGGACATTGTACAGGTTATTTTGTGTGTGTGTTTTTTAGAATACATAACTATAAACAGCATTGTAAACTATCTACCTATTGTTCTCTCTATAGCAGTGGGCATCACTGTACCAGCCACTGACATTTAGCTGTGAACTCAGCTTGGCTGATCCTGCTGGAGAATACCATCTCAACAAGCTGGATCCTACAAAGGCCTTCAAAGGCAAAGCCAAGATACCCGTCCCCAAGAAGAAGCAGTCCACACAGTGCAGCTTAGGGAGCACTGCAAAGAGCCAAGGCAGCACAGGAAGACACAGTGGGGTAAAGCGGTGAGAATGTTTCCACCCAAGGAAACTTTTTTTTCCCCACAACCTGTTAAATGACATTATGTTGGCATGTCATACATTTCAAAACACAAGAAACATCATGCTAATTATAATTTTTTTATCCATTCACATTCATTTTTTAAAATGTATTTATTTATTTTTATTCTTTCCAGCAAACTGCATGACCAATAGATTTGTTATTTGAAGCCTCATATAACAGTGTTAACTAGTGACACCTAGTGGTAAAAATTACTAAGAGCAGCCAATTCATAAAATATGATTATGTGCTTCTGACGCTTGACAAATAATCCTGACAGAAAAGTAAAAAATTGAACCACAGCTGTAACCAATGAGTACTTACTAATACTCAATAAGGACACAGTTTGTATTTGTAGTTACTTCCACTAGGCTTGTTTTGCTGTTGCTGTAAATATTAAAATTCTAATATATCATACAACAATAATGTATACAATTTGAAAAGAAGTGTGAAAATGGCTAAATAACACGTTTATGTGACTAAAACTGAAGGAAACTGGAAGAATGAAAATAATACTGTCGGTTTTTAGTTGTGAACAAAGAGAAAGAAATTGATCACAATTGAAAATGATTGACTTTGAAAATGTTAATGCCAATTCTGAGCGTCAGTGTTGAAAGTGCCGTATCTGACACTTCCAGAACTTCAGCTTCAAACGTTCCATGACTTCAGAGTGCAATCAATTCTGAACCTTGAAATGTAACGTGTTACATTATCAAAGACTGAAAATAACCAAAGGCTTCAGTGATGTAAGTTACTCACTGGCCATTGCATTGCTGCAGTGCCTCACTGAATGTAAACTTCACAAACATAAAAATGTGCTAGACTAGGCATATGATTCTTTGACTAATGACATCTGCTCTGACAACAGTGAAAAGGTTATATCTCAGCATTTTGGAGATAAAAATGGGCTACTGTACATTTAGGGCTCTTGATACCAAAAGGATACAGCTGAGCAGATTTACACGTTAACTTTTTGGTTGAAGTACTTTGGAACTTCTACACAGTTTATCAAGACACATTTACACTTTTTAGTTGCTGCAGTGAACTGGATTGTTAAAAAGAGGAATGTGTATATTATCTTTAGTAGTGCTGCTACTCGTTCAAACTGTGAATAGCCAACTCCTACGGTTTAATTTTTATTTTCAAAACATACATGTTTATTTAAGTGCAATTAATGGGGATGTTTGCTTTTCTTTACATACACTAGTTTCCAAGCTCATGTAAGTGGTCTCATGTTGATTGTTATAATAAATTATATTTGTGGTGTCTTCCAAGGTTACATCAGCTGTTATTACCTCAATAATAAACATGAAATATAAGATGTGTTTTTTTTTTTTCTTCAATGCATAGAAATAGCTCTTATTTTTCAACCTTTTTTCCCTTATGTATTTAGTATAACTAGCATGGATTGGACCAATAAGCCCTAGTAGTCAGCGTCACAGTTTAAAATATGTTATGTATTTTATAAACTATTGTGTTGGTATTTTATAAATTATGTGTTGCGGTCACTGACAAGTACATAAACTGCAGTTGAATAACTAAGGTTGATGACAACAGTAATAAACAGACAAATTTCAAAATTGCTTGAGATATTTAAAACCTTATTTGAGTCAGTCTCTCTTATTGTGAAAGTCCTTCTGTCCATCTTCTGTCATCATGGAATGTTACCCACATAGCTTTACAGGCTAGTCGGGGCCTCAGACACATACATTAGCACAGATGTTTTCCTGTTTTTCCAGAGGGGCAGTATCTTCAAATTCATCCACCAGCCCCTGATCCTGTTCAGAGAAGGGAGGGTGGTGTATTTCCACCAAGACCCTGTATAGCCCCGCACCCAATACTCCTCCAATGGGGGTGGCAACTAGAGGCACCCACCACCACCCATTTCCAGACCTGCACAGATAGAAGACGTTAGAAGACAGAAAACTGTGAACTGATAAAAACTAACAATATTTAAATAAAGATTTTTTTTCATTTTCATTGTTAGAAACAACTAATAAAACCCCCTTAATGTGAGTTTTTTTTAAACTACTTAGGTCATGTTTTGTTCTTGACTGACCCCTAGTTAAAGTAACATAGGCCGCAAATCTTCCTCTCTAAAAGCCAATACGTCCTCCTTGTGTACCTGAACACGTCGGCACCCCAGCCTGCTATGGCAGTAAAGACTCTGGGTGCGATGTCTCTGGTGGGGTTGATAGCATAACCGCTGTTGCTTCCCAGAGAAATGCCAATGAGCAGCACCAGGAGACCAACTGCGACAGGCTCGCTGCCTGCTGCAGCCGGTTTGTTCTTCTGGTCAGACAGAGCCATCAAGCACAGGAGCAGCATAGCTGTGCCAAACACCTAGCACAGAGACACAGCGGCAAACATCACATAGATAACTGTGTGTAAAACAAATACAACAAAGGAAATGGTCAGCGCAGAATGTATCAGATGATAGTGACAAATAGTGATAGTAGCTGTAATCCTTGAATCCAGTTTCATGGCTACCTGATCAATGAATCCACCCAGCAAGGAGAGGTATGGCGCAGGATAGGTGGCAAAAATACCAGCTGTGGCCTTTACACCTGTTACAGTCAGGTTTCCTCCACAGTAGTCATATATGGCTTCTGCATATGGAAACAATATTGACAGATAGACATATGATATGCCATTAGAAATACATAAAATGACATGAGAAGAAGTAAATGTAAACAACTCTATAACAATACAGGCATTTGCCAAACATGCAGTGTGGCCTCACCATAATAGACGGCATAAATTGTCCCTGCTGCCAGAAATGACCCCAATAGCTGGGCAAAAACATAGAGAGGCAGCATCTTCCACCCCAGGCGGCCAAATATGCACATTGTGAATGATACTGCTGCATTCATATGAGCCCCTGATGGAGCAATACAATATGAGAAATCAGATAATAGTTATTTGTGATGACTTTTAATTATTCTCGATATTAGGGTTTACAAGGGTTAGCCCTCATACCTGAGACCTTCCCTCCAACATGAACCCCCATAGCAACACCCAGGCCAAAACCCAGGTTGATGCTGAGGTAATGTCCAAACTCTCCCTGTCCTGTCACTACCTGGGCCACAGACCCCAGGCCAAGCACCTGGACACAAAGATAAGTAAGTAATCGTGCACAGGAAAAGTCATAGACAGTTAAAGAAAAAATAATTACAGGGGAAAACTTCCAAACAATCTAATTTAGGAAAAGCATTCCAGCAAACAGGATAGGTAAGGTAGCGAAACAAATTAAAGCTGCAAGCAGCAATGGACAGGCCCTTGCACCTTCCCTCACTCTAGTCGACGCAGCCGTGCATTTACGTGATCGTATGAAACTGTACAGACAAGTTTTAGACTTTATTTCCTGCATTGGAAATGGTGTTTTGCAAATGTTGAACCACTTGCTGGTTCATGAGTTATGAAGGGGAGCGTGGCCAATGGGGGGTGGGGCAAACCATCCCCAATGAAAATCTACTACAACTATCAGTCTCATCTGAATCATTTGTAAGGTCAAAGGTTTGTTAAGGTTAATCAGGTTCAATCTGTAGGTGGAGTTCATTGAAGTGCAACACCTTGAAATGGCGGGAAAAAAATGCACATTTAATTCAATATGGCTGACTTCTTGTTGGATTTAGGATACCTCCAAGAGGCTTTTTGTATGTCTGGAAATGTTACATATGCCTACCAATTTTCATTCATCTACGTCAAATTTAAAGTTGAGGGCTTTAATTTAGGGGGTGATATTCATTATGCCACATCAAAAAGTAAGACCCATAGAAAATATATTTTTTAAACGTACCAGTTCAGGTGTGTGTGCAAATGTTTCTAGCATCTTAACTCCCTCAAAAATTGAGATTCATTGTGTAAAATAACAATTCCTTCAGGTCCACCTGAAGGTGCTCGGGTCCTTATGATGAATGATGCACCAATTAGGGCAGCGTGACAGGCAGTGAGAGTGTAAGTGAAGAATGAATGTTTTGATAGAATATGAAGAATGTTTTGTTTAGAAATGTTTAACTATGGCACTGTAATGGTAAAATAAGCTAAACTGAACTCTTTCATTAAACTTCTCAGTAAAAGAGAGTGTGGTTACAGTGAAAATAGCTGACACTGAATTCATTCTGTATTCAGGAAACAGGAAATGTGGTTCCTCCTATGAAAGTCATGTGTATTTTGGTTCAGGGTGAGTTTGTCTAAGCAAAGTTCTATGTATAGGATATATTGTAACAGCTGACACATGACATGTGACTTTGCAACCCTCTCAGGAGGTGGCCCACTCACTGCCTTACCATTCCTCTGGTAACACTAGATTTCCTGGTTCAACCCCTTGAACCCACCAATCCCCAACCACAATCCCTGCCATGTGACTGAAATGTGCTTTTGTGTGTTTGTGGGAAAGGGGTAATGTTATCAGGGTCAAGAAAATGACATTAATAATTAATAGCACATGATTGTTGATAAGCATGCCACAATGTTCAAAACAAAGAGAATAGCTCATGGAAAGTGAAATTGTCACCAGAATGATAAGAGACTTTTTTGGCAGTTTAAAATCGCACGTTATTACAACAAGTTTAGCTTACCATCATGACATATGTGCAAAGGGATTCAGCAAGTCCTACACGAACAAGTTCATTCTTTAGCCAGACTTTGGGTTGAGACACGTTGAGTCGTTTTTGCTGAGAGACCCCCATGTCTACTGACTGCGAGTCTTTCATTTAGTCTTCTTCTTCTCTTCTTTACCCCCTATTCTGTTGGTAGAGTTTATTCTCTAATTTAGCAAAAATAAAGACACAGTCTCCCTTGAAGAATCTATGTGGTGACTCCTCACATGTCACAAAGTTTTCCACAAAAAAGTCTCTTTCTGGCAATTTTCTGTTTCCTCCTCTAACTTGTCTTCTTTTCCACTGTACTTTCTTTGTGTGTCTCTCCCTCTCTTCAGGATTTGTCCACTATTTATAGCCTTAACCCAGTCCCCTCCTCCCAGATATGTTCAACACACAGTCAGACCCATCCCCCAATACTTTGCATTGTCTGAGGATACCGAAAAGGGAAAGACATTGAGCCTGCTTGTTGCGCCAAATAAGAAGAAATGTTAATTACCCCCAATAATTGACAAAAAAAATAGATATGACCTATTCACAAAACCCTAAAGCAAAAGAGAAAGACTGACAGGCTTTCCTGCAGCAACAAAGTCCTTGTCCAATACAGAGCTGCCTTTTCCGGTTTGATTCTCACCAAATAGGCTACTGGGTTTTTCTACTGCCGTTTTTTTTTAAGCTTTTGCTGTTGTGCTTTCTCTTTTGTGGTTCTTGGATGTAAGCTTCATGAATACACTCATGAAGAATTCATAACTCTAGAAATACATTCTATTTGTTTGGTTGTTCTTGAAATGGTTGCCATTTTCAAGGATAAATAGCTGTGGCATAAATCTAAATTTAATGTGATAGCAAGTCTATAAACCATAAAATTACTAGTTTCCTCAGGCATACAGGCCTAATTGAAACAAAATTATTATTTTCCTTTTTGTGTAGTAATGCAAGTAGAAATTATACAATTATCATAAAGTAAAATACTTGGTCATCAGCTGAGACATCCACCTAAATATGAAAGGCTAAACATTACGTAACAAGCATAATTTGTCTAACTTCCACTCAATATTAGTACAACTCGTTGGCGTGTTTTGCCATAGTGGTTGAAAAGGTGCAGGAACACATTCTAATTCTCAATGATAAGGCCGTTGATAGAATTGAAATTAGAAACAACCTGTACCACTGGATCATATTCAAGTGCTTTAACCACTAGTTGAAACACACACACAAAAATATGTAAAATACTGCTTTTTATTTTACTGTCCCAAATTACCTGAAAATGTTAGCTAATTTGGGACAGCATTGTTCAGGTAAAGTGGGACATAATTTTATGCTGTGCAACTATATTATAATCAGCACGCCTAAAAGTCATATCCCACACCTGATACCCGACACAACCTCCCCACCCTTGCACCCAGCATTGTAGTCTATAAACTTTACAGTCAGGTAGAGACATTAGATAGGAGATAAGACTTTATCAAAATCAGCTTTATTTGCCTGGTATGAGGACACATAGGATTGCTTGGGATTATACATTGCTTACAATGTGCTTACTCATACAAAACAATATATACACACACACTATAAACAGAAATATAGAGGGGTTGAGGCAATAGTGCAATGAAGAGTGCAAAGTGTGCAGGAGTAAATTGTTTTTATGATAAATTATTTTAATTATGGAGCAGTATGCTTGAATAAGTATTCTATTAGGCCTACAATATGAACAGTATGAACAGCTTTGAAATAGAATAAATAATAAGTGGAATTAGGAAACAGGTGCTGATTAGAGAGTGTTGCTGGGTTATTGTACGGGAATTGAACATGACACTTGAGTCAGACGTCATCTGTTCATCAGAGTGATGGCTTGTGGAAAGAAGAAAGGTTTTGGCGTACAGTGCTCTGTAGCGCCTCCCAGAGGGGAGAAGCTGGAACAGGTTATGTCCGGAATGAGATGGGTCTGCAGTGATGTTTCCTGCCTGTTTCCTGACTCTGGAAGTGTGCAAGGCATGATTGGAGGTCAGGTTGGCACTGATGATCTTTTCTGCAGTCCTTATATAGCGGTGGCACCCGGCTGCCTCCGCAGCAGCATGCACAAGGCTGTAGCTCGGTGCAGCTGTGATGTGGAAACACCCCATTAAAACAGGATCGCAATACATTGTAAGCAAACTTACCGCTTTACAGGACACGCCGCCCTCAGTCCCCGGTAGGGGGGGCACGCAATCCGCGCAACCACACAGCACCCAACTATAACAAGACATCCTGATAAACACCGAAGTCACAGTCTTCTCCTGTTGGGTGTAGAGTCCACACCCAACAGGAGAAGCCAGAAACAGAACGAGTCTACACACAGGCTTAAATAGAGCCCCCAGCTGCTCCCAATCATATGGGATGAGGTGAAAACCTCATCCTGTCACACATAGCTACCTCTACATTTTTTATGTATGTATATAGCGTTTCAGAACTGTGCACCTTACCACCCCACCTTTTTCCCACATTTTTCTTTGCACTATACTTACTTTATTACATATTGTTACATGTTGACGCTAAAAAAGGAGTTGCTTTTAGTCTTTGGACACTGTATTTTTTCCATTACAAACCTAACTTATGTAAATAATGTTTGGACACAATGTGTGTGTATTTTGCCTTATGTATATAGCTTTTGTTCTTTGCGTGATTGCACAAATTTGTTAAATAAACTTTTTTTTAACTAATTGAATCTTTCTTTCATCACGGTTTTATATTACATGGGCTTTTGCATGTCATTTGCAATATTGCACACTATTATAACCTGTTAGAACTTTTTTAAAACAAGACAATATATTAAACAATGTTTTTATTATTTAGCTATTCAAGTACCGCATCAAACCCTCCCGTACATCTCTGCCTTCTTCCTCTGCACCCCTGTGACAGTGCCACCAGATGCATCCCAGTCATTGTCATGAAGCCTCTCTGTCAGTCTCACAAAGATTATGCAAAGCACAGCAAGTCAGAACCATAGATTTCACCAGTTTTACATACTTTTCGTCAGGCAACGCCACCTTCCCTTCAGTCTACCAAAAGCATTCGCTAACGCCCACAATTAGGACAGTCTCAAAACATGAGCATCATGCAAGCTGCTAGGCAGTCCTGCAAACACGTTCCAGAACAGTCCCTTTCCATTAACACCACCTTGAAGGATGATGGAGTGCCAGCCTTTATGTTTGAAATAGTCGCAGTGGTACTTTTGTGGTGCTATGATTGGTATGTGTGATGTGATGTGTGAAAGCACCAATACACTGCGGGATCCAACATCTGCTCTCAGTGTAGGCAGCCATTTCTGCAAACTTCTCCTGGTCTGGGAAACAAATTTGTTCCGGCACCAAAAACATCTCTGCAGCAGTTGCAAACTCTTGAACACACTGGCCTGAGGCGGAATGTAGATGGCGACCATGATGAACGAGGAAAACTCCTGCGGTGAATAAAAGAATGATAGTTGACGTGACCTTATTTTATTCCAGACGCAAGCTTTTATTTTGAAAAGTAGAAGCTCGGGGATGGAACCAGGCGGGATGGCATGATATGGGATGGCATGACACGGGACACTCCAGGCTGCAGCCATACAGTCTTGGTAGATAGAGAGAGTGAAGCTCGTTCTCTTAATACATCCATGAAGGAGCTAATGAGAGACACAAAGCGAGTCAGGCCTTGTGCACCAGCAATAACACTGGCCTTAGGAGTCCTAAAGAACAGGAATTACTGTTATTATAAATACTAGATTATAGAAGATAAATTGACATCCCTGGCGGGAGACTTAGTTTTAGCCACAAGTTAGCTGACGTGTGCTAAATTAAGAGAACAGTGCTAACCTCTGCAAACAGCACAGCTTAGGCCTACATTAAAAGTTAACACTAAACCAGCCTGCTTCCATGTGAAAAAATAAACAGACTTACTTAAGATTTGGAGGTTCCAGGTGAACTTGAGGAAGACATTGCAGATTTGCAGATTGCAGCGGTTTTAACACATCTGTGAGGATTCCTGTGGAGGTGCGGTCTCTCGCCAGTAGTTTATGTAAAAGCCATAAACAAAACCCTCTTTGTTCCTCCCCTCAGCCGCCCCACGCCAAAACAGTGACAGAAAGTTGAAACTGAAAACCATTGACATTGTAAAACTCTTGACAGCGTAAAAATGGTCACTGATAAGACACAGACATCAAGAAAAAGTGCAAACAAATGTCAAAGTGAAATAATATAATAGGATTGTGAGATTATTCTATTTTGATGTTTGTGTTTATATATCAGCTCAACATTTTTCAGTATATGTTGTTTTATTGCCAAATTTTATTTTCAATACCACACGTTACTGTCACTTTTGTAGCTCCATATGTTTTCTGCTCACATAGAGCACTGTGAAGAATCATTAAAACCACATGTTTTCCATGACGGGGAATCCATTTCACCTCAAACACAGACCTTCTGGGCTAGTGTTAAACTGGTGTACTGTTGCTATTTACTTATGGGCTGAACTATTCGTCAACAGAAACTGAATTTGAATCATTTATATTTAACTTTGCAAATTCTGTTTGTGTTGGCACATATTTCTGCCCATATATACTAGGCCCACCTACTTTGCGTGCTAGAATTTAGACGCTGGCCAGCTCCTCCGGGCTTTCTTTTCTTTTTATTTCTTGTTGACAGACGCTCAACTCTCGCTGGGCAATGGTTTGGTTGGATATACTTTGTAACCCGGTATGGGTATTTTCCACGGCGCTTCTGGCGCTCGTTGTGCGCATCCAGCGCAGAGGACGCTGGGATCCGCACGCCTGCCCCGTTCGGCTGATAGGGAAGACTGCTATAGTGACTGGAGCCAATACAGGTTAGTTCATTTTAATATATAGCCTAGAATTATCACACGGGCTGCAAGATAATGCTTTAATGCCAATGCCAACCAAACAATATGAATGTTAAAACAATATGGTAAGTTACGTAAGGATGGCTAATTTTTTCTTCCTTCCATGTGGCGATTCGATATGGCCGTTTATGGATCTGCAGGCTAAAAGCAATTTTTCCATTTCTAAAGTCCTGATTCAAGTGTTTCCTAAAATAGCTGACATTTTAGATTTGACAGGAAATGCCATTGACGGGAAAGCTAATCTGATTTACCAAGAATGTAGCCCAACTTGTTAACTATTAACACAGTAACAAACACACTCTGTAGTGCAGTTAAACAGAACTTACAGTAAATAACTGTTTAAAAATCAAGACACTAGGTCACACTTTGTGTGTAGATTTTACCGTTATTTATCATAATGGCTATTGAGCTAGATTAAACATGGTATTCATGAATTAAGCTGCTTCAGAGAAAGACATCCTGGTTTGTTTGTTGAAATAAATAATAAGTAGCCTATGGTAAAGAGCGTGACAGAGGTGATTGGGAAACCTGTTTTTCTAGTGGATGAATTCCCCAGGCTTAATAATTGTTATGGCATCTTCTTGTATATAGGCTATCACTTTTCTTAGTAACTCTACTTTAGCAGTAGGCCTAACTCTAGATTAGTTTCTAATTGCTTACCTAATAGTCACTTTTTTAGGTCCAAACTCAACACTTATTTGTTTAGAATGGCTTTTAATACATAGTATTTGTGTGACAATTTTCCTCTCCTGATTCACCTTTTCTGATTCTACTGTTTTCTATATACTTTAGATACCTGCTGGTTACTGTAAAGTGCTATATAAATAAATGTTGATTGATTGATTGATTGATTGATTGATTGATTGATTGATTGATTGATTGATTGATTGATTGATTGATTGACTTTTACTAATACCTCATTACTTTATTATTACCTTACCATTACTCAGCATTTTGTGCTAGTTAGAGGTATTCTCTCTCCCAAGCACTTGTGCTTTCACTAAATCTGTACTATTCATTTTTATTTAAATTAAATAATTTTTATTATAAGTATACAGCATATTTGTGTACATATTTGTACTAAATTATATGAAATTTTGATGCATGAGGTTTTTTCTACTGTGTGGATTGGATCATTGGATTGCAGGCAGTGGTGGAAGAAGTATTCAGGTCCATTACGCAAACGTACTAAAAAACCACACTGTAAAAATAATAGTCAGTGTTCATTTGTAGTGGTCCATATTATTTGTTTGTACTGAGTACTGATGAAATAATTTAGGACTGCTTTTCTTTTTTTGTGATTTGCAATTTTTATTTTTTAACAACATACAAAACATACAATTCGCAACATGAACATCCCCCCCTTCGTCATCACCACCCACCCAGACAAGAATCAAGAAAGAATTACACACAACAAAAGCCAACTTGAACTGTAGTTTATAAGTGCATTATCAGCAGGATAACATACAGTCTGAGTTTCATTTTTTCTTCATAATCAGATACAAATAACCCAGCCTATGCCACTTTGTTTTCTTCAGTTTTTATAAATGAAAAGAGGGGAAACCTGACGTGCCATACCATACAGTGAAAGTGTGGCATAAGACAGCGTAGGCAGACAGATTGGCAGACTGATAGACAGTGAAATAGTAACCAACTCTACCTTCTTTAAGATCTGAACTCATGTTCTCCAAGAAGACTTTTTCAATACGACATGTCTAAATATGGGAAGTTAATGGAGCCTAGGTCACCAGTTGATTGCTATCTGCTATATGGACATTTTTTGTTATCAATTATTGCAAAGAAATAGTTGCTCTCTTTCACTTCTCTAGGGATTGGGAAGTCCATTGCCTTGGACTTTGCACGCCGTGGGGCCCGTGTTATCCTAGCATGTCGAAGCGAGGCCCGGGGGACAGCAGCACTTAAAGAAATCAGGGAGAAAACAGGAAACAGTGACGTCCACTTGCATCTGGTGGATCTATCTTCTCTGGATTCTGTCAGAGAATTTACTAAGAGGATTCTTGTAGAGGAGAAAGCTCTCCACATCCTTGTCAACAATGCTGGAGTATCAGGTGATACATGCACACACAGCATACATGGAATTATAGTTTTGAAGCTTCACTGGGCAGTTTTTTATTTTTAAAACCCAGAAACCCCAGAGTATAACAATAGCATAACAATGCAATACCACAAGGCACAAACAGAAATCTTCACGACTGCGCGTGCACAAGGGATAAACCCAATTGCAACAGCTTTTCGAGGGCTATGCCATAGAATGGGTATAGAATAACATAATATAGTAGCACAACAATATAACGTTATATAGTATGAGACATATAGATGTAATGTTTACAATGCATTATGCCAATGTGAAGTACTCCAAAGTATAGCAGTACAACTGTGTTTGTTAGTGCATAGTTATGTGTAGATTTGTATCTAATATAATTTGTAAAATCCAATTGCACTTCATTTAATATTACCATTAGGTTTACCCAGGCAGATAACCAAAGATGGCTTTGACGTTTCTTTTGCCACCAACCACCTGGGACCATTTCTTCTTACCAACCTGTTGCTGGGTAAGACTCTGCAGTATCTTTTTAATACAGCAGGTACATTGTTTATGTGAAATCCTGATTACCTTTCATATACTTATTATTTGTCTTTCATTTTCTTTCTCTGTTCCTCGCTCTGCATGTCTCTGATTCACTCCAGACCTGATGAAGCATTCAGCTCCGGCACGTATTGTCAACATCACCTCACTCAACCATGTGAAGGGTCAAGTGGACTTCTCTCATTTTCATGGCGAGAACCTCACTTATCACAGGGATAATGTCTACAACCACACAAAGCTGCACAATATCATCTTTACCAACGAGCTAGCACGCAGGCTAGAAGGGACAGGTAGACTAAAATCAAGATTTTTATGATTATCATCCATTAGTATAGAGAATGCATGGTCTTTCCTGTTGAATAAGTGCTGCAGAAAGCAACGTCAAGTCAATGTTATTTATAGTATATAGCCCAATATCACAAATCGCAAATGTGTACAGCATATATGACCCTCGCTTCGGTTGAGGAAAAGCTCCCCAAAAAAAGCTTTTAATTAATGGGTAAAAAAATGAAAGAAACCTCAGGAAGAGAAACGGTGTAGGGATCCCTCTCAGGACAAACAGATGTGTGTACAGGATCACAGGATAAACAATCCAAATGATAAAACTATACATAGAATGTAAACATCTGAAGAAATGGATATGGGATAACGTCGAGCAGCTTTCAGGTGTCGCCAAACAGATAGGACCACACAACCTCCTCACCACCATAGAAACCTGGAAAGTGGACAGGCATGGATAGGGAGCCAATGAAGGGAAGCTAAAAATGATGTAGTATGGTCAAGTTTTCTATTTTCAGTTAGGCTTCTTGCTGTAGTGTTCTTAACCATTTGAAGACTTTTAGTACTAGTGGTGGAATGTAACTAAGTACATTTACTCAAGTACTGTACTTAAGTTCAAATTTGAGGTACTTCTACTGTCCTTTTCTTTTCATGCCATAGACAGAAATATTCAACTTTTTACTGCACTACATTAATCTGACAGCTTGAGTTACTTTTTACTTTACAAATTAATACTTTTTTGCACACAAAACATATTTAGCTTAAAAATTGCAACGGTTTATTATAAATTAACAATATACAGGCCAACAGCCTGTCTACAGCTGACAAGATTAGCTGATTAAACACTAAGTTGATTATCAGAACTGTTTTGATCGTTTGACAAGTTTCTTAAAGAATTTTTCTGCATTGAGTACTTTTACTTTTAATACTTTAAGTACATTTTCCTGATGATATTTACATGCAGTCCCACAATGAGCTTTCCTTGGGACGTGCCATTTCTGAGTCTGTAGTTATTAAGGAAGATAGAGGGAGGGGGGCCATGATGTCTCTCGCTCACATGGTTGGGCCACATTCTCTGGGCAGGCAAAGCAGAGAAAGGGGAGGTAACTTTGCCCCTTAAGACCTCATAAGGAGAAGGTTCCAGATCGGTTTACACCTATCGCCATTTCTAGCCCCTGGGGGACCATAGGCAGGCTGGGGGGAAGTATATTAATGTTAAAAAAAACTCATAAAATGAAACTTTTATGCCATGGGACCTTTAATGCAAGACTCATACTTGTAACAGAGTAGTTTTACAGTGTGGTATTAAAAAGTTTAAATAAAGGATCTGAATACTTCTTCCACCACGGTTTAGTACTAGCATGTAACAGGCCAGACAGCAAAACGTTATAATAATCCAGCATACAAAGTGAAAGGCTGATTTTCCCCTTTACAGAGGAAAGTCTCCATTCATAGACTTGTTGAGACTGACTTTGCTTACAGTTTTTCTGTCCCAAGCGTTTCTATAAATGAATCTGTATTTATGTGTATGTCTCTATGTGTTTATGTTCCTGTAGGTGTCACCGCAAACTCTGTCCACCCTGGTGTTGTCATGACAGATGTATTGAGACACTACCCATTCATGATTCGTTTTCTTTTCAACTGTGTTGGAATATTCTTTTTCAAGGTGAGTACATTGTTGCTTTTTATTGCAGAATGACGGTGCAGAGTGACATTATTTACGCAAATTATTATTAAATAAATCTGCTTCATTAAAGTCATGTGACCATCCTGTTTACCTTCCTGTTGTGTTCCAGTTAAGACAGAACTACTTACCAATAATGAATTTGGCATTCCTTAGCTTGCAATGATAAACAATCATGATATAGGGTACATGAAAATGTAAAATATTTGGCCAAAACCTTGATCATAAGTCAGGATGTTGGGTAATGAGCAACTGTAGCTGAAACTACGAAGGTAAATATGGTGCAAAATGTCAGAGCGCCTAAAGAAAATCTGTACTCATAGATGCAATGTGAGCACTTGTAGAATATGATTTGAGAGCTTGTAGAAAAAACTGTATTGGTTGTAAAGGTTTTGGCTCTGTACTCCAGCACATTGAATTTAGAATTAAACAATCACCATGCAGTACTGGCTTTCAGCTTTACTTTGGTGTGTTTTCATCAACACAATGAACAGTGAAGGAACTCTATAAGCCTACCTTTTAATTCATATTTTATTTTGAATCAGTTTAAGGAGACATATGCAGTACTTTGACAAGCTAAAGGATGAAGCACAACTTCTATTTTGTTGTTATTGAGTTTATGAGTTTGGCAAAGTTAAAGAATCTTTAAAGAATCTCACTGAGATCTGAGATCATACAGGGTTAAATGAGTCAGTTTAGCCATATTAGCTAAGCGCTTTCAGTTAGACGTGAAACTGAAAGAGTGAAGAAATATTGCTTATAATCCCTCATTGCACAGAAAAAATGTGAACTGTGAAAACTGTGTGTGCACACTATGGTAAGTACGGTAAGGTCAAAGTGAACTGACAAATGTTTGCAAGACAACATTTTAGCATTCATTTAACAGTTCAACTTGCTTGCTTGCTTTCTTTTCCAAATAACTTTGGTTAACTGGGTTTGTTTGAAAACCTTTGGTTGGTCTGGTTGAAAGATACATGTGTTCCCTGGCATGCACTGATAACAGCATCATCCAGTGTGTCACATATAACCATGGCTTCACATATACACACAGCTTTCACATCACTTTTACATCTGTCTATTGTCAGTTTGTGTCTGTTTTTAACCTTTCTCAGAGTTCACTCTTGACCTTGCCCTTATTTTTCTGATGTTTATCTGTGACGTGTGTCACTAGCAGAAGACTATGCTAACCATCTGGTTATACTACACACACATCAGAGTAGTGATTGCACAAACGTCCTGGTTGCATATTTGCATCTGCAGAGATATCTATGTGTCATTTCCGGTGACTGTCCCCTCTCAGTCTCCAGATGAGGGTGCATTCAGCCCAATCTTCTGTGCAGTATCAGAGGAAATGGAGGGGATAACTGGGAAGTATTGCGACAGTGACTGCTGCCTGGTTCTCCCGGCCCCTTTAGCTCGAGACGCTGCCCTCGCAGTCAAGGACTTTGAGATCTGCGAAAGGCTGACATCAAAGCTCTGAAACAAAGCTATCGGGCAAACGACTTGATAACAGAAAAGTGGTCAAATTCCACCCTCTTACCGCAATTCTTGAGTGAACAATTTTGACACAATGTGTCTTTAAAATCATTCAAAATTAATTTTTTATAAATAATTTGAAGGGATATAAACTGACATGTTTTTAAGAGAAGCCCAAATGAATCATTTGTTATATATTTGTAAATGGTAAAGCTTTGTCACTTGCATGTGAATAACAGGCCAAATACTTTATGTTTAATCACTTACTTTTCATATCAGCTATCAAGTTGTCTGGGTAATTCTTATTCATTAAAATAAATATGTGAACTATCCATGTACATATTAACATGTTTTTTATGAAAGTCAGGTATGTAAATGAGTGAAATGAAAGAGTTTCCTGAGACATGCTGACACCATGTGGTCAAATTATTCAGACATCACAATGACAACAGAATAAGTGGCACAATCAATACTCTTTAATTACTGATTTATTAAAACACAATAAAACATTTGGCATTCAGTGCCTTGTGAAGAATTTGTACAGTGTTCATCACATGGTGTCTTCGGCCTCGCTACTTGGCTGCAGAGAGACAGATAGTAAGAGAACAGTATGGTCAAAGAGGTTTTTAATCATAGTACTTGTACAAATAAGTGTGTGTCTACTAATCATCTTTGGATAATAAAAAAAGATACAAGACCATGTTGTAAGTCTGCAAATAAGCTTATTTTTTAACAAATGTGTCACTACATCTACCACCACGTAAACACACGTACCTTTTGGATGTTCTTCCACTATCTCATAGATGATGTCTTTGAGCACATGATCTAGCTGTTTGGGTGAAAGTCGGACGCCAATCTCCAATGTTTCATCCTGGACACACAGAAGAATTGTCAATGGCTTGTATTCAATGACACAATTCTTTGGTGAAAACAGCAACAATGTTGTGAAAGTTGTGCGTGCGTGCATGCTCACAGGATTCTCACCACGTTCCACCCGAGGAAGCTGTTGGACTGTATCCTCTTCAAAGTGACCATTCGATTGAGACTCCATGTCCTTTCTACCTTCTCTCTCCTGCAGCACAGGCACACAAAACACATTATTTGCACAAAATAAAAACCTAGTGTAATACGGAATGGACTTCTACAACCTCCATCCACAATACCTACATAAATCAAGAACAATAGACAGTTCATCAGCTTCTTATACTCATTTGAAACTGTGAGCAACCTCCACTTGACTTTGTTTATAACTTTATCATTCAAACTTTGCAAAACTAAACACCAAACTGAAAAACTCCATTCCATCTATCCTTTTGGATAAAATGGACATAATACTACTGATATTTTTAAAAAATGTGTCAATGTTGATATGGTTTTGGTACTACAGCTGCAACTAATGGTTATTTTCAATACTTACGTATCTACCAGTTATTCTCTCAATTAATTGATTAATCGTTTTGTCATAAAATGTAAAAAAAAAAAAAACTAATTGGCTTTTCCAATTTTCTAAAACCCAAGGTTTTATCAAATTGGTTTTCTTGTCCAACCAACACGCCAAAACCCCAAAGTGTTCACAAAAGAAAGAAAAAGGAGCAAAACCTCATAACTGAGAAGCTGGAACAAATAAAGGTTTGGCCTTTTTTTACCCTAAAAAATGATGTGATTATTTGATTATCAAAATATGTGTCTAATTGTTTTAGATCTATGTGTTACAGTTTATTGGGCAAAATTGAAGTTACGTAATTAAACTAGTGCTCAATAGGTAAAGCCACAGGACAATATAATGTAAGATAAAGCTACAATGAGTTAAGCACTAGTTAGACTGCATTGAAAATACATTAGACATCCCTATTGAACTGTCACTCAGCTCTACAAGGGCTCACTGTTCAATCCAACACAAGCTGCTTACCTTCATCAGCATCATCTCCTTTGGACTGAAGAAGGTGATGTGTCCCTCAGTCTTCTCAGCCAGCAGCGACACCAGGCATGCCAACAGCAAGCAACCAGCCACTGCTCCACTTATGCTCATTCTGCTCCGTCCTAGATAAATACACACACATACACATGCATATACACATATACTGTAGGCGTACATGCAGAACAATAGGCTCATGAACACATACAGCACAGTCAGTCCACAACAACAGAAGTGAGTTGCACATGAGGCAAGGCCACTTACAGAAATTAGGGAATGTTTTTAGCAGTGGGAAAGAGAGGCAACAGTCAAACATACAGTACATGAGTTGCAGTGTGTTTGTGTGGGTGTGCCAGAAACAGTAACTTAGGTGAGAGTAAAGGACACAGGGGATTACATGTTATTATGCAAGGCAAACATTAACAAGTGTGGAAGTAAAAAGCGATGAACAGCTCCACTGACAAGCGAGACCAGAGTGGACCAGCCATACTACATACAACAGCAAGACAGCTATGTACACAAAAGAGAATGAAGACAGGACGTCAAAGCGGAGAAAGATAGGAGTAACTGAGAGTGGGGGAAAGCCCAAGAGACAGAAAGAAACAGTGATGCAGAGAAGCCATGTGTTATACTCACGGGCTGGGTCAGCTTTGGACAGTTGTTTAAGGAAGTGTGCTTTAAGATGAGCAGAGTTCCAGTTAGCCTTTATATTGTGCCCTATCCTGATCGCTGTCCTCTCTCACCCCCTTCTTAACAAGCTCATTTAAGCTCTCTCCTCCATGCTCCTGGCAACACACATATTTCTGGCTTTTTTATTAGGGCAGTAAGCTTACCATGTTGCATGTGTTTAGGCCTTTGACCAGATAGACCAAATGACACATTGAGGAAGATAATAAAGAACTCAAATTGTGTACTAAAGGAAAATAATCAATACCACAACATATAAATACTCAGTTTCAAGTTAAAGTCATGTGCTCAAATTTTTCCTTAAGTAAAAGTAAAAAAGTATTAGCATCAACATATACTTAAAGTGCCACAAGCAAAAATCATTTTGCAGAATGGTTTGCCTTAGAATAATGCATATTATATTATTGGATTAGTGTGTTAATGTTGTGTTATAAAGCTGGTAAAGGTGAAGCTAATTTCAATTACTTCATATACTTTATCTGCCAGGTAGCATGTGAACTTCCCCTGGGGATCAGTAAAGTTTTATCTCAATCTAATATTACATCCTCATTTATTTGTTGATTGTATTTTGCATTATTGATCTGAACTAACAAGTAGTATCAAATAAATGGATTAGAAGTATAAAGTAGCAGAAAATTTAAATTTCAAGTACAGTAAAAATACCCTTAAAATAGTGCAGAACTTTTGAACAGAACAATTGTACTTAGTTACTTTCCACTACTGCAACCCTGTGGCATATTATTAGGTGGTTTGTGCGAGCTACAGGACGCATTTGTTCAACACATACTCAATCATGTGATGTGATACTGCAGTGAATTAATTGTAGAGGTGGATGAACAAAGAAATCAGAAATTCAGTCTCATTTGTATATTATAATTATTTAACCTTATAACAAACTTAGGTGGAAGATAAAAGCTAACTCATCTTAAAACAGATACTGCCTACGACTTTCATGTGGTTTAGTTAAATACCGAAAATAATTTTTGTGATTAATATACTGGACTTTAATTGTGTTATGTGTGTGTGTGTGTGTGTGTGTGTGTGTGTGTGTGTGTGTGTGTGTGTGTGTGTGTGTGTAGCAGCCAGGAGATGATCTGTCTAGGTCTGTCATAAATACTTTGCTCTCAACTAATATCCAACACAACGTGACATTTATGACCTACCAGTAATTTATACATGTGTACAAACAGACCGGCATGTCTCTGTTCCTCTGAAATGTCATGGCGCCAAAGATTTTAATCTTTTGCGATTACAAATACAAAACAAACTATATATATACACACTGTAAACAGAAACAATATAAACATGTAGCCTAACTGTTACACAATGGTGAAATGTTATTGCAGACTGGGTTTATTATACTCTGCAGGAGTGGACAATTAAAAACGTTGCCACTGTTGTATCTGGTTTATTGCAATTCAAGAACAAAAGTGCAGCTTTGTATCTCTTCTTTAACACCACAGTGACGCACAAGCTCTTGTTACATGTTTCCATCTCCTAGGCTCTTTATGATGAGCTCTTGACTTGTACTTTTAAAAATCAGCACTTTAACCATACTGTAGTCAGTGTTTTATGTCAAACTGTTGAGTTTAAAAAAGTAAATAGAAAATCTGATCTTTTATATCAATGTACTTTTATGTTTTGATGTATTCACAATGTACGCTGCAGCTGAGTTAGGCATGGCAAATGGCATCCCAATCAACATTAGCTGCCTACTGCACCAACTGAGTACTGCATTTGTATTGGAGTTTACCTAAAAGATAACTCTTACTGGCATAAACCAAATATCCCATAAATAAAATGAAGTAATGTGTTGTAGAGCTAAAACATTTGATTGATTAGTCAATCAAAGGAAAAATAAAATTCTGTGGTTCAGCTTTAAAAATTTGAATATTCACTGTTTTCTTAGTAGCCTATGCAATAGTACATTTATTATCTTTGGTTTTTGGTCAGCTGGTCAGACAAACTTTAATATTAGACCTCCAAGTGTCCAAAAACTGTAAAAATAAATAAAATAAAAATGAGCCACATAGCATTGATGACATATTCCTTCATAACATGGGCACTGTAGTTTATTTTGATATATTTTAGAGGCAAAATATTGGTTAATATGAGTCTTTTCCTTTAATTTTTTTATTTCTGCTCTGCATGCATAACACACAGATTTATTTTTTTCAATTGCTAAATGACAGTGGGCACAACTGAAGCTGCATGTGCAAAATTCAAACTACAGTTTGCACTACCAACAGTCACCGAAACCAAACAGTTCACATCTCCTGCAAAACTCATTTACAACACAACTCTTAACACACTTCTCAAAACAGGCTCAGTGAAGCCAAACACTATGCACAACCCTCACTGAGATAACACACACTGTCAGAACACACAGAGTAAAAACACTAGCATCAAACACCAATACAGAAATTACAAACTTTCTCATCTTTACAGTTTGAGTGACTTCACACAACTCAATAGTTTCTTTAAAGAAAAGATATAGATTGTATGTAATATTATAATATTGTAATGTTGTATTATAATTCAGTCTGCCTTATAATCATTGTCTATTGTTTGCCTGTTTTTCTTGTGTGTTTACCTGTTTGTGTGTTTTTGTTCTTTTGCTGTTATTGTTGAAGAAAACGCTGCTGTAACAAGGAAATTTCCCCGTTGTGGGATGAATAAAGTATAATCTAATCTAATCTAATATTATAGTCGAGTCAAGTTTATTTCATCCATAAAAATGGAAATTACAGTGCTCACACCCGCCATCATCCCCATAAAAACTAGAGAATAAATAAATACAATACAACAAATACACTACGACATAATACTATATATAAATACAATAAAAAAATAGAAACTTATAAAAATGTACGTTTAAAGTGCTTGTTGTCCTGTCTAATAGCCTGAGGTATAAAAGAGAGAGCATACCGTTTGTGTCACAGGAGGTCTTAGCCTACCAATACGCTCCATAACCCTGCCAGTCAGATTACCATGAAGAGGGTGACCCGGGTCCCTTGTTATTTTCTGTGTCATTTTTACCAGATGATCATCATATACCTGATCCACTGTATTTAACACTCCCACCATTTTCCTAGCCCTTTTAGTCACTCTATCAATCCAGGCCTTCTCAGTTACCCCAGCACCCCCCCCCCCCACCACACAGTAACTCCAAACACTACATATGACTGACATAAAAAACATTCTCACCACATCCATATTCACCTTAAAGGACTGCAACTTCCTCATACAATACACCCGTGGACTTTTTTTTTTCAACATGATCAGACCATGTTAGCCTGTCGTTAAACACAATGCCCAAATACTTGTATGTGTTCACTCTTTCTATTTCTACCCCTTTGATTTCCACTGCCTCAGCTGTGATCTTATTTCTCCTGTAATCTATGACTAATTCTTTAGTTTTTTTAACGTTGAGTTCCAGGAAATGCGTATCACAATAATCAACGAAGGCTTTTTTCTCATTTTGATAGTTGCTATAGTCATCATTTTTGATCAACCCAATGAGCGCTGTGTTGTCAGCAAATTTAACAACCTGACAGCTGGCCTGCTGTGGATGGTAGTCTGCCGTGTAAATGGTAAAAAGAAAAGGTGATAAAACAGTTCCCTGAGGTGACCATGTGTTTGACATGATATTGTCTGACTTAAATTTTGAATTTAACTTAACAAATTGAGACCTGTTTTCTAAAAGATTTAAAATGAACGAGATAAAACCACCTGGAACCTTCATCATCAAAAGCTTATTTACAAGGATGTGTGGTTGTGTCGTATTGAACGCTGAGCTAAAATCATAGTACAGAATTCTCACACACCGTCCCCCTGCATCCAAGTGAGCATAGACACTGTCCAATTTACAGACAATAGCATCCTCTGCCCCCCTCCCTATCTGATAAGCAAATTGGCAGGGGTCAAGATACTGCTCCACATGAGGCTTCAGACTATTTAACACAATTTTCTCACATACCTTCATAGCTATGATGGTATATGAGGTTAGAGACACTGGTCTTAGATCATTCATACACTCAAAGGCTTTGTTTTTAGGTACTGGTATAATGCCAGATTGTTTCCATAAATCAGGTAACACTTTATGAGAGAAACAGTAATTAAAAATACTTGAAAAAATGTTTGCCAACTGAAAAGCACAACCTTTTAATACTTTTGGAGACAGTCCATCTGGACTCGCTGCTTTGGTAGCTTTTAACCTCATAAACATACCATAAACTTCCTGATTGGTTGTTTGTAGGGTATAGTCATCATCCTCTGTGCTCTCAATCATTTCCCTAAGTCTTTGTCTTTCATCAGAAAAGCCTATTATGTCAAATCTATTATAAAAACGATTTAGGTTATTAGCATATTCTCTTGTGCCATTTAACTGGAAACTATTCACCTTCTCTTTCCCTGCATAACCACTCATTAACCGCATTTCTTCCTAGACTTTCTTCATATCATTCACTTCAAAATATTTTCTATTTTGCATTTATAGTGATATTTCTCTTTATTTATTTCCCTTTTAAGATCTTTATAGATCTTTTTCAATATATCCCCTAGCAAAGGATTTCCTTTTGTCATTAATTAACCTTTTAATCTCAGCATTCATCCAGGGTTTACAATTTGCATATATCTTAACCCTCTTTTCCTCTACAACCACATCATTGCAAAAATTGATATAGCAGTGGATACTAGTTTGTATGTAAGGTAAATAACAAGGAATGAAAATCAGCTGCTTCAATATAGTATTTTGTCTAGTAATTTATGGAAATACTGGAAAAAACTAAAGGTGCATAACAGTAGCAAAGAATAGTGTGACTAATCCAGCCTCTCTTCAGCATCGTGGGGCAAGTTTTCTTCATGGATGTCTTCTTCTGGATCATCTCTAAATACTAATGAATGTGGTTTTTCCATTGCTTTCACCTCCATTAATTTCTGGAAAAAACAGTTTAAGAACGCAGTTTTACTATAGTAAAGATAGGCCTATAGTTTTTTCAAATTTTTTTGCTGTGTATGTAACCTCAGACATCTTACCTGGACATATTGGTATCTGTCTATGAAGAGAACGCATTACGGTGGAGAATGGTGAAGTTTCTCCGTCGGGTCTCGCGATGGTAGGCAGACATCGCGGTATTTAGGTCGTGTGGCAATTTGCTGAAACGTATGACACAGCCGTCTTTTAGCCGCGGTAACGGAGCTGAGCAGACACGCAGAGCGTGCTGCTGCAGAGATTTACTTATCATGGTAAGATAACTGGTGCTGAATGTTTGTTAATTACACAGTTTGTCATTGTAGGATACAATCGAAGATCTCTAAGATCACCGACGCTTTAAGACTAGAAATGTCTTTTTTCTTATGTTTACCTCTACTACTGTCTAGTTAGGGGCCTTTCAACATGTGTGGGGCAGTTAGCCACCCATGTTGCTAACATAACCAGAATTTGTCTTTACTACAGAACTATTGTAACAACTACAGATAGGAGTACATTTATCGGTTACAGTCTCACATTTGAAACTCAGCCATTTTTACTTTTTAGCAACGGCACATCAACGGTAGTGGTCTAGGCTAAAGTTAGCTGGACTGCTAGCATTACGTAGGCACGGGCCTATCAACACGTGGGTTCATAACGACAACGTGGTTACGTCTAAAAGTTATCGTAATGTAATCTGAAGTCGGACACATCGGTTATAAAGAATTACATAGACTGTAATATATCAACATTTGTCGTTTTCGCTCCTTAGTCCAATTTTGTTTTTACCTTCCGCAGGTGCTGTTGCACGTGCTGTTCGAGCATGCGGCGGGCTATGCGCTGTTTGCAGTCAAAGAGGTGGAGGAGATCGGCATGCTGCTACCTCAAGTAGGTCTTCTGTCTTTGTTTTTGCTGTTTTTAATGTTTTCCGGATGGACCATGGATAACGAGGTGTATGTTTCAGGTGGAGGAGAGCGTGCTGAGCATTGGAAAGTTCAACAGCATGGTGAGCTTGGCTGCCTTCTTCCCCTTCAAGTCGGCCCAGGCTGCTCTGGAGAACATTAATGCCGTTTCTGAAGGCAAGCTGATTTCCTACTTTATGGCTGTATTTGTGTCCTCAATTGTAATGATGTGTTATAATCTGTCAATCCACTGAGTTACTGTGCTGACAACCTAATGTACAACCTGAACAATTGAAGACCGTTTAAAATGCAGCTGTGTTTGAGAATGGTGACCTGGCAACATGTAAATGTATGGAAATTCAAATACTAGCAGTAGCGCAACATAAAACTTACAGCTTTTTGATCAACATCAGCATATTGTATTAAGTCACATTGTCAGTGTCACGTTTTTCAAATGGCTTTGCTGCATAATCTTAAATTGATTTCAGCCAAGTGCATATAGATATCAGTAATTCCCCCTCATTCACTTGCAGGTGTGGTTCATGCTGACCTGAAGTTGTTCCTAGAGACAAACCTGCCCCTCTCTGGGAAGAAGAAAGCTATATTGGGGGTTTCCGATGCTAAGATCGGAGCAGCTTTACAGGAAGAATTTAGCATTTCTATCCAGACAGGAGGGGTGGTGGCTGAGATAGCAAGAGGTGAGTAGACAAACGACCCCCCCCCCTCTGAGTTCATTTACCATTTGAGAAGATTATGCATTTTGTTTAAATATAGGAAACTGGGAAACAAGTAGCCTTCTTAGAACTGGAACAAAATTGCCAATATTGAGACTGTAAAAAAATGTGGTCTGTTGTGAAGAAATCTTGTGACCCTGAAACACATGAAGGTACATACTGAAAATCTGAACAGCCACTAGTCATCTGATAATTCTGTTACTGTTCCACTTTACCCAGACAAACCCTTTTTTGTCATCTGTCCTGTCAGGTGTGCGTCTGCACTTCCACTCTCTAGTAAAGGGTCTGACTGCTCTGGCTGCTTCCAAAGCACAGCTGGGTCTTGGCCACAGCTACTCCAGGGCTAAAGTGAAGTTCAATGTCAATAGGGTCGACAACATGATCATACAGTCCATTGCTCTTTTGGATCAGCTAGACAAGGACATCAACACTTTCTCCATGCGTGTCCGGTAAGGTTCCCTTTATCCCACCAATTAAAGATGAATCTATTGTTCTGAAGGCACTCAAGGCAAAGCTTTGCAGATTGGTGTTTTTCAGTGCTTGTATGCAGTTTGACTGTCACTTTCTGTGTTGCATGGCAACGTTGTCTAATTCTGTGCGGCAGCACTGGTAACACTAAAACTTGATGGGTGGTCAGCCAGCAGCTGACAGTTTGGATATATTAAGAAAAGGTATTGCTTAGAAAGGCAAGTGTTGGCATTGTAGGTCTTAAACATATTTTTCCCTGGTGTTTACTGTTGACATGCTAATAGAACATACACTTATCTCCCTTTGCTACTATAGTTGGGATGAGACACCATTCCCAGTTGTGATTACCAATGTATGTAGCTGCTAACATTACAGTAGTGTCGCAAGTTTTCTGACAATCATTGTCTTGTGTCGGCAGTGAATGGTATGGCTACCACTTTCCAGAGCTGATTAAGATAGTGCCAGACAACTCTACGTACTGCCGCATGGCTCAGCTCATCGGAAACAGGAAGGAGTTGTCGGAGGAGAGTCTGGAAAGTCTAGAGGAGGTGGTAATGGACGCCGCCAAGGCTCAGGCCATCCTGGATGCATCACGTTCCTCCATGGGTCAGTACTCTTTAGACATGTATAAATATAATTCTTGCCAATTTGTTGTCATTGCACAACACCTGCTTGTTTGCACCCAGCATTTGTCAAAGCACAGTCATGCCCCTTATTTGCCCACCCTGGACCAATAATTGTCCTGGGTGACTAACACAGGGGGGCAGAGTATCTCTCTCATAAACCTGTAGTGAAGGCACAAATCCTCACTGCGGATCCTGTCGGGAGAAACAACCACACATTGCATTTGAGTTTACTGATATAAACTGATAGTTGATGCTGCCCAAATGGGTGATTAATATCGCTCTGCTCAACACCTCCTGCTCTGTTCTCCAGGTATGGACATCTCTCCTATTGACCTGATCAACATAGAGATTCTCTAATCGTGTAGTGTCTCTGGCTGCCTATCGACTGGAACTGCAGGAGTACCTGCGCTCCAAGATGAGCCAAGTTGCTCCAAATCTAGCAGCCTTAATTGGAGAAGTGGTAAGTGTAATATTTTTATATCTATGGATTTTTCTGGGACCAATGATGTTATATCAATATCTGTCAATCCACTGAATGTGTGTGATGAAAAATATATCCAAACTGATGGTCCTCAGATGTGTCAGAAGTCAAATCCATTCTTAATTGTAGTGCTCTCTGCGATTGACAGTGAGTGTGATGCTGTTTTCTTTTCGTTAGGTGGGAGCTCGTCTGATCTCCCATGCTGGCAGTCTAACCAACCTGGCAAAGTACCCAGCCTCCACAGTCCAGATTTTGGGAGCAGAGAAGGCCCTGTTCAGGTACTGGGGCACCCCCTCCCTGCTGGGGAAAGAAGTGGCAGCAGTGATGGCAGGGCTGGGCAGGAGCAGAGCAGGGTGACTGGAGAAGACCATTTAAAAAAAAAAGTCTTTTCTAGAGTGATCCCTCTCGCCCTAATGCACTCCCACAGTCTGAGCAGCCATTTACAGCACTGAGGTAGAAAATCTGAAAAACTTAGACTGGAAGCTTTACACTCACTTTAAATGCAAACGTGTCACTACTGTATGATTTGAATATATATATAAAAAGCTTTGACAAATTGGCATGAAACCTAATGGAAAACAAACTCGCCTAAACACAATAAGCTTGTTGAGCAGTAGATTTCAGATTGCTAATGCACCATCTCATCAGTGGCCATAACTTGGTCATTTGGGTTTACAAGCATTCAGTTGTCTGCCAACATTTGTAATTTTAGAATTGTCCAAATTGTTATATACAGTACTTTGACTTTAGGTCTTGAAATGTTTTGTCCTTGATGTGATTTCTCAGTAAATATGAGTGGGACAGATGAAATTGTTGCCCATAGCTTAGATTTTCACTTGTGCTTATTGTGTAACATTTTACTATTAAACAGTTGTGAAATACACTATTTTTCGCACAGAGCTCTAAAGACTCGTGGCAACACCCCTAAGTATGGGCTCATCTTCCATTCCACCTTCATTGGGCGTGCTGCTGCCAAGAACAAGGGCCGGATCTCCAGATATCTGGCAAACAAGTGCACCATCGCCTCACGCATTGACTGTTTCTCTGGTGAGTAAAAACCTTATGTATGCTTTATGCCCACGTTTACTTCACAATGCACGTGGCATTTTTGCAATGATGTTCACATTTTTCGTCAACAGTATTCATCCTTTGGGTTGGTGGTGACAAGCTAATTCCTGAGCAAAGCCACAGTCACTTAGCTACATTAATCCTCTGCTGGCTTTGTCATTGTTAACGTTGCTTTTCTTGCAGAGGTACCCACAAGTGTATATGGTGACAAGCTGCGTGGACAGGTGGAGGAACGCTTGTCTTTCTATGAGACGGGTGATGTGCCACGGAAGAATGTGGATGTCATGAAGGAGGCTGTAAAAGAGGTGAGCTCATAATGATGTGAGAAGTTGTGGTACTCGACATGAATCAATTGTCAAAGTGCATTTGTCAGTTAATGCTGTAAATGATGAGAAGTCTTTCCTGACATCACTGTGAGGGTACAAACTGATTTAATGAGCCTGATGCAGCATTATGATTCTTTAATAAAAAAAAAAAGTTTTCAATTTAATTTATTGCTTTTTTTTACTTGTCTTAGGCTACTGAGGTTGCAACTGAGGTTAAGCGCAAAATTGAGAAGAAGGAAAAGAAACGCAAGAAGCGTGAGAAGAAGTTGCAAGAAGAAACCAATGGTGAAGCAGAGGTAAGCGTTGCTGATAGTATCTTGCATGCATGTTTTGATTTGAGAGTTGACCTAGACACGTGGTCCTCTCTCAGTGTACGACATGCTATATTAGCATGACTCCGAACCATTGACTGGTCATAAACAATAGACTTGATCACTGAAGTGAGTCAGACATTGCAACCACTTAAAGGATATATTCTAAATTAAGCCAAGCTATGAATACAAACTTGCATCAGTATTGTCATTTAGTTTTTCTCTTATTCCTTGCAGGCAGAGAATGAAGTGAAGAAAAAGAAGAAACCAACGGCCGAGGACATTGAGGTCGCTGCAGAGAGCCCTGCTGCAGAGAACGGAGCGGAGGACTCCTCGGCCAAGAAGAAAAAGAAACGGAAAGTTGAGGTCGAAATCCAGGCAGAGGAAGCCGCTGCTACAGATAATGGTGCCGAGGAAACGGATACTCCTGCCAAGAAGAAAAAGAAACGAAAGACTGAGACTAAGGATTCAGAGCCAGCAGAAGAGACTCCAGAAACCCCAGTGTCTGAGAAGAAGAAAAAGAAGAAAAAAGAGACCTAGAGAATGTGGTCAAAGACTAAATCTTTATAATTGTGTACAGTTTCTTTAATTCATTTTACACTTTAATTTTTTTTTGTGGCAACCTTAAGTGGATTAGACTGTAAAGAAATGCTTAACTGTGCCTTGAAGCCAGTAACATTTTACTTGTACTTCTGTAAATAACTATCATTAAACTTTTTGACAAAAACATCTTAACTGTCGTAATTTGCAATTTCAATTGTTCTCGTGTACCATGTCATAATTTGAGTATTGGCCGTACTTTGAGCTATTAAACAATTAAATTAAAGGTCAATGGCCAAGACCAGGCTTTGCACAATTGGTGTGTGTGGTATTACTGGATTGGTTAGTTGACTCACCGCGTAACTGGTATGTAATGGAGAAAATACTCTGAAAACTGTTAGGTTTCTTGAATTCTAGTTATTGGTATATGTAATCCTGAGTATCTGTTAATACCAGACACTTGCACTCTTGCTGGTGCATGCACCTGCACAACTTGAGCTTTAGCGCAAGTCCAAGGTACTGACGTCAATATGGCCTGTAACATGTTTGGTACACTAATATCTTCAGTATCTAATTTAATAATTTGCGAGTTGCCTTGACTATCTGGCATTGTAAGACTGTATCCAGAAAAACTGAGTGAATATTGATGCCAAACCCATACTAACTGTTCAGAGCTTTTAATTTGGACAACAAGGATTAAACCAATGTTAAAATGACATTAAATCCAAGGCCTGGCTGGTAAAACCAGCCAACTGAGAGTTGAGTAATGAGACAGATGGAGGGAAACAGGGCAAAAAGTCAAGCTATCAACTGTCACCCTCATAAGGGATGCGGGAGACCAAATTTACAAAAATGTCATTCTAAAATTAAAAAAAGGCCTTTGCCATGGAAATGATGTGTAGAATCTATGTACATCATTATCAGTTCATTAATGCATACAAAAAAAATCCACATCACAAGATGCTTGTGTTCAAGTATATTCACCAACTTAATCTCCATGATTTAGCATTCTCATCTTTCCATTTTTTTTAAATAAAAATGTCCTTCAAAATTAAAAAAAAAGGCAGAAAACCACATTTATGTCCTACCAATACATATATACTGTATAAATACATACATAAATATATTTTACATACAACAGCCATAAATTTGAAAAGGGGATATACAGAGCAGGAGGGAGGGAGTGGTATCGGTGTGTGTGTGTGTTTTAGCTTGTGTTGTAAAATGGTTTGTCCCTCAATTATCACATCAGGTGTTGGTGTCCACACACACACACACACAGTAGATGTAATCATCTTAGTTGGCCCAGTAGGGGGAGCTGCCGTAGCTCGACTTGTTGACTTGGCTCTTCTGCTGCAGGCTGCTGGACTGGCCACGCTGGCTAGGACCCCCCTGTACATTGAAAGACATGCGTGTAAGCATTTGAGATACTCATTGGTAAAACCTGTGCAACAACAAAATATCTGCGTGTGTTACCTGTCCATCCTGAGCTAAATGGTGGTGCAGCAGCTGTGAGTGTGGTTGCTGGTGAGGCAGGATGTGGAGGAATGGGGCCGGTGCATAGCCTCCAGGAGCTGCTCCAGGGTTCAGAGGCCCTGGACCCCCCAGTGCTGATGGCAGACTGAAGGGAGGGGGGGTCCCCGCATGGAAACCCTGCTTATCAAAAGACTGCAAATAAAGGAGGGGACAAATTCAACTAAAAACTTGATTATTTATTGGTATAAACAATACCTACAGAGCAAGACAACGGGGTGGGTGGATGGTTGAGTGGATAGTACTTGAGGCTCACCTGGGTCTTATTGTAAACACTTCCGCTGATGTCCGGCACACCGGAGTTACTGGAGGTCACCGAGACGCCTAGCAGAATGACAACGTTTACAGATATAATTTGGAACAACTGTAAAATCCAAATTAAGATGTCAGATACAGTGAGTGTTTTTCTTCTTACCTTTCCCAGGTCCAGAAGCAGCAGATTTGGCTTGTGCCTGTGAGGAGGAGTTGTATCCTTTGCTGTAGTCCACTCCTGCTGGCCCCGCTGTCAGCTCCTCATACCCTGGACAGGTAAACAAAGTGCAGTGTTCAAACAATACACACTACTTCCTGTGCAAACAAAAGCCACACAATATAAATCATATTAATTTGGAATTACTTACCCAAAATTAAATCCAATACATTTCCCAAATGAATGTGAACACTGTTATGTTAATTGGTGTGCTCACTAACCTGAGCTGAAGGTGTGCTGGCCGTAACCACTGGACTGCTGCTGTGTCTGCTGCTGGAAGGGGCTAGCTGAGGGGTTTCCCAGACCAAGGCCCATAGTGTGCTGCTTGGCCGAGGCTGGTCCCGGACCCCCGGGAGGAACAAACATGGTGTGGCCATACTGGAAGGCAGCAGCACTGGGTACGGCTCCAGGCACTCCAGCGTAGTAAGGCAGGCCTGTGTAGCTGTAGCCTGGAGGCAGAAAGGCCTGCTGACTGCTGTGGTGCTGCGGCTGGCTCTGGGCCTGAGGAGGCTGAGGCTGGGCCTGGCTCTGTCCTTGGCTCTGGCCCTGGGGAGGCTGCGGGGTCGCCAGGCTTGTGGGAGGTGCCGGGGAGGTGGAGTCGTTCCTGCCAAACTTTGTGACTTCACCTGACAAACAGTTGAGATGTCAGGTGAGAACAAACATGGGATTTCAGGATACTGGACAAGGCAAGCAAAGGGTGAAGGTTCTTTACCTGAGTAGGGGTTGTTGGCTAGGCTCCCGTCTCTACCAGAGAGAGTCGCTGTGGGGCCAGGGAATGTGATTCCATAGTAATCCTGCAAAGAGGGCTAAAGGGACAGGAGAAGAGCCACACAACAACCAAACAAGTTAAGTGAGTACTAGAGAAGAAGTGAGGAGCTGTCCCAAGAGTGTGGTTATGAGGCTCACCATTGGCAGTCTGGACTGGAGCATATGGAGGTCTTCGTAACCATAGATCTGCTGAGAAATACAACAAACGATCAGCTGGAGAAGCTGCAAAAAACCTTAAAATGGACATAGTCACTTTGTACTCTTTAATGAAACAGAACGCCTCTTTATCTGTTCTCTAATGACAGTTGAACTGAAGGGACTGAGAAGATGGTACTGGCAAAAATCATGATTTGTGTTTACCCACTTAAAAGAAGAACAAGTACCCTACAATGATTCTTGATCTAAAGGGGCTACTTACTGGGTATGCAGGCAGCAGCCCCCCTGGGCCCATGATATACTGGTTTGGCAGTAGAGGAGGCACCCCCTGGGACAAGTTAGGAGGAGCTTTACCTGTAAACACAACAACCAACACTTACATATACTTTTTTTTGGAAGAAACAGTAACAATTCCAACTATTTGGGCAACTTCAGAGCACAAACAATGAGTGAAATCATGTGTCTGGAAAGGATGTGTGTGTGTGTGTACCAGTGGAGGAGGAAAGAAGGGGTGTGGTCCTTGGTGCAGAGAGGTTGGACGTGGCAGTAGCTCCATTGGAGCCAAGTCCCAGCGCTGTGCTGGCGGCAATGGCAGCAGAGTGAAGTCCACTGATGCCAACAATACCAGCGACGGTGCTGCTCATGTTGTTACCCATGTTGGCCAGGTGGCTGATGCCACTGCTGCTACTGTTGCTGCTGTTGTGGGTTGAGTGGAGTGCTGAGGGCTGCGATGACGAGTAGGAGCCAGTGGAAGGAGCCAGAGAGCTCACACTGCTGTTGTCAACACTGGTGTACTGACCACAGAGAGGACAGAGGACATCAGTAACGTGAGAATACAATATATTTTTCAGGTTTCATTTGGCAATGCTTGCATAGAATTTGTTTGAGAAATGTGCCAGATGTCAGGCTTTAACCCATCTGGTAAGCCATGTGGCATGCAACAGAGTCAGCTGTTTGGTTACATAGCATTACGAATAATGAGTCTTCACAGAGAAGGTTTTAGAAATCATGCTTGTGGAAGACGAGACAGGTACTTACAGTGAGAGAGCTGGAGCCCAGAGCTGAGACTGAGGAATGATTGCTGACATGGCTGTAGAGGGAAGGCAGAGGGGATCAGTGTACTGTTGCTTAAATAAACCATTTAAAAAAAAATGCATTCTGGCTGGCCAAACATGGTAGTAAATAAATTTTTCCAATGAATATCAAGGTATCAGGGTTTTCTTTTTTTTACATTGTCCAAGCTGGTCATCAGTCTGCCATTTGTCACCTGTTGAGTGAGTTGAGATGGCTGGCTGAGGGCATGTCCTGTGCCAGGTTGGAGAGTGTGGTGGAATTGTGTGCAGGCAGGGTAGAGGGTAAGAGGGAGGAAGGTGCGGAGGTTCCGTTGGTGATGTTCATTGACGGCGACTCTGGCTTTGGTGTGGAGGATGCTGATGAAGCTAAGTGGGAAAGAAAGGCTCTTTATTTGTAATAGACTCAATATACCAAAGCCCAAGACAGATGGCTGTTGGTAGACATTTACACCTTATACCTTCTATTGTAAAGGTCTACACTGGACATATAAATCAGTAGTAGGTAACTTACTGTCCAGAGCAACTGAGGTCCTTACACCATTCAGACCATTCTAGTAATAAGAAAAACACAGCTCAGTGTCAGGGTAACAGATCACACACACACACACACACACACAGACACAGACACACAGACACACAGACACACAGACACACACACAGAACAAGACATCATGGGACATTGCACACAAGATGACCATGTAAAAAGGGGGAAATCTAAACTTGCTGTATATACAAGAAGCATAAATGCTAGGAAAATAAGAATTTGAATGATTTCTCATCTTTATCAACTACAAAAGGTTCCAAACCCTAAAAAGGCAGGATGAGATTGGCCAGTTCTGTTGTCAATTTCTACTCACCATGACTGGCCCCGTGGCCTCTTTGCTCTGGGAAAAGGCCAGTCGTGTGTGAGGTGGCATAGTCCCATCGTAATTCCCCCACTGTGGAGAAGTGAGAGGAGGAGGGTACAGAGGAGGAAGTGGTGGAGGCTGTCGAAGAACAGGAGGGAGGATTCGAAGAGTTGGCAGTCACTAATGAGGAAGGAGTGAGGCTGGACAACGGCACCGAGGAGTGATACACTGGCTCTGATGAGGAGAGGGGCAGAGGCAGGGCAACGGAGAGAGGGTTGCCCAGCGACTCACTGCAAGACAACAGCAGAGCGAGAATAAGTTATTAGATTAAAAGTACACGTTTGAGAATGAAACTCTGTATGGCGTTCAGGGTGTCCCGCAGCATTTTGCAGTTAAGGCGGCCTTTTTTTTTTTTTTTTTTAAGGCAATGGCCACGTCTTGAAAAAAAAGGTATTTGAGCAATATCCGCCGTGTTACTCTGTCCTGTTTTCTCCCTTTCATATCAAACCACACAGTTGACAACTTGCAGGTGGAAGCGGTGGAGACAGGCTTGGACATACACGCCTCTGGACTTGTGTCAGTGTTGCAACCAGTTTCAGGAAAGTGGCTGCATGTGTCCAACAATGCACAGAACATTAGCCAGTACAAGCCTACAGCTATCTGTGGACACGGAGTGCAGAAAGTGTGTCAGAGCCTCCCGGACTGTGAACTGAGACTCCGTTACCTGCTTGTCGGTCAACATTTATTTAATTTTATTATGGTTTCTTTTGGAAGGCCGGCTGCCAAAAGTTGCCACTTACTAGCTAATTAATTAGCCTGAGTTAAGCGCTAGCTGTCAGTAAACAGAAGTGACCTGGTGGCTGACGTTTGGTGTGTGTGAAGCAAAAACCTATTCCGTGCTCAATAAATGTATTTGCACATTTGATATTATACTATTACTATCACGCAGTTTACTCATGTGGCCTCTCAAAAACTCTCTCTGGAAATAACCTTTAATTCTCCGATTGGTTGGTTTTGTGGCACACTTGTAACGCTGTGAAAATTTGAGCAAGTGTGCCAAGAGATGAGCGCGCACAGAGTGAAGCGCAGCGTCTATCTGCGTGCAGAGAGTTTTTGAGAGGGCACATGAGTAAACCGTGTGAGAGGGGTTATTATTGCAAGTTAATACGGATAATAGCAAACATCAAAATACATTTGAGCATGGAATAGGTTTTTGTTTGCTCAAAAGAAATTTTTTTGTGAGTGGTAATTTCTGTTCAAAATGTAATGTAATATGCTTGCAAATTATAGTTCTTTAGGCTCAAAACATACAATGTTTGCTCAGGAATGAGGCACATATATAACGCCATACAAATGCAAAGTTTCTATAATAATACATACAAAAGAGATAGAACTGGTCAGTCAGCAGTGACAGTACCTGAGCGGTTTGGAGTACAGGCTTGTCTGGCTCAGTGTCCCTGGTCCCTTTGAAGGTGGTGCAGGGCAAGGGGCCGGTGTGGACTCCCTGGATGCCGCACTCGCGCAATTGTCCACAACTCCAAACTCCGGCATTGCCGACTCCGAGCCAAAGTCTAGAGCTCCAAATTGGAGGTTTAGCCCGGGGATGTCAGCCGAGCCTGGCATCTCTACTGCTGTAGAGGGGATCTAGCCGGAGGGAGGTAACACAGTCAGTTTCCAGGACTATGATTTTAAGTTCATAAAACTACTTGTATTTGGCAATTTACAAAAGATTTACTGAAATACATGCACTGTTGCCTTGACAATCAAGATGCAAAATCTCAGACCCACACAGGACAGTGATAACCTTTAGAGACAGAGGTTGGAGATTGAAAACACTGGAGCTAAAAAGGTCAAAAGCAGCCACATGTGCATTGGATTGCAATTGCAACTTCCTGTCCATTAACATAAACCCCTTACTTTTGACGTGGGAGGTATCCTTCGTTTCGGAGCTTTGAGCTGCGCCCGTTGCTGCTGTGGTGCACTGCCGCCCTGAGGGTCCAGCCCTGTGCCAGGGGCAGGAGGTTTAGCACCAGTAACTGCCAACACCAGGCCTGTCTGTGCTGGTGAGCTGGTGTGGTGGGGAGCAGGCGAGGCTGAAGCAGGGGGAGTTTGTTGTTGCGATGGAGGACTAGGTTGACGTGCCAGAGGCAAGGAGGGGCCCGTGTGCCTCTGAACCAGCTGGCTCAGCACAAGAGAAGGCTCTGGCTGCAGGCCAAACTCACCTGCAGGTCCAGACACACAACAAAACACAGGGCAAGGTTTTTAGGTGTACATGCCTATTAATACATGTGGCAGAAACTGAAAACTTGTGCATGGCTGCACTATGACGTCCGACACTTAAAAACTTACGGCTGAACTGAGAGGACAGCGAGGTGGATTCTGAAAGCTTAATGTCCCAGCTTGATGAGGAGGGTGGAGGTACAGGTGCTCCCAGGCCTGGCAGACGGCCAATGGAGGTGTTGCTTCCTTGGGTGCTGGCAGGAGGCGTGGCCTGGGATGAAGGTAGCGGACCCAAGCCAGGACCCTTCAGCTGTTCCAGTATCTGAGCACCAGCACTGGGTTGAGTCCTTTTGGCCTGGCCCAAGTCCCCAAAACCAGCTCCCAGAACAGACGACTGGCACAGACAAGAGGAGAGCGTGTATGTATGCATTAATATCATTGATAAATGGAAAAAAAAAAAAAAGGGTGCAGAGTATCAAAAACAACTTTATTTTATTGTTTTACCAGAGCAGCATGAGCATAGCTTGTGCTACTGGTGGCGTTGCGGCTGTGGGGCGGCTGCTGTTGCTGGTGGTGGTGGGAGTTGGTGAAGACCAGACTCTGAGAGGAAGAAGACGAAGGTGGTTCTCTCCCTCCAACCACAGGCTTCTGTAGCAGAGAGGCGAGGTCCAGACTAACACAGAAACAGTTGGTAAAGTCAAGTAGAAAATGCTTGAAACCAAGTCAAAAGGTTGCCAATGTAATGTGTTATAAATAGTAAATGAGTAAATCCCGTTTGGCATTAAATGATCCCCAGACACTATGTGTCTGTTCACTGCTCCCAATGCTTAGGATTAGTTAAATGCTAGGATTGAATTTCACTACATTGTACTATATGATTGTATGTGACAAACAAGAAAGTTTTGTCTTATTATTATTTTTTCACTGCCAATATAACTTTACACTATGCAACTATACAGCATGTATAAATATACCTAAAGTGAAATTACTCCTACATTGCTAACAGACTTTTATGGATGGAACGGAGCTTACTGACCACTTTGTAATTGTTGTGAAATTCCACTGTAAAAAGAGATCGGGGCCAATGTATGGTTATAATTGAGCCAGTTACTTACCTTTGCCCAGGTGTGATGTGATTCTCAGCAGCAGGTGCACATGAAGAGGTGAACACTTTGGTCTCTGACAGCTGCAGAAACAAACAAAAACATAAGAGACAGAAGTGTTTTAAATATACACCAAAAACATGTTATTGTGATTTGACAGACTCGTATTGTATACAACCCTGTAACTTTGTGTCAACTCACACTAACATCCTCACTCCACTCCTCAGATGCCCAGTCTTCCATGGTTGGCCTCCAAGTAACTAGAAAGCAACCAATAATTAATCTAAAAGTTCAAATACAGGTGAGATAAGTGCAGGATGCCTGCAGTTAATGCACATTTGCAATAAAGCTTCACAGTACAGTCTGCTCAATACACTGCTTTACCAGGTAAAGAGTGGCACATCTGCTCTGAAGAACTCACCTGTCCCATCTGTGCTGTTGTTGGCCACCGTGTCCCACACCTCAGTTTGTGTGGTCCCTGAACCAGCCTCTGAGGTATAGTCTGCTGGATTGAAGATCCTGTGGAAGAGTCATGGAAAGGTACAGTGTAGTTACACAGAAATAAACTGAAGGGGCAGGTAGTGGTTGACAGGTTTAGAAAAGTACTTTCTTGATAAAACCATGTCTAGAGTAATAATGTTAAGTATACTATTCATTGATCAAAGCTCCCATCACAAAAGGGATACGTTATTGCTTTCTGGCCTTTGGGTTTCTGCTGCTGCGCAGAGGCTGAGGTGAGATACGTGCAGTTTTTATTTTATTCAGATACCACATCCTAATGGGACTGATGACTAAAGACTCTCAATCTTTTAGGACCAAAAACCAGGTTATATACAGTACATTCCAAATTCAGTTGCAAAAAAAAAAAGGGCCCCACTTGCACTCAGAAACCAAATCCAAACTAAATTGCATTTCCTTGCCTGTAAAACAATGAATGTTACCAATTCATTTACACCTAAAAGTATGTAAAAACGCCTGTGAGTGTGCATGCTTGCGTGTTTCCCCCATACCCCATGCCCTGGGCTGAGAACCGGCTCCCTGGTGGTCCTCTGCCTCTACCTCCAGATCCTGCATAACAGCATTCATCCAAAAGTTAACAACATCTACTCCAGCGTTGGACATACTGACAAGTGTTTTACTATATATGCAACTGCTTACCTCGGCCACCACCTCTAGCCCTCCGACCTCGATCTGAACCCCTGTCCACTGGCGTCACCTCCACGCCATTCTCCTCTGGACGTGCTGCACGTGTACAAACACACGTGCGTTTAAAATTGAGAAAAGACACCACATTAGTAATATTATGTAATAAAATATACTGACGCGGAGAAGCTGCAGAAGAGACAGGAGACAGAACTAAATAATAATTAATGTGAAGTTTAGACTCCATACCCTGTCGGCTGCGACTGGCCCCCCTGCCCTTGCGGTTGGCAGCCACACGGCCCTTGCTAGCCTCCTTCTCTCCTTTCTTCTCCCTGTTTTCCTTGTTCTCCTTGCTGTCTAAATTACCCTCCTTCACCAGGGGCTTCTTCTTCCCTACCGTCTCCCATGATGTCTAAACACAGGACAGAAAAAACACAGGACAGACAAAGAAAAAGAATACAAAAAAGAATAAATTAGGATTAGCACAAAGTATGTAGTTCACATGTTCCTTGTTGCACTAGCTTGAAACACTTAAAGTATAGCCAATAGCAAAAAATAAATAAATAAAGGAAACACTGACAATATGCTTCAATGAGAAAAGTAGTAAAAGTAGTTAATCTTTGCCTCCATTTCACTGATTTCTGGCATTCTGTGGTTGGTTGAATTTTTGTTTTTTTAACTTGTGAATTTTGTTAAAAATATTAAATAATAATAATAATAATAATAATAATAATAATTATAATAATGGCTGCAAAAGTATTTTTGAATTATATACAGGTAAAAGCCAGTAAATTAGAATATTTTGAAAAACTTGATTTATTTCAGTAATTGCATTCAAAAGGTGTAACTTGTACATTATATTTATTCATTGCACACAGACTGATGCATTCAAATGTTTATTTCATTTAATTTTGATGATTTGAAGTGGCAACAAATGAAAATCCAAAATTCCGTGTGTCACAAAATTAGAATATTACTTAAGGCTAATACAAAAAAGGGAGTTTTTAGAAATGTTGGCCAACTGAAAAGTATGAAAATGAAAAATATGAGCATGTACAATACTCAATACTTGGTTGGAGCTCCTTTTGCCTCAATTACTGCATTAATGCGGCGTGGCATGGAGTCGATGAGTTTCTGGCACTGCTCAGGTGTTATGAGAGCCCAGGTTGCTCTGATAGTGGCCTTCAACTCTTCTGCGTTTTGGGTCTGGCATTCTGCATCTTCCTTTTCACAATACCCCACAGATTTTCTATGGGGCTAAGGTCAGGGAGTTGGCTGGCCAATTTAGAACAGAAATACCATGGTCCGTAAACCAGGCACGGGTAGATTTTGCGCTGTGTGCAGGCGCCAAGTCCTGTTGGAACCTGAAATCTCCATCTCCATAGAGCAGGTCAGCAGCAGGAAGCATGAAGTGCTCTAAAACTTGCTGGTAGACGGCTGCGTTGACCCTGGATCTCAGGAAACAGAGTGGACCGACACCAGCAGATGACATGGCACCCCAAACCATCACTGATGGTGGAAACTTTACACTAGACTTCAGGCAACGTGGATCCTGTGCCTCTCCTGTCTTCCTCCAGACTCTGGGACCTCGATTTCCAAAGGAAATGCAAAATTTGCTTTCGTCAGAAAACATGACTTTGGACTCACCAGGTGAGACGCTTTTCGCGCTGTTTCTTGGTCAACAGTGGCTTGACACGAGGTATGCGGCAGTTGAAACCCATGTCTTTCAAGCGTCTCTTGGTGGTGGATCTTGAAGCACTGACTCCAGCAGCTGTCCACTCCTTGTGAATCTCCCCACATTTTTGAATGGGTTTTTTCACAATCTTGACTAGGGCGCGGTGATCCCTATCGCTTGTACACTTTTTCTGACCACAGTTTTTCCTTCCCTTTGCCTCTCTATTAATGTGTTTGGACACAGAGCTCTGAGAACAGCCAGCCTCTTCAGCAATAACCTTTTGTGTCTTTCCCTCCTTGTCCTTTTGGACAGCTGTCAAATCTGAAGTCTTCCCCATGTTTGTGTAGGCTTCAGAACTGGACTGAGAGACCATTTAAAGCCCTTTGCAGGTGTTTTGAGTTAATCAGCTGATTACTTTGTGGCACCAGGTGTCTTCAAAATTTAACCCTTACACAATATTCTAATTTTGTGACACACGGAATTTTGGATTTTCATTTGTTGCCACTTCAAATCATCAAAATTAAATGAAATAAACATTTGAATGCATCAGTCTGTGTGCAATGAATAAATATAATGTACAAGTTACACCTTTTGAATGCAATTACTGAAATAAATCAAGTTTTTCAAAATATTCTAATTTACTGGCTTTTACCTGTAGTGTGCATTCACACTGTCTGTGTCGGCCGCCAGACAAGTGTGGCGACATTAATTTTGAATGGGGCTAGTGCATTTAAGCTGGGGCGGTGGGTGTTGCGGGGGGGGGAGCCGAAAAAAATGCAGTGGCCTGGGGCAAAAATCCAATGTCACAGTCGTCGTTTTTATTTCTCCGTGAAATGAAGCCGCCTTCAAGTGCCATCGGAAACGTCATCAACTATAAACGATCTGACGGAAAAAGAGTAATTGTAAAATATAGTCTACTTATGCTACATTGAAGGGTTAAATAACACAACAGGGCGTCACACAAACGGGCTATTTGTAGGCCACTGCCACACCGCAGCACCACCCTGCACCATGCAGCTGTTTTGTGAAAAAACCACATCAGATGAAGACTTGTAGTCGGCAAGATATTCAATATTAAAACACCTCAGAACAAAATTAAAAAGGTAAAAGAACAAACTGATTCTAACTATACAGTCAAATCAATTAGTGTGTTAATTATTTAATAGGCCACTCTTCTCCTGTGCTACACCTAACCTTACAGCATAGGAAAACTCACTCAGTAACCATTCCTTTGGTTTATGACTTAATTAAGATCTTAAAGAGTGCTGTAGAAGTAGATGTAATCAAAGGGTTGCAGTATATAATATAACAATAGAGCATAGGGCTGCACAATATATCGTTTTTCTGATAGTCATCGCGATATCAACTGGCGGTATATACACATGGCGAAAGTCTGACATATTGCGAAAGACACTCAGATTTTGTGTTAGTTGAAAGAAAATTTCAGTGGCAAACTACACTTTAAAATGAAACACTTTAAAATTGTTCTTTATTTTTTTGTGCTGCCTTTTACATTCAATGTTCAATTTGTCCAATAAAATGTATTAGAAATGTTTTTCTTCTACAAGCAATGTGTTGTATTTTAGCTGAATACTGAAAGCAGCAGAAATGCAGAACTGAGTAAACTATTTTTTTTATTGCAAGCGATATCGTTATCGCGATATTGAACAACATTATCGCATATTGCATATTTTCCCTCACATCATGCAGCCCTGGTAGAGACTTCCACATAAAAAGGAGAAAACCAGCTATCTGCTATTTTTGGATTTCTACAAAAACCAAAACAACCAGGGTCACTGGCTGGCTGGCTGGTTGCCCTGCAGCCTTTCCTCGCCATCTGTGCAGAAATGTTGGGACACTCACTCAGACTCGCAACACACAGGCAGAACAACACTTAAGTGTTTTCCAGACATTTGGTACTCCGTTCAATTCGCACTCCGAGCAGAAGAGGGAAAAGTTTGAACAATGGTGTGCCTTCATTCTAAAAGTCCCTGATGTTAGAAAGTGCAAACTGTCACTGTGGCAAAGGACAGCTCAGAAACTGATTTCACAGAATTAATTTTGACCACCATATGCAAAACAACTTTTGTTTTTATCTTCTGAGCATGTTACATAATCTAGTGGTGATATGCCAGTATCCTTTATTTTTTACTAAGAAAAAGGGGCAAAGAGCAATGTAAAACATCTTTTCTGTACTTTTTCCCTGTTTGTTTTTGTGCTGAATATGGACCTGCGCTATCTAAACAGGTTGTGTTTTTGTTTTTCAATTATCTGTCTCACTCACTTCTATGATAAGATATGTTTCTTTTTCAATCAATACAGCTGTCTTCACAATGGCTTGCATTGCGCTTTACATGCGTTTTAAAAAGAGAAACTACAGCGATGGTGAATTGGGCTCGGAGCGCTACACAGCCCTATTCTACCTGAGAAGCCTGAGTGCAAGGCGAGCATGCTGTTATCAAGCTTAAAAGGTCCCATGACATGGTGCTCTTTGAATGCTTTTATATAGGCCTTGGTGGTCCATATCAGACAATGGTCTGAGATCTGTTGTGTAGTCTGTGCACCCTCATATCAAGATGCCAACAGTCTGAGACAAAAAACGTATTGTGATGTGAGCAGCATAGCAACTCAGACATTTCCAAAGTATTAGTTTAAGCTGTGGCGGTGCGCCAACGTACACAAATACCAGGATCACAAAACCAGCTGAGATAAATGGAATTCAGCCATCATTAAGGTTATTAATTACACCTGTGCTTTTCTTACTGACACATGTCAACAAATGCATTTGATTTTCTTTGGTAGCAGAAGTACAATTTTAAATCTAGAGCACAATGATTATTCTCACGTATTTTCACAGCTTATGCTGTGGTTTTTAACCCTGTGCTCATACATCACACATCTCACTAAAAACAGTTATCATACAGAGCTGCTGCATATTCTGCCTTCCAAGCAAAATAAATCTATTCACATTATCTGAAATTGCAAAAATGAAAATGGTGAAAATAACAATAGGCTAGTAAGTGAAGTTTAAAATGAGACAACGTAATTTACCATATCTGAAGTGCTTTCCAGGAGAAAGTTGATGGCTCTGCTAACATCTTCGTTGCAGTCGTGGAGTGCTACCATGCACTCATCCTGGTTCTTCCCAGTCACCTCCATCAGCTGGGAGAAGCAACACAGACACACAGACACACACACACACAGAGACACACACAGACACACACACACAAAATTAGAAAATTTCTAGTAGTCAACAAAAAGGTTTACCAATGACAAAATACAACATACGACAATACAAGTCACAGTGAGACAAGGTGTCCCATAGCATCAAATGTTCATTGTTCATGTGTCAACATGGAGTACTGGAGTCATGAAGGAATGACAGCATGCCCTAAATTGTACTGTAGTAGTAAATAAAGACAATATTTCATCACCTGGTTAACTTTGTCCTCAAAGTCAGCATCATTCTTGTCATAGATTACTTGGGCAAGCCGGATCTGCTCAGCAGTAGCCTGCAACACAGAGAACATTGGATAATTAAAAAGGAGAAAAAAATGGGAGACCAAAATATATACTCCATTGCAGATTGTTATGTATACCGGTAAAATGAAATGCAATACAATGCAACAGCTCAAGTAACACTGAGCAATATTGGACCTTCTGCATCGAGGAGTAAACCTCTGCATGTGTGTGCCTGCTCTACCAACGAAGCTAACCGGCCACATCTTCCACATTCATTTTGAACAAGCTTCTGACAAGCAAAACAAAATCTATGGCAGATTATTATGTATACCGGTAAAATTAAATGCAATACAATGCAACAGCTCAAGTAAGGCTGGGCAATATTTTTTTTAAATTGCAGTTTTTTCACACCAAACCAGATTATCAATTGTAAAAAATTCCCTTTGGGGAGTAATAAAGCACAAATGTAACTTATCACAAAACAAATAGATAAAAGGTGCCTCTTAAAAAATGTATTGTGGTAAAAACATGACTAGGGATGTAACTTTTACTGGTGTAGCTGTAAACCACGGCAAAAATGTTGACTATAACAATTACCGTATTTGTTTAAAATATCATTATCACAGTGGATTATCACTGTATATAACCCGTGTTCAATCCTTCCCAGCTTCATCTGAGTCTCCTGAAGTTGCCGCGCAGACATGAGAAGGGGACAGAACGCATCACCTGTAAACTGACTTTTGTCTCTTTCCTTTCCGGTTTTCGAACTTGTTGAAGTGATGTGTGTAGCCCAGATCGTAAGTTAAAACTATTCTGTAGCTTGCTAAACTGTCATGGGTTTTACTGCCTTGTTATATGAGTAACGTTAAAAAATATGTTTATTTGTATTTCAATATGTGTTCTGCTACGATGTGGACAAGTTTAGCCCATGTTACGACGTGGCATTTATTTGGAGATAGAGAGAGAGAGAGAGAGAGAGAGAGAGAGAGACCTATATATTCTTGCTTTGATAACATTGCTGTTGCTGTGTTTCTTATTGCATAGCTGATGGATGTGCAGATTGTTTAATATTACTTTTGCAGCCACGTGTTGATATTCAGGTTGTTAGTGCAATTTGCTAGTAACGAGCAATCGCCAGTAAACACGCTAGCTCTGTGGAGCCACATGCTTAGGTATTAAAAGGTGTATTACACTGTTTGCTCCGTTATGGATATGTGTGCTGTAATAGATGTGGCTTACTCTCAGTTTGTGTTACTGAGCAATATGTTACATTTATGTTAATTATTACAGAGAACTTCATGTAATTCTTAGTATTGTTTCTTGTTATATGCTGGTGGCTATAACATTTAGTTTTGGTAAATAATGTTCATAGTAAGTCAGATGCTTATTAATTGCTTATAGTTTAGAACCACATCCACTTTGTTCATGTACTGTTTTCTATTCTTTTTATCCATGTTTTACAGTCTCTATTATGTAATGTTTGGTGTTTTGCATGTTATGTGGTGGTCTACAAAGTTTTAAGGATGTCCTGCCTCTTAGACTGTAAACCTAGTTTACCCACGGGTACCAATAAAGTAACCTGAACCTGAGCTACACATGTAACGTCAAATACAACTTCATAGTTGTAAATTAATCTTCCTGGATCTCAAAGTCAGACATCTCTTGTTCAAGTTCTTACCGCTTACACCCTACAGCGGTTCAGTGTTTCAGTAGCCAGTTTTCACAAGCCCATTGCCTATATTTTTGTAATATAATAAACACTGTTACACCGTTTTAAGCTTGTGTAGGCCTATCAGTGCTTTCTAAACATATTAAACACACTTTCAAAAATACCACGAACTGTGATAATTTTGTGAGGTTAAATTTTCTTACCATTACATCCTTAATTATGACACTATGGCCGAGTAGGGCGTCTTTGCACACCCGACCCTTTGAAAGATTCCACGATTTGTATTGGTACGCCAACATTTAAACAAATTAAAAGGGTATACCAGATACAATTTGGGAAGGACTCACGATGCATTGTTTTAACATGTTACCATTGGTTAATTCATATTATTATTATTATTATTATTATTATTATTATTATTAACAATAGTAGTATACATTCCTTGACATATAGGGTGAAAAGCTACACATTCCACGAATCGCTACAAATAGTCAACAGCTTCCCTTTACCTGCACGCTCTGCCATTTCTCTTCACCTCTTAAAATGTATCTTTAATTGTTTGGCAATGCATCAAGATGCGTATCTCATTGGCCTCAGACCGGAGATGCACATCCCTACTCCACATGAGTCTTGATTGACCACTTATGATCAGATCTTACTTCTCTGCAGATGAACACATAGTAAACTTGGCCTAATACAGCAGACATTGAAACATGAGATTACAGGATTGTCTGTAATAGTATCCTACATATTAGTGAATTTGGGTAGATTTTATGAAACTAAACTATAAGGTTATTGTCTACCGGCGGTACCCTGGTGTTGACGGTCAGTGCTTCAGAGAGCCGGGGATTAGAGCATGCGGTTGGTTGTCAGATCTGTGCAGAGCACTGGACAAAAACAATGACATCACTGACACTATGTTACTTTGAACTTACGGGAGCTCAGGAATGACAAAATAACATAATAATGTTTGGTTTTAAATGACAATGTCAGATATTTATTGTGCCTCCTATTTTCACTATTAAAATGTAGGCTAATAATAAATAAAATAATTTTCAATATTGACCAAGAAGGTCTCCAGCCATAACGTATGCACTGTGGATTTGTTGGCGATGGGAGTTGTGTGCACACACTAGTGTTTTGTCTCACAATTTCTGATGATTAGAGAAGTGTGCTTTTCAGAAGTTTCCTCATGTTGTCATGATGGCTCACCTGTATTTGTTTCTGTGGTTGTGATGTGTGAGTGGCAGCAGGCAGTGCTTTTTCCCGAGGGCCCCGGGCCTTGTCGCCGCCCAGCGAGCTCATCATATACAGTATATACAAAACTCTGTATGTACAAAATAGAAAAATCTGCAAAGAAAAATGGAAGGATGAGTGAAAGCATCCAAAAGAAAAACACATTAAGTTAATTTACAATGTTGGTGGCAGAGCCTCAATACTTTCCATTGTGCAAGTGCATAGAAGGACATTAGTATTTAATAACAGAAAGATGTGTTGTGAGCATAGCTAAGCCTTATTGCACAATTATGAATACTGCCTTTATGAAGGCTGTAAGACACAGAGTTGGCCTCGTGACACAACAGCATTTCTGAAAATCTAGGTCAAGGAAGGAGGAGAGCGACCCAGTGTGCCCTTACAAATAGCACAGACCATAGAGGGTGTGAAACAGAACACACCCTGACCCCACATGACATACATACATACATACACATATATACACACACACACACACACACACACGTACACATATATACACATACATACGTATGTACACACACATACGTATATACTCACACACATATGTATGTATATACACACACACACAAATGTATATACACACACATACAAAATATATATATATATATATATATATATATACGCACACACATACGTATATACATACATATATACACATACATACGTATGTACACATATATACACACACATACGTATATACACACACACACACACAAATGTATATACACACATACAAAATATATATATAATATTATACATACATATATATATATATATACACACAATATATATATATACACACACACATATACATATATGTGTGTGTGTGTAGCTTGTAAAAAAAAGAAAAATCTATACTCGTAGATGTGATGTGAGCACTTGTAGAATATGATTTGAGAGCTTGTAGAAAAAGATCTGTACTCGTATATATGAAACACTGGCGGTGAGCTCCAGGTCCTGCAGCCGCGGACCTGTGGGCTGGTTGGTTAGTTCACCAACGCTAGCTTGCTATTCCACCAACACTGGCGGTGGGCTCCAGGGGGGTCGTGCAGCTGCTACCGGGTCTGGATTGCTCCGTGTCCCGCTGGAGCTCCCGATCAGATCGAGGTCGGCAGCGAAGCTTTCTAGCAATGCTCACGCTTGCCAACCCACTGATGACGGTCAATCTGCAGCTGCAGGACCTGGGGCTCACCGCCAGTATTTCAGTTGGTGTTAAAAAGTGTTGAGATAATTAAAAGTTATTTACAGTATTTAGAAGCGGGCTGGCTGCTAGTTAGCTAACGCTAGCTTTCATGCTACATAAATAAGCCGGACAGAGTTGTTCCTCATCTGGCGATAGAAAGGACGAGTCGAGGACGCAGAGTCGCCGCTGTGTGATGCGAGAGAGCACATTGCAGCGACAGATTCCAGAGGTTGTAATCACTGAGTTGTGGTTGTACTGTAAAAATGACTTAAGTGAAAAAAAATACGAATACATTTTTTTTTTTTTTTTTTACACGCTCTCTAATAATATTCTACAAGTACTCACATCGCATCTACGAGTTCAATTTTAGTTGTACAAGCTCTCAAGTCATATTCTACAAGTGCTCACATCGCATCTACGCGCTCTTACATTTTGCACCATATTTACCTTCATACATATACTGCTGCAAATTGGGTATGATACCACATAACCACTAATAATTTCCAATGGTAAATAAACACTTCTTACAACCATTTGCACACAAACAAGGCTTTATCCGCCTACAAATACATAGAAAAGGTGATTGCTCAATACGTTGTAATGAAAAATACTGCAAATCGAGCTGGGAGCTTTAACTGTGGTGTACATTACTACAATAATAACAGATATCCCTAGTGATCCATTTGTTTTTATGTCAGAGAACAATAGCAATCCAGTTAACAGTGCCTGAGTGACGTTTGCAAATGCACTGCTGTCATTGGCTGCTGGTCTGGACAAAGCTAATGCAAAAAGACGAAGTGACTTAAAGTATACGTTCAGTGAAAAATCTCTTTTGGTAACTGAGAAACCTACGGCAGCAGTCTCGATGGTCTAAAGAGATAAACAACAACAAAACAATCATTCTCTAACTGCACATCTCAATTGTTCATCACAGTTATTTGGACATACATATACGACAAATCATATTCCAGTTAAGTTACACGTAACGTTGCGTGTTTAAATGTATTAACATCTACCTGGTTACAGCTAACTAACACTTAGCTCAATCTTATTTTAGTAACAAGCAAGCGGCGCGTTGTTTTGAACCAATGCTAGCCGTTGCTGTCAGGTCACTTATTTTTTGAGTCTTTACATGTGACTAGCTAGCTATTTGATAACGGTTGACGTTGCATGTCTATCTTGCAAAAACAAATCAGATTCTCGTAGCGTCGTTTTCGACTCAACACTGACCAACTTGGAGCTGTTGGTACTAGGGTCCCTTTGTCCTCGCTAGCATGGACTCATGTTAGCTACTTACATGCTAATGCTGACACTATGCTGTCGATAACGTTAGCTACTGAACAAACGATGCAGCGGGGATGAAGCTAGCTAACGATGCTATCTAAATCTGATCTAAACTGACAGACAACGATCGTCTATCTGGCTTGCTGATGTCTTTTATGTATTTATAAATCCGCTCAGTTATCTAACGAGTCTGGCAGTTCCATCAGGCTTGCCCTCGACATCTTATCAACAGACTACCCAGCCAACAACATAGCTGTGAAATCTAAAGAAAAAGGCCTCTCTCTCAGCAGAGCACGATCCCATCCCGACATTGCTCGCTGGGAAACAAGACAACAGAAAAATTGCGAAAAACATCCCTCACAACCCCGTTTAAGCAAAACAACCAATCTAGCAACCAACTATGCCAGCGAAAACGCGCTTACGTTTATGGCTTATACGTGCTGAAATGTAAAAACTGAACTTGAGAAAACATAAGAAAAATAGTGTTTTTATTACCTGCTAACACGCTTCACTCAGCCAGCAGCAGACAAGGTGGTCACGTGACATGCGCTCGCGCTGCCGTGGTGGATGCTCTAGTCTTTAGGTAACTAACTTCCGAAAACGCTCAGCTCAAATCATAGACATTATAAAAGATGTATCAACACACGACGTTCAATCTAGGATTGGCTCTTGTACTTTTATGTCGAATTAGTTTTTCCTCTGTTGTGCATATTAAAGATGCACACAATTACACAATTTCTACAGTATGATGTAGGCCTACACGATTTTGGGAAAGAATATGTATCACGATTTTTTAGCTTAGAATTGATATCATGATTCTCTGCCAAGATTTTTTTTCTCACAAAATGTAATGTTTATTGCACACATGTACCATGACAAAACAAATTTGCAGTACCAAATATAGATTATGGCACCTATAGCACATTGCGCATCACCACAAGCCTGTAAACATAAAGGCTTCAATGAAGAGAAGGGAGAGCATTGCAGCGCATGGGAGTGCTTTAAAACCTATTTTATACATTCTGTTTAAAACTCACAGAAGAAAGTAGTAGCGTTTGTGATGCAGTCAGCTTGTAAAATTAAATGATAATCAATTAAATCAATACATTTTTTAACGATCACTGGTCTACCACAGGGACCTTGCTGTCCTGAAAGCTACCATATGGTTGGATATCGTTAATGGGCCCATATAATTTAACAGTGACCCATTTTAACTCACTAGTAACTCTTAAAAATGGATAAATGATTTCAAACATTAAAAAAAAAAACGTTACATCAATATACATTTTATTTTATTATGTCTTTTTTTTTTTTTTAAAGATAGCTTGTTTTCCCCCCCTGATGTTTATATCTTACAATATCCTCAGATTCAGTCATTTGTAAAAACATTCATGAGGCATGTATATATATATAAAAAAAAAACAGGGCATTACCAAGACAGATCAATCCACACACTTCCTCAGACATATACATAAAAATGTATGCAATTGTCCCTATGTATTTTACACATACATATACACATTAATATATAAAATACACTTTACAAGTGTTGGTTAATTGCTCAATTTGTGGTCGTAATTGGGGTTTCTCTTTTTAATGTCATTATCATGAAAACTGGAGAAAAGTTCCAAAATTATGATCGCCTGTGGTAGTCTTTCACAGAAAGACCCAAGGAAGGCAAAAACGTAACTCACGCCTACCCTGCCTCTACCAAACAAGGAAAAGAGTAGAATTACTCACACCTTGGTACAAAAAAACAAAAACAGGGAAAAAAAATAGTTTTACAACTGTCACAATAAATGTATGTGCCTGCAGCATCTAACTATAGGGTAGAGTCCAAAATTCTCATTAGTTCTCCATGCATCCTTCTTGCTGGATGGTTGAGAAGATTAAAGTGAGCTACTACAAATTTTCTCCCAAGTTCCTGTGGAGGAGAATCGCGTGGGGGGATGCAACCCAATCGTTAAAGACTCCTCACTTATATTTTAAAGATTGCTACCAAGACTTAAAATTCTCTAGTAACACCAGAACATTTACAGATCAGAATTTTAATTATAACTAATGGACAAATCTGCTGAAAGCATTCTGGTCAGAGGAACCTAAGCGATAAGCAAAGAAACAATACATCCTTTTAAAAGAAGCGGATATAAACATCCCTGACTGACCAACCAACCAAATAAAGGTGACAGAGAAAGGTGAAAATAAATACAAATAAAGCAAATTAGAAAATCAGCAGGGGTTTGCCTGTCAAATCACACACAGTCAAAAATAAAATATGCATTTGTTGGGAGTAATTCAGAACAGAACACTGCATTCAGCAATCTTAATGTTTCTCCTTTACATCATCTCAGTGAGAAAAAAAATATGAACACAAAGTCCCATTTTGATTGGCTTCTTCATTTTTTTTACTTCTGTCTGGAGAAAACAGAAGTTCTTTGTGATTTTTGTGGGACAGGGCGGGCTGTTCCAACCAGTTAATATTCTCTATCAAACGTCAAACTGCACTCCGGTTCAGTCCTTTCAAATGAATTGTCTCTTCAGTCCTTCCTCTCTCCCTCTCTTTTATTGCCATACATTTCAGTGAGAGACTGAAAAGGAACTTTTGGGAGAAAAATTCCACAGAAATTTCACAAAGACTGTCATTAATCACAGAGGAAGCAGCAGTAAACACTTCTTACATACAAAAACAAGCCTGCAAAAGACCAGAGTCTAATTCCTGCGGGTTGGATGTTTTAAATGATGAAAACACATATTACTTAGTATAATGTTTTTTTTTCCAAATCTCTTCTGAGTTCCTCAGTGGTAGACTTTGCAGCTCTTGAAAATTACTAGTTAATGGTTTGTACATTTCCATATAAAAAAAACAAACAAACAAAAAACTGAGTTGCTGAGGTGGAAGGAGCAAATGAATAATTGGAGGATAAAGGTATAGTGTAATGGTGGACACAAACATACACAACAATATTCAAAGCCGTGATAATGTGGAGGGGGGGGGGGGCAAGATCATGCTCCTGAGTCCACGTGTGAGCAAAACAGAGTGACTTGTAGAAGAAGAGGGATGGAGGGACTGGTTAGGAATAAATCTGGATGAGGATGTAGTGATAGAGCAAGGGAGAAGACAAAGAGGCTAGCTCCACAGTCCTGCGTAGTTGCCGTGCAAGCCTGAACACAGTGGTCCACCTGCTACAAACAGCTTGGTGCCAGAGTCGTCATAGCAGTGGGTGTACACCGCGTTGGGGAAGGAATGAATGTCCGAGAAGTAACTTCTCCACGTCTCATCGTGATTCTGAGAGTTAGGAGAGCAGGAGAGGGAGGTTATGGGTGAAAAGAAAAGTTCTGAAAATGCAACAATCACGACAATGCTAATAACATTAGTGTCAGGTCAACTCCAGTTTAGCACTTTCAAAAAAATTAGTTTATTAAAGACAAACCATTGTCTCCCTGTTGCCCTCAGAGAGGTAAGAGTGACTCCACTATTTAAAAAACACTCAACTTGTCTAAAGGTAAATAACTACAGAGCCGTTTTAGTGCCATTTATAATCAACTCTCCACTTCTCCACCAGAACAACCTTCTTGATCCCCACCAGCCTGTCTTCAAGATTGGCCACTCAACAGAAACTGCCCTCCTTGCTGTCACTGAGCAGCTTCACATCGCTAGAACAACCTCTATCTCCGGTCGTCATCCTTCTGGACCTTTCAGCTGCCTTTGGCACAGTGAACCACCAGATCCTCATTTCGACACTGCTCTCTTTGCTCATATCTTACCTGGGAGACCGAACCTACCGGGTAACTTGGAGAGGATCTATCTCAGAAACTTGCCCACTCAAAACTGGGGTTCCTTAGGGATAAGTCCTGGGTCCCCTCCTCTTTTCACTGTACACCACCTCTCTTGGGTGAGTCATCCACTCGCACTGATTTTCTTATCACAGCTACGCAGATGAAATCCAACTAATTCTTTCCTTTCCAGAGTCTGAAACACAAGTAGCAGCGCTTATCTCAGCCTGTCTGTCTGACATTTCTTCTTGGCTGTCCACACACCATCTGAAACTCAACCTTGACAAGACTGAGGTATTTTTCCTTCCAGGGAAAGCCTCTCCTATCCAGTTCTTGACTATAACAATTGACAACTTTGTGGTAGTCACCACCAGGTCTGCTAGAAACCTGGGTGTGACACTTGATGACCAACTCTCCTCCACTTCCAACATTGCTGCAATTACCGATTGTGTAGATACATGCTGCAACATAAGAAGGATACATCCCCTTCTAATGCAGAAGGCGGCTCAGGTTCTGGTGCACGCTCTAGTCATCTCACGTCTAGACTACTGCAACTGCTTCCTGGCTGGCCAGCCTGCATGTGCCATCTGGCCCCTGTAGCTCATTCAGAACCCAGCAGCTCAACTTGTATTCAACCACCCCAAGTTCACTACACTGTTCCTCCACCCTCTTCACTGGTTACCAATTGCGGTCCGGATCCGCTTCAAGACACTAGCGGTTGCATACAGGGCCACGAACGGATCAGCCCCAGCTTACATCCAGGACATGGTCAAACCCTACTCCCCAACCCACCCACTCCGCTCTGCATCAGCCAACCTGCTTGCTGTCCCCTCACAGTGTGGGACAACTAATCACTCAACAAAATCCAGACTGTTTGCTGTCTTGGATCTTAAATGGTGGAATGAGCTCCCTATTGAGATTAGGACAGCCGAAAGCCTACGCATCTTCCGACGAAGGCTAAAAACAAATCTCTTTCAACTGCACCTTGGATTACACACACACACACACACACACAGTAAATATTTTTCTTCTTAAAGCTTCATATGGCTCTTTGTAGCTTAAAGCTAATGTACTTGCACTTACTCCTTGTTGTCTGGAGTTTGCACCTCCAGGATTGAAAGCACTTAATTGGAAGTCGCTTTGGATAAAAGCATCAGCTAAATGACATGTAATGTAATTTAACAAATAGGCAAACAATTGTTTACCAGCCAGCCTTTCCCTGTAGAAAGTTTGAGGATGCCATCTCCTGGGCACTTCCGGTACCCTCCGGCTGGATTCAAAGGGTTCTCCAAGAATCTCTGGGCCCGGATGTCGTAGAAGAGAAGGGAACCTTGGCCGGTGCCCACTGTAACGATGTGCTCGTAGAAACTCACTGAACGGATCCCTGCGCACAAGATAAAGATGTCTTGAATGCAAAGCTACTCAAAAGTAAACAGCAGTATTTAATACTGAAAAATCTTCATGAAGTAGTGGATGGAGATCAGCTTCTCTCTGCTTGTGCCACTAGCTTAAATTAGAAGTTTACAGATCACCTACCACTTCCTCTTTCTCTGGAATTGACAGACTTGATGCTGTGTGTAGGCTGCCGTGGATCCAGAAAGGAAACATGGGCCTGAGAACCCACCGCGTACACTGACCAGTCCTGTCCATATGCCAAACACACATTCTCTTTGCAGTGAGGCAGCTTGGTGGAGAGTATCTAGAGGGAAACGCCATAGAATGTTAAATGACAACCAAGTGAGGATGATGTCAAGAACGGTCCTTTCTTCTTCGTATAGTTTGAACATACAAGTATGCACAGCTATCGAGTTCCACTGCTATCCAGCACAACTCCACTGTAAAGCTCCATTAAATAATAAAACTGTAAGAAATGATAAGTAGATTAGAGGAATATTTACTATTTTGGTGGAAAACTGATCTCATATTAAACCAAACTGGCATTGTAAAAAAGAAATGTTGAGTGTATCCCCCTTGCATAAAGAAGGCAGAGAAAATGCATCACATGCTAATTAGTCAAACTACGTATTGTCATTTACCTTGCACAAGTTGTGCTCAGCTTTCCAGAGGTGGAAATAGCCATCCAAAGACACAGCACCCAGCTCCTTGAAAGGGTAAAACAAAATGGGAAGACCAACGTAAATAATAGAAGCTCAAGTGTGTGGAGGCCGAACCCAGCAACAACAGGTACTGCTAACCAGTTCTTTGCAAGCATTTTGCAAATTATCCTCAACCTCAATGGTTTAAGTATCAAATACATTTTCCTGTAGGCTTGACCACTGTGGTCACCTTGAATGCTGGATGCAATCGATTTCTCTGATGACCCAGGATCTGCTGTCCCTCTGTATGCTCAGTATAACACTCCTTTCTTAATGGCATAAAATATGGGTAAATACACAGCTTCCATTTGTTGCTAGCTCAGTGAGGTGTTTCAAGTGTCGTTTAGCCAGATTTTGATTAAGTCGAGGTAAGCAACTTAATGTTACAACTTAGAACAAAGCTCAACCCACAATTAGGGTGGTAACTTACAACAGCAACAGCTTTATGTCATTTATAATGGTATATATGTCAGTTCCTGGGCTAAAACATCTCTTTCTGAGATCCTGTGTTTTTCTAAAAACTGGACTGATTGACACTGTTTCACTGACAGCACAATCATGTGGTTTCCTAAAATTTGCGTCAGGATGAACCTTACTTTATGGTTGTTGTTGAAGGCTAGTGCACGGACTTTACAGTTGTATGGGTTGGTGTACTCCTTTGGGATGTCCTTGAGGGCACGGTGGGAGATGTGGGCGTATGAAGGTACTGCCTCCTCATTCTGACTGCGTTCAGCCTGGCTCATTACTTCCTCTGTCACCTCCCACAGACCCATGGAGCCATCTCTGGACCCTAGGAATTTCAACACATAAGACATATCTTAATTACTGCCTTGCAGGGATGCTAATTTAGAGGGTTTTTTTCTGACCCATAGCCGACCCTTAGTAGTAGGGCTGCACAATAAATCTAATTTTTTTCAAATTATTTTGGCTTCCTACGATCAAACTCGCGTAATCGAGCAATATTTTTAAATGCGTCATTCTGTTCCTAGAACGCTCAGAATTTTTTTTTGCAAAGCCAATCTATCGCTCTGTAAACCACTGTCTGATCATGTGCCAGTCAGAGTTGTTCCCTGCACCGCGCAGCTTAGTTTCTAGATTTAGACAGTCACAGAAGACAGAGTAACGTGAGGAAAATAGATACAGATAACGGTCGGTCACTCCACACACACACACACACACACACACACACACACACACACACACACACACACACACACACACACACACACACACACACACACACACACACACACACACACACACACACACACACACACACACACACACACACACACACACACACACACACACACACACACACACACACACACACACACACACAATAATTGTGCAGCCCTACAACAGAGTCTGAGTTCACCCGTCAGGGAGGCTTGAACATACTTTCCGCATTCCGTGGACAGCTGCGGTCTTGTACCGGTTGTACAGCTAGCTGTTCTAGCAGCTGTATTAAACACGGTTAAAATGCTGACAGCTAAACGGTGTAAAGTGTGACTGTATTTCACCGTAGAGGATTCAAACATTGTGACGTTAAGCAGTCTGCAGCTGCCTTAGTCGGAAAAACAATACAGACGGTGCGTTCACTTGAAACTAGTAAGCCTCGTGATGCATTCAAAGTTATTGTAAAATACCCTATTCCCCTATAACAATCATTTGAAGCACAATTTTAAAAGTATCGTTTTAGCACTAGAATCGGAAAAAAATAAATAAATACCCAACCCTACTGATTAATGAGTTGCACAAGCATGTAATGCTCACTGCCTAATGCTCACACATCAGTATTCATTCATACAACTTAGCTCATATAGACAACTCACCAGAAACTGCCATATTGTCACTGATCCATGCTATGGAGAAGATCCAGTCATTGTGACCTTCCTGAAAAACACGTCAAATATGTAAAAGAAAAAAACTACCACTGTTACACAACCAAATGTGCTATGGGTTGAATTGCTGGACAACTATTGCTAATCAGTGGCTGGGAAATATTAACAAAATATGTATATCATGACAATAAAATTACAGTATTTTTGGGCCTCTCTTGTTGAAGGTATGCCAATCAGGGAATGTATCACTTGTGTTCTGTACATTTACATCTTGCTGTGAATAGTGTTGAACAAGTGGAACAATTGACATTCTGTGGTACTGTGGTGTCAGGAAATCACAAAGTTATTAGGACTCATCTTCTGGGGATCATAAAATTCTTGGAAATCATTTCAATAGTTGTGGTGATATTTTTATTTATACTGCATCTCTAGAGCCCCTCTGCTGGTTAGGCTTTAAACCACCTGGAGTGGTAACCAACATACATCAGACAATATACAATAAGCAAGTTCAACAATATTGATGGAGTAGCCAAAACTACCACCTCTAACACAACAAACCCTCCATGGATAAGCCATGCTTACAAGACTTTGAAAGCATTGTGGCTGGTACACAGACAGTTCAATATAGTTTGCAAGAATCATAATAGAATGAATAGCAGCAAGCTGAGAGTGGACCCGCAACCATAAGCCGTGACCAGATGTCAGTAAACCCAAACAGATCCAAACCACTTACATCTCCCACACAAACAGGGTCCAGTGTGGGCAGCTGGTAGATGGCCAGGCTGTTGGGGTTGTCTCCTCCGGTGGCTAGCAATGTTCTGGAGGGGTTGAGTTCAATAGCGTGGATCCCACAACCCTGCTGGTCCAGCCGGGCACGAGAGCCTGCTATGGGGTGGTAATGCCGCCCCGCCACCACTGCACCCGCCACCCCAGAGCCTCCACCATGACACTCCCTGTCCTTCAGCATGGGAATGCGTGTTATCTGCCCCGTCAGGACATCAGCTACAAAAAGCTGCAGGTAAAGAAAGGGAAAAGACATCTGGTTAGAATATCAGATGCAGGAGTTAAAACAAGGTTAGAAACCTGAGCCAGAACTATTCAGATGTGTATGCGTTTGGTGATCCAATTTAAACACCTAGGCTGACAATATTCAAAAAATTTAAGAAACAAAATCATTAATATTACCCCAATGTTAAAATCAGTTAACGAAAAATCACATGATTTCTATTAGTCTGCAATGCATTTATTACCCAAACAATAAACAACGGCAATTCTGCATGTGAAAACGGTGGAAACCTATTGGAGAATGGAATTTTTACTTTTTAAAGGACTATTATGATTATTATGATTCTATCTTGAAGGTATCATAATAATAACATGGTTTTGCCTTTATCCCCCAACCACATTGCCTTACATTTGGTCCACTCACTGACTTGGGTTTCTAAAAATGTTAAATAGTGGAGGACGTACACAACCTTTCCTGAAATAAAGAGCGCCTCTGCTAACGTCTAAAATGAAAAGAGGCACTACACACTGCAAAGGGAAACCCTGCTGACTTTTGTGACGTATCACTGAATCAAATAGTAATTTGAAAGAATGACAGCTAATACAGGGCTGTTTTTGGGGTATTTACTTATATGGTTTAAAAACAAACCACAGATAACACTGCACAGCAGTAATTACATAGGCCGTCATTAAAAATACTTGAGATCCAAACACAAGCAAGTCCTCTAGTAAAACACATCACAGGAAAAGATTGAATATGATAGTACTGTCAGATTACCACCTAGTGTTGAAAATATATAGGAATGCCTAAATGATGAATGCAGGTGAGTAACAAAATGACATCTCACCGTGTTGCACTTGGTCCCGCACACCACCTGCCTGTGGTTGAGCCACTGTGAAGCAAACACCTTGTTGAGTCGCCCCAGGGAGAACTCCCTCTCCTTGAGGATGCCAGGGAGCCTGCCAGCTGCAAAACCCTGAAGGCTCCGTTGGAGCCGCAACTCGTGCTGCTGTTGAGGTCTGAACTCCCGCCCCCGGAGAGCACATACCACCGAGCGCCGACTGCACCACCACTGCTGGGCGTGACGTGATGAACAAGAAACACGGCTACGCTTGTGTGGTGCTTGACACCAGCCCAGCTGAGGAAAGAGATTCAATTTTCAGATTTTTTTGTGGGGGAAAAGCATGGCTTTTATCAAGTCCTACATGTTTCAGAGACTATCGATAATAATAATAATGACTGGACTGGGACTTAAGCATAGCAACGCAAACAGTTTCGCTTGCTACTTTGTGTAAGCTATGTCTATACGTTACAGCAGGCCAGCTACGTTGTATCATGTACATTTATCTGTACGTTTCCATTCATTTTACAACCAGTGAGACAAGAGTCTGTTGACAGTCGCATCAGTGGCATGTGATTCGAACTGCTGATCAGACAGTCATTACGTTGATTAATGGCACTTCTAAATGGACTGAATGTCAATGTTGATATTATTCAAATATTTTAAATGGAGTCTGGTGAGTTTGGGGGTGTTTCTGGTTAAACAATCTTACTCTTCAACAAAAAGGTCTATCTCTTTAGGGATCCTTTCCAAAATATTGTCAGAAACTTATAACAATCTGAGCCTGTCAGTGGCTAAAACAGCACTTTTGGTTGACGGAAATTGAGTGTGCGCATCTGCCCTATAGGATTTACATTGCAGCATGGTTCGCTGCTGCCGGTTACATTGTTTCCTGCTCAATACTGGACCAATTTCAAAAATGTTGTTCACGTTAGTCACCAATTCCTGGGAAAATAGGGTCCAGGTTGAAAAATACCGAAATAACCCTTTAAATTAGTTTTCTAAAAATATGATCTAATTGCATCTTTCCTTAACCCCATTTATCACAAACTGCGTGTGATGAGCCATACCCATCGTGGACACAAAAGCCCTGAATTTGCTCAAGTAGGCCAATATTATTGGCAGTCTACAATGGAGGTTCAGACTAACCCTATTGTTAGTCAGTAGACCTACTTCATCATTGATCATTGCTTGATCACTGGTCAAGAACACAACAAAATATCAGACAGACAGACACACAAAAAAAGTTTGGGGAAAATTACATTGGCTAGACCAGTAACACTTTGTCTGACCATCCATTTAAACTTTGCAACACTTAGTGGCTTGTTGCCAAGACATTTAAGGGGCACCTAAAAATCAAACTTTTTCTGTGCAATTAAAGCTCATCTGCTCACACTTTAGAATTCCAAGCTTGAGTCACAGCACAGCTTTTAAAAATGATATTCCACTTAATTGTGTATATTTATCATTTTACTCTGGTTGTGTACAGATATTTAAGTAAACAAACAAAAGCTAATCCCCTCTTATTGCAAAAGAATTTCAATTTGCCAAAATGGTAAAATCATAGTAATTTGTGATCAAATGATAACATTGGATGGACAACTTTTAATTTCTTTTAAAGTTGCTTGAATAATGCGGAGTTCCCAAACGTTTGGAAACATTCAGTGGTTCGTAAGTAACATTCCACTCTAAGAGAGACATAAACCAGTTGATAAATATTGTTTTGTCAGGCATCTCGTACTTACAAGTAATATTAAAAAGCTGGTATATTTTTTTGTTCTAAATATTTTGATCGCTCTCACAGAAAGTACCAGAAGCAACTTTTACATCACAACTTCAATTACCGCCTTGCAGTTGTATGCCTCCGGCAACCACTCAAGTAGCAGTTTACATTCATGTCTGTCCAGATTGATATGATATACTAGTGAAGACTTTGACGGAGTCTAATAAAAAATCTTCTAAGTGTACTGTTTTGTGAAACATGGATGCATCACACACATCTTCAACCCAGCAGCACAAGGATCTAAACAATCACCACAGTTTCAAGGTTAGTGTCACAAATTCAGTTTCCAACCAAAATGTCTCCCCTTCTGTTCCTCATTTATGACACTGCATAATTTCCCGAAAAAGGCTCTTTGCAGAACATTATCAGGGTTTTTCCTGCATAAAGGAATAGTTGGTGCCCCGTAAGGAAGTTTCAGCCAGCGCCAAGGTAAAACCACCAGCGGCAGAATGATACGAAATAATAATAAAAATAGAGATAAAAAACTCTCCAAATGTGTTTAAGAGCAATTTACCAAACAACCCTTGAACAAGCAGAATATAAACTTGAATACGAGGTAATAATATACATTGTGTTTATCAAATTGTTAGAAATAATAATAATGCATAGAATTCTGTCAAGTAAAGTAACACCGACTCATTGCCTTTACTGTACGTGGTCAGATCCTGCTTACTGTTGTGCGTAGTCAACCCCAAAGGCTCATTCTGAAGAAAAACCCTTGATTATAATGTCAAATTGGGTTTCAAATGGCATCACTTTATCATTTTAGCATATTACACATTTCTGTGAAATGTCATAAGTGTAGGAATTCTTAAATTTGACTATCGCCAGCGCAGAGGCATAATAAAATTATTAATGTTACTGATTATTATTAATTGTCTAACTCTGGCGTAATTATTCATACCCTTTACAATTTGTTTACAGTCCTGGACAGGAGGAAAACAATACAAAAGTATTTATATTCCCTGGGACTCAAAGGAATATGAGGTGCTATTGTTTTGTGCTAATTTGAATGGTCAATAGACTGCAAAAAAGGTCTGTTACGGATGTAGTTTAATTCTACTGTGGAATTATGGTGGCCCCACATGCCCTGGCCTATACCAATGCCTTGGCATTGTTGACATATAATGCAGTAAAGGCAGGTCGTACATTATCTAATGCAAAGCTAGTAATACAGCCAACAAATTACTGGTTTAAGTCTAAGCACAATTTATGGTGTCAAAAACTGGGCTCAGGACTGATTCTATAGGGAAGATGTATGTGCTGATGATGCGGTCCATCCCATGATATTGGAGAGGCCGATCTACGGTTGGTCTGTATGTAAGTTAGCTAAGCTACCAAACAGTTAGCTAACGTTTCCGCTAACGTTAGCTACAGAGCTACAACTAGAATGCTATGACTTAACTATAATACTAAAAACTATAAGACAAATGCAGTCTTCAGTGATGATTAACGCTGTTCTGGGTGCTGAATACAGGGTGACAAGTGATGACCCCAACCGACCAAGGGACTGGCAATGGTATCTATCTACGAAAACGTCATTTCATCGTGATTACAATTAGCTAAATAATAGCCTTAATAAGAAGAGGTAGCTAGCTATTTGGCTAACGTAAAAATAGCTGCCGTTGGATAACGCCATGCTAACATAAGTGGGTACTGACGTTCAAATAGAAACACACTGTATTATTGTTTAAACAAGACAACATTGTGATCGTTTGGTGCATGTTATGTCCAAATAGTCTAATATATTGTAGTAGTTAATTAGTTAAAATGTCATCAATACTCTGCCTCGCTTATATCGGCTAAACTTGGCTAGCCCAGTGCTAACATTAGTTAGCATGCTAAAATGACTGACTAGCCTAAACAAGCTAGCTAACTAGCTAATATGGATGCGCACCGGTTTCCGCCTACCTGTTGTTGGTCTTTGGGCTCTCCTGCCTTCCTTTTCCTGCTAACTGTTTTTCTCGCCATAATCTGATACACACAGTTCCCTCACCCACATGGAGGGTAAAAGTGACGCTGGACACTGGATCATATAATAGAATATGCTATGTTGTTCCTTGGCCCTCGCTGGCAGCGTCCGACGACGGGCAAGGGCGATCACATACGGGAGAGGTTGGTAACTCGCGGGTTATTGCCGCGGATTCACTATCATTACCTTGTCCCCTAGGATCCCAACTAATACTTCACTCTGGCCTTCGTTAACTAGCTAGCTGCCAGAGAGTAGCTACACACACTCCTTTTTTCCTGACCATTCGCGTCAGCAACGGCAAAAGCATTGAGCAGCGCGCAGCCGCACACAAATTAAACATCAACAAAAACAAGGTCGTACGTGAACACGAGCGTCATGCGTGCTCGTTCACGCCAACTGCGTGAGATCAAATTATCAGATTTCTCTCCGGTTAAAGCACATATTTTCTTTCCGTGGGTTTTGTTTTGTCTGTAATTAAGATATTATAAATTCTCAGGAGAGATGGCTTCCTGGATTATATGAAGGTGGCTAATTTGTGCATGAGCACAAAGACCTATATAGGACCTGAACTCCGATCTGTTAACAGACTTTATACATGATTTTGTAATCTTCTGTTTCTTAACCCTAGTGAGCTCAGGCAGACCAAATATTTCCTGCTGACTACGCCACACAGTTAGATGTTTCCAGTTGCCACTGACAATACCTGGGTGGACATTCATCTCTATTGTTGCTGTAAACTGAACAGAAAGAATTAAAACGCATTTTCAGCAAAAGAGAGAAAACTAGTTGTACTTCCTCACCAGTTTTGTTGTAACACAACTTATTTGTTGGGACCTTACTTGATAAAATAGAATATCACATTTAGCCCACAAATCAACGGCAATCAATTGTCTCACCACTGAAAAGATGTGCACATTTAATCAAGAGGATTTTTCAAAAGGAAATTGAACATTTTGCAAATCACATTTCAGGAGCTTATGAAAGAACATTCAACTTAGCCACCTATTAAGATAGTTAAATGTTCATTAGATTCTTTTGCATCCCTTATTGAAATATGCTGTAACTTAGAGGTGGATCTGAACCTAGTTGCATTTAATCTCCACACGACTAGGATATCGTAACTGAAATGAGAGGCATTGTTAGAGGATGTCCAGAACCTGCAATACTGCATTCACTCCAACTTTAGTGGCTGTCAGAGGAAAAGGCATACATAAATGGACATGGAAATAAACTTGTTTTATGTATGATTAAGGAACCCCACTAGATTTATGCAAGACAACATTAATAATTGTTTTGTCTGTAAAGTAAGTGAACCTTTCTTCTTTATCAGTCAAACAAAAAGGAAGGCAATTAAAAACAGAACTGGGTGAAAACACTTGTTTGTTGGCAGTGACGGACTGGGATCAACATACAACCCTATTTTTGTCAATATCTGGCTATGTGAACCCATCCCACCGAAGTACAATCTTGAATATTTGTGGCTGCATGCATAAAATAACTTTATAAATTAATCAAAAACAAATTATCAGTAGTGGCCCATAGGGAGGAGGCCCTTCTGGCATTTGCCCAAATTCCAGATGGCCAGTCCGTCACTGTTTGTTGGTCATGTCAACCACATATCAGACAAAACTCTGGCTTGAATAAAGATACTAGGTCGAACATGACACTTTGCCTGTGTCATGTTGTTTGCCTGCACCAGGCACTGTCCTACCCAAAAAAATAGCAAAAGTGGATTAAAGGACAGATCCATGATGATGTGTGTCACTTGAACAAACACTGGGATGTAGGGCTGGGCAATAGGGAGAAAATCAGATATCACGATATGCTTGACCAAATACCTTTATATCAATGTTGCGATGATATTCTGGGGTTGACAATTGTTGCTTTAACAAAATATCTTCACACTTAGATTTTAGATAAATAATCATCAGTAATGTGGACATAATGTCTAAGTGGGGAAAAGGCAAATAATAGAGCAGCTAGAATAGTCCGGTAAATTCAGAAAAGTACATCACTTTACTGTAATGCAGCCTTTAAAACCAGGAAAAAACACCTTATGTAATATTACAATATTACAAAATCCAAAATCCAAGACGATATCTAGTCTCATATCACAATATCGATATATTGCCCAGCCCTACTCGGATGTGTGTTGTTTTTGGGCAGGTTTGTTTACTGCTAGCATGTGCTTATTTCTCTGGTTTGAGTGGTACTGTATACTATTCTGCATACACATGGTAGCAAATATATGTATTAAACAAGTAAAATTATGTTTTGTATCGGAAATAAACCACACTATAAATAGATTTGCCAACCAGGGGTTGTACTTAAATAGATTGTTGGTTAAAATATGTATTTTTGCAATTCTAAAACATAGGACAAAGTACTGGACCTGCCCAAAGCAAAGTGCCAGTTCTCCAAAACATATTTTGCTAAATTTAAGCCCTTAATCTGTTGCCTTGCCTTTCACAATCCTTATCAGGGCCACAGAGCTCAAGATAATGGAAACGTCTGCTATCTTTGCCTTTGGTAGCCGAGCGGACATGCTTTTAAAAAAGCATATGTAGTACGGAAGTCATAGTCATAGTTTACGTACTATAAAAATAAAAGATCCTGGCCTTCCTTTAAACAATTATACCAATTCACATTTGGGAAAATGCTTTTGACATGTGGCGACTGAACCTTTGTGAACTTTCCATTTAAGACTGTAAAGACGGCGTCAAACCTAAAATCAAGATGAAACCTATTTTATATTACATATGAGAAAAGAAATTGGACAAGTCAACAAACCAAAGTCATGTTTGTTTAGATTTTGTGGCATGAAATCCAATTACACAGAATAAATGATTGAGATCTTTGAAATGAATGAAACCTTTTCTAGTTACATCCAAATTCATAGCAAGGATTAAAGACCACTCCTTATCCCCGACAATTTCTTGACGCTCAACATGCCAGTCAACAGTCACACAATATGAAATGTCTCTATTGCACTGTATTGTGGCTGTAAAACCCTCTATTTTTTTAACCACTCACTCATTTCCAGTCTGCAAACAGAAGTCCATGACAGTTAAAAGTGTCACTTTAGTGAGTCAACATATCGAACATTATCATATCAAATTCTTAATTCTTTAAATGAAAGTATCAGTGTACTATTTTAAATAAGTTGACAATGAGTGTGTGTGTGTGCGTGTGTGTGTGTAGATAATGACATCAGTGCCAGTGGATTATGGGAGATGTCTTATTTCCTACAGAGGAACTTTCCCCATTCATCCCCACTCTTTTATCAAGCCATTCCAGTGCAGGTCAAACAGCGTCCTGAGGCAGTAACACCTCTTATGTTCGAAGTTATTGTGACTAAAGATCTAATATGAGTTCCTAAAAAAAAGAAATCAAATAAATTGAATCTTTAAAATGACATGGAAAAAGTGCCCAAATGAACAGAACAGACATGAATGAATGAAAGAATAAAATAGAACAGAACTAGGTGCAGGGAACCAGAGCAGACAGGGCACTTCTTGAAGTTAGTTGTCTGTCTGGCGACTAAGCCATATGTATTTTTTTTTTTTTTTTTAAATGTTAGTTGTTTCAGTTTGAAGAGAGCCTCCTCAAGCCCCGCCACCATTTAATTGGTCTGCACAGAGCAGTGGAAGATGGTAGCTTAGTCGTTTGGGAGTATCAAGAGTTCAAACTGGTCTTTTCTGTGATGTACTGAAAGCCTGTCATCAGCGCTCCATCAGGTCCTGCAGCTTCCAAAACACTAGAGCCCAATTCTTCCAGTTTCGCCTTTCCAGCTCCGTCATTCGTCCCATTCTTGAATACCCTTGCAGTACAAAATCCTGGTACCTAAACCCAGGATTTCTTAGAAAAGAAAACACCACCATTAAGCATTGTTACACTTTGACCCCCTTCATTCTAGGCACAGTCTTTAAAAAAATGTGCTGAGACACAATATGTTTTAGCACAGAGAGAAATACAACTGTCGCCCAGCTGTTCCTTCTACAGCCAAGGCAAGGACAGGGCATGGTGTGATTGGGTAGGCAGAAGGAAAGGGGCTGTGTTGGGTAGTAGGGAGGCAAGCCCTGGGCTGGGCTTTGTTGACTGGTTAGCTTGGCTCAGCTAGCTGTAGCCCGAGTCATCAGGTCCTCTAAAGCCTTGTCCTGATCATTGTTGTGGACTAGCAGCACTTCTTTAATGGCATCCCGCTGAAATCCCATTTCTCCAAATCTTGACATTAGTTCAAGGAACTGCAAGGCCTGTGAAGGATGATGAAGAAAAAAAAAAAAAAAAATAACTACTATAGATATTAAAATCTATTACAGTAATTTATAGACTTTAGCTTAATTATCAAGATAGGGTGATGTAGAGTTATTGCTCATATTTTAAAGACTAAACACAATGCATGTTCCTAAGGGGTACAGTTAGCTAATAAATTGTACAAACCTTTTCTTCTGAGCATTGGTACATCTCTAAACATTCTTCCACCGCACTTGCATCGAAGCCCCGCTCACACAGACGCCCATGGACAAACAGGTAGTCCAATACCTTAGACAGACAATACGTACATATTATGTGTCCGCTTTGAACATAACATTATTAATGAGGCTTAAAAGTTAGGCATCACATAGAAGACAAAGAAAAGATCAATATTTCTTTTTGATTTGACATTATATTGTGGATTGAATTTGATTGTTACTGTTCTGTAGGATTCATTTATTGTTCCCTTTATGCTCTATGTGGCTTGCATTTAAAAAATCTGTAATGCCCAATGCTAGTTCATCATTTAAAACCAGCTGGTATACCATACTCCATCTGAAATACCAACACCACAAAACCTGTTATATAGATGTTATACAACATCTACTGCTATATCGAACATAATCATATAACAATGGATGGACAGGTCATATTGTTCAGAATTAGTTGTATGGATCACACAGATGAATCGATGCCATAACTATTGAGACAACAGAAAGTGTGATGAAACTTTAATTTTCATTTAAGACTGCATTGATGCTTCACTGAAAACAATGACACAAGCACACAATCAATAAACTGCTATGCATGTCGAACAGTGAATATGCTAGTAATCCAGCTTGCTGCGCGTTAGGGCGAAAGGGAGTCACACCTGCTCCACGTTCTGCCCTTGTCTCTGCATGGCCCGTAGGACACCCTCATAAGAATAGCCCATGCCCACAAGGGTTTCCACACACTGACGCTCGCTGGGGGTCATGCTGAGCAGGGCTCCGCCACATGGCAGACCAGCAGTTCCTGACCCTGGGTTGGCCTGGAGTAAAAACACGAATGAATGTCAATTAAGTTCCTGAGATTCCTTATTTTCCATCACTATATCCCAAACAAACAATGCACACTATTAGTCAATGTATGCAGTAAGTAATCTTATGCTCACCGGTTTTGGTGCGCCACTCTTGGTGTGGCTAGTTGGCTCAGGGGCAACAATAACTTGAGTCCTGGGAAAGGTCAGTGGGCTGCCATTGGGTAGGTTCTGTCGAGAAGCCGGGATTGGTGCAGGGATTGGGCTGTACCTTGCTGGCACTGGGTCACCAGAATCAGTGAGCTTGGGAAAAGTGAGAGAGCGGATGTTACAGGGTCGATCATCTGTGTCAAACCCCGTTCTCGCAGGTTGTCCAACTCTGTCCATGTCCAGCAAGGCAACCAACCCATTGGGTTTATGGGTAAAGCCAGGTTTGGCTGTGAGGCTGGTGTTGGTGCTGGGAGGAGAAGGGCTGTTTCCACGTGACACTGGCCCTATCTGGGAAACCTCTGGTATGGATACAGAGGGAGGAGGTTGAGGTTGGGGCTGGCTCTGGAGGATGTTCCTGAGCTCCTCCCTATCGTCCAAAGTTTTGAGCTCCAGCTTGTCAAAGGGGTCCTCTTCCCGCTCAAAGTCGGCTAGGTTGAGGCAGTGCAGCTGGGGAGTGCTAGGCTGGATTTTCCTGGGGCCAAGGCTTGGGGCAGGCAGTGGAGTGAGGATGGCATTATGGCTCAGCCCCGCCAGGACAGGGTTCAACGCTGGTGGTAGAAGGTCCTGGTCCTCTGCAGCAGACCGGCGTTTCTTTCCTCCATTGCCATCAATGTCCTGGGCCTGTGCCAAGCACTCTCTGCTCTCTGCCTCCTGCTTGGCTGCTGCTTCTTCTGCTCTGGCTTCTGCTGCTCTGGCCTCAGCCAGGTCAACCCCCCAACGCACACTGCGCTTCTCCAGAGAAAAGTCATACTGTTGAGAGGGCGAGAGGAAGAAGATGGGCAGAGAGTGCACATAGAGTGACAAAAGAAAAACAGGAATAATGATGAGTGTAAGTGCCAGATGACAGTTCAAGAACTTGTGCAACATAGTTTAAGGTTGCTGTAACTTGTAAAAAAAAAAAAAAAAAAAGGTACTTCAATTTTTGAGCAAGTTTGCTCAACGCCTAGCAACAACTGAAATTACTTCTGGTACCAAATTGTCACTCAATTGACAGTACGTGTCACTATACCTCTCCATCTGAATTACTGTAAAACGGTGCCTCTCTGGTCTCCAACAACACATGACCAAAACCATAACGTTGATGCTGCAGGACAGAGGGCAGGGTTTACAGTATAATGATGATCAGTGCCATAATATTGTAGATCGACACGGTTAGCCTGCATTCGCACTGCCTGCGTTGGCCATCAGACGGTACAGCAAGAACGCAGGTCTTTCCATTCATTTTAAATGGGGTAGTGCGTTTAGGCTGTGGTGGGGGGTGCCGCAGGGGGGGACACAGAAAAATATGTAGCGGCCTGCAGTGAGAAGTTAAGACCGACTCAACTATTAGAGAAACAGAATCTCAGGTCACACTGCTGTGGCCAACCATGTAACCAGCAATCAGTGTCAGTAGGTTTTGAGACGGCGTGAGATTCCCGTACAGTAAACAGGAAAGATCACTGCTTCTATCGCTGCCACAAGACATTTTTAAACACAAGCACTGAACCACTCACGGGCCCGCTTCAGGAAGGAGATTTAACAAAATCTGAGTCTAACCCAACCCTGGGGAAAATTGCCGGATGGCTTTTTTCTGTCTAAATGGGCCCTTGAGCCCTGTTGTGATGATGCTGCGGAGATGCATTTAGGTGAAGCATACCACAGCTAACAACACCAGTGCAAAATTAACGTATTTCTTGAGTCTGACTAACCTGTGAGTCTATCAGCAAGGAGCCACAGTCTGGGAGACAGAAACCAACAGGCAATCCCACTTTGGCTGGGCAGCGGAATTTGTCATTGATCTTGAAGGGAACTTCATCAAGGTAGCTGATGGGTCCTGTGTAAAAAAACAAAACAAAGGAAGTATATAATAGAAGTGTAGACACTAGAACTACAGTCGCCAGCAGACCTTAAACCTAGACTTCACTCACAACTCAAAACATCTGTGTAGTCAAACAGGAAAACAAGAAAGTATTAAAAATATGTCCTCACCATTGTTGTATACATCTGATCCAGACTTCCTCGCAGCCATTTAGAGACTGAAAACAGACATGAGTACACACCACATGTAAAGTTAGTGAGTAGGGAGTGAAACGGTTAAATGTCAAAGAGAGTTAATATTTACATGGTATATGTCAATGTATCTTAAAAAACACACACTAGCAAAAGTGTGAAAACAGCCTAAAGTGGATTTCCCCAGTTCTATTCCACCTGCTTTCAGGCATGACATTTTCTCTGACAGTAGTTCCTGATGATATATACAAAATGTCTTTTACTAAGCTCAGAGAATGGTCCTACAGAACACTTTTAATCAAAGCATATGAGATATGACACTTCATCACATGTTAGTGCAAATGTTTTTTTTTTAATTAAATGTTTTCACTTTCCTATTTCCACTGCTTTGCATCTCAAGTCACATAATCCTGTTATTTGGTCATGCCGTGAAACAATGGCTGACATTATGAACACAGAGAGGCCACTGTTCACATCCACTGAACACAGAACTGTGTGTGTTCAGTGTGAAAAGTGATAGATTTGATTCACTTACACAACTGAAAAGGGCTGATTTTTGTTTTAGTCAAGAGTCCTTAATGCTCAAATAAGCTACATTTTGAATAAACACTGAATCAAATGGCTCACTGACATAATGATCACTTTGCTAGCACAACCTACACAGCTGAAAATCAGCACACCAACTCTAACCAATCAGCCATATGAGACGAGCCATTTCCACAAAACTCACACAAGTCTAGTTGACTTGTACATTACCCACACAGTACAAAATAGCATTGAAACAAAGAAAACAAATGGCTGGTGAAGAAATGTGAACATCTAGCAAGCCAGAGAAAGACACTTCATTTTCTTAGATGACTGCGGCAGGATGGCCAGGTGACTCTGTGTCTACTGGACATGTAGTTGGGAACAGGTAACGTACACATTAGAAATTGATAATGAAATAGTATGATCTGTTTTAGTGACTTTATTTAGCAGGTTTCAAAATTAATTTCTACAAGGGAAATTACAATGTTTTTACCCTGTTGTTAGAATACACATTACACACATGCTCATGGAATAATGTCAGAGGGATGCAGCTGTCAAGGTTCAGTGACTTGCTCAAGAGCCCTTTGGCAGTGCTCAGGAGGTGAACTGCCACATCTCCAGCTACCAGTCCACTGTAGCCTGTATGGGTACTTTGGGTCCTTGAAAAGTGCTATACAAATTCAATGTATTATTATTAGCTGAACAGTTCCACTAATTACAAGTATACTTGACTATGTATTAGTTAAATATTCACAAAAGAGAGAATAATGGGTGCCACGTCTGTTTTTTGTTTTTACTTTTCTTGTGTAGCATAAATGGAATATAACTAAATTTCATTATGTTGCAGAATTAGAAAATACATTTTCTTTGAATCCCTTAAATCTTGAAAGGGTCTAAGGTCATTGTATTGCACTGCAATCTGCTGAATATTACCAGCATTTGTAAAAAAAAAAAAAAAAAAAAGACCTAACACCTAAAGCTCTCCAAGAGAGTAGCACACGTGGAAATGTATCATTTAAAACACATCTCTGTAGAAATGTAACATGAAGACAGGTTATCTGTACTGCACTAACCTAGGAGTTGTACAAGGTCCATTAGCCCAAATTATGAGTTTAGTCATCATTCTCTACTACGCTCTGGCTAATCATGAGTGACAACGGAAATGGCCCACACATGATCAAGGGGTGTCTAGTGATCATGAGGTATTTAAGGTGTATTTTAAATGTAATCTGATTTCAATCTAGTGGTTACCCTTTACTGGCTAAGTATTTACATTAGTTAGGCATTATGATAAAGCTATAACACCCCTCCACCACAAGTTGCTGTTCTGCGTAGTTATTTTACCAACTTAGATAGTACTCACGGTTAGAGTACAGTTGAGTCAAGTTAACATAAATGTTTCAGATATTAGTGACAACCACAACAGCACAGAACAACTCTATAAGTTTGTTTTGTTAGCTAGGTTTGGGAGAGCTGAATTACTACGAAAGGATCGCAGTAAATTTAACTACAATTCGTCATATTTCCAGAAAGGTTTATATTAAAATTCCAAATGTCAAGGCTCCCAGCTGTCACACATTTCTCGCAATATTGCTAGCAGACAAATTGGAGCGCGATAGCTTATAGTTATAACGTCATTTAGCTAAGTTATGATTAGTTTTAATTAGCAACAAGCTAATATCCGTGCTCATACCTAGCTCAACGCGCTAACAGCGAACATACACTGACAGTTTAGCTAGCTAGCTAAGAAGTCAACGTATGGTATGACATTAGTTGGGAATGGTGGAATATTAAGGTCGAATGAATTATTTCACTGACAATCACCATTAGCCGCTGGCTAATGTTTTAGGGAAAAATCTACCATTTAATACGCTTAGCGTTAGCTTCCCCAGTGGCCTGGTTGTAATGTTATGTGGCTGGGTAAGACAGACCGCGGCTGTCCCAGCTGCCACCGCCCCTGAAACAAAACTGAGATGACGTATAAACAAAGACTACTTTCACCTGTATCTGCTCCGTCTTGTTTTTTCAAAATCCAAACGACGTACTGTCGAAGTGGCACTCAAATGTAAACTATTCTGCGAATGAGTTTTATTTACACTGAAATATCTCTACTGTTTCAGCGTGGGACGCCATCTTGATTTGTCAAGCTCCCTTCCACTGGTTCCTGTCTGACGTCACTCACCTACATGACGTCAGAATTTTACAACATTATCCAGCTGTGAGTCAGTGGTGTCATACTGGTAGTTGCTGTTTTTAAAAGAAAAGGTAGCAAAAACAGTGTTTCATTATTCAAATCAAGAGTTTGGTTTTGAATAATAGCGTTAATGGCAAACAACAAAGTGTAAATACCAAAGTGCATTTGCAACTCCCTGAATGTGGTTTATGAATGATAAGAGGCACATACAAAATATTATATTATCACATCAATTTGTATGATTTAATATAACATAATAATTATCTTCAGTACTGCGTTTTCTTGGGGAATGTGATATATTGTCCTGCTACTAATGTTACATTAACTTTACAAAGGGAATAATGTAAATTTGTTAGTTGTAAAGTTGTATTGTTTTTTTAAAGGCCTCTAAGCGCCTGGCCAAGTCCTGGAGCCACGATTTCTGATAATAAAACTAAATAAATGCTAATCCCAATTCTGAACCTAAATTAGCTGTTTGTTAGAATAGCCAGAGTGACTACACATCATTATCTCCTTCATTTCTGAAATTAAGTAATGGTCGCCAGATTTGAAACATGCATATGCACCACTTACGTAGTTAAGTATATCAGAAATTAAACTGTCAAATACTCTATGAAGGACACTAAAGGCTTTATAACAACGATATGCAAT